>CM044566.2:22624758-22932258 GCA_024416835.2 Perccottus glenii
GCATCAAATTAATATTACCTCAGCTTCAATAGTGGTGGTTTTGTGTGTGTTACACTAGAGGGCGGTAGAGTCTGGTTAAACGTGGCTCTAAACGTCAAGGATGAGCTCATTTATCAGCAGAACACCTGAACAAACACAGCGTAGGCTTTTCACTGCAGAGACCTTCATCTGAAACAAAGTCATAATAAAGGCCTTTGTTTCATTGTAAATGTCAGTCTTATGTAATGTTGCCTTAATAAAGCGTGGCCCTGAAGGACACAAGGACAATTACAGAGAACACAATAATAGAGAATAGTGTGTAAAATCTTTAAAATAAGAAACAACCTTACCAAATGCTGTTGATAGTAAAGCCAAATAGAAACAAATTGGTTGTCAATCAAACTGAACATGTTATGACGCTCATGAGATACTATACAATGGCTTACTTTTTGACTATATTTTGCCAAAAAAAAAAAAAAAAAATTCCTCCAAATTTCATTTAAGACACTGTGAAGAAACCACAATCATTTTATAAATGACTAATTATGGCAATGTTTCCTTTCAGTAAGTAGTGGACCAAGGGATGAGCAGCTGTAAAAGTAAGGGCTCCATAAGGTATGACTCCCATTCAAAATAAGTCGCAAAAAACTATAACAAATATTAATTTACTTTAATCTATCACTTTCTGGAAGTTCAGCTGCACATTATTATTCTGTTCAACAAGATTTGGGGTCAAAGTTGTGCTCTGTGAATGACAGACCAAAGCTGATTATTTTGTTTAAGTTGATTTGGTTTCAAATAACATTTCTTACTGAAGACTTTGCCCATGCCTTAGATCACCATGTCTTCCTGTACGCCACACCTGATGGGTTAATTACAGAAAACCATCTGTCGGCTCTTGCCTCAGGATTCAGTCGGTGCTCAAAGGACACAAGTGTGTATAGTGTTGTACTGATTATATTGGAAAGGAATATTATACTGGAGACTAAACAGTGTATGGGACTATATTTTTCCTGAATTAAATCACGTATAAACATATTCTAATAGTAAAATAGTTGCATAAGACATTTATCATCTGTATGTGCATATACTTCTGTGTTAGATGTCACTTGTACCTTTTCAGTTTTGAGCCCTTGAGCCTAAAAACAGCATTATGTAAGTTGAGACGAGCTACGCCTCATTGTGCCAGTATTCCTTTGTCTTTCCTTACTTCACGTAAGCGTTAAACGGTTAGAACATTACACACTCTCAACTGACCGTAACCTGTAAAAGCCCTCTCCAGTGGAAAGCGACTGTTTTTGTTTTAAGTAACCTTCAACAAATACGACACATACAAACAGCAAACTGAAAAACTAAATTAGCACTAAAAAGTCATATTCCATTGTTTTAGTCCACTTTGTCGTTGTCTTTGCAGGTGTTGAAAAGAAAAGCACACTGTTTTGTGATCAGTGACCTTATAATGTGTTGGAGACAATGCAGTTACATGTGGCCTTTAGTTATTCAGTGTTTCTTTAATGTCTTTACTGCTTTAGTCCATTGCATATTTATCTCTAAAGGCTGTTGTTATGTTATGCCTCACACTTTTTCTAAATGTGGTAATAACCTCTGACCCAATAAATCTGGACCTCCATAGCCTCAAAAGAACTCTTTATGCAAAAGCTTCTTGATTGAGCTACAACTAAATAAAACTAAAATTAAATGACTTGTAACAGTGTGTAAAGATGGACAGTAGAAAAAAGGTTAATGTCTCTTAAACAGGACCAAACATATGGCTGTCTCTTGTTCGTAACGCTAATATAAAATTCATTTTCTGCTGGTATCCTCGTGCTGGATCCTGTTCACGGCAGTGACGCTGAGCTGGACATATAAAAGACTAATTAGTGTTTCTAATTAAAGTTTCTTATAAAGGTGAACAGAGTTGATGAATTTTTAGAGGATTTATTAAATTTGTGTGAAATTAAATTAGCAGAGGATTAATCTCAAATGGGCATTAGATCAGTGAAAGAGAAAATGGACTTTTCAAACGAGTATTGTGCTACAGAGAAGTAAGTAGTGTATTTTAATAAAAGTGTTGAATCAGTAACATGTCTATCCCAGTCCTTCTGCATTACATCAAACAGAGAATCCATTTTCTTGTATTCCATTCTCTTTAATCCAAACAGAAGAGCCTTAACTAGTCTGTGTGTGCAATGGGTTAAAACAACGATGGAGCTGGTGAAAACTATGGCATCAGAAGTGGTTAGCTCGAACTTGTAGCATGTCACTCTGCAACATGGATGAAGATAGGCACTAGTTTCCGACCACCACCAAACTTACACATTCATACACCAGTGCCACAGACACTAGAGGTCAGCTGGGTATGTCCGAGGACACGGTGACAGTAAGTGTGAGCAAAAGCAAACACTTAAAAGTTTTGTCATGAAATTGGCATGAAATATACGTTTTGATTTTGCAACTAACTTTAGCAACTCAGACTAGGACTTGCATTTCAACTTAAGATGACTTGAGTCAGACTTAACTGGAATTTTCTTTTGGGCTTAACATAGACTTGGACTTTCAGTCTTTGGTGACTTGAACTCAAACACTGGTGACTTGAAAACTGGTGACTCGAGTATAACATGGCTTTGAGATAAAATTGTAGGCGTTTGCAAAGGGCAGATACTTTCAGACAAATATCTGGTCAGTGTTTGTATAAATAACCAGGTATAGCCACAATTTTAACAAAGCAATGCCATGTTAAGTAAATGTAAAAATTTATGCTATGTTGTCAGATTAGAAACCATAACTGACTTGTTTCAGTCTACTTCCTTGGTTGACAACAAATACTGTCCTCACTACGAAATCCTCCAGAAAGTAAGCAACAATCATTCCATCATTGAAGATTTTTGAAGGTCTTAAGTGTATGATTTGTTAGCTCTGATACAGATGCTTACCAACAACCTGCTCTCACTCGTCCATCCACAGAGACAGTCGAGTGCTCTTGGCCCTCATTGGTATGCCTCAATGGCACTGCACTTTAATTTATTCTGTCAGTGATGTACTGTACGGCAGCACACTCATATTCCCACAGTGCACTCAGAAACCCAGTCTAATGACGCCTCAGGGGGGGCATCGAAAATAACATTGTCTTAAGTGCATTTAGGATTCTATGAAGAAAAAAAAAGAGTTATTACTTAAAGATTGAACGACACATATTGGGAAAATTACATGTATATTATGTTCTACCAAGGACTGCCATCCATTTTCTTGTCTCTCTCAAGTATCTAGGCCTTTAAGTCACCACCAACTGATGCAGTGTCAAATTCGAGTCAGAGTTCTTTTCAATTTAAATGTTCCTGATTTTTTTAAATAGGATTTGCACAAGTGAAAAGAAAGTCAATGCAGGTGCAGTTTGGGAAACAGGAAGGAAACATGAGCAAAATGTCTAAAAGCATTAAAGCTCCACTTCCTGATTTTTCTTTTTTGTCCCCATCTCAGATTCCACTCTCCCCGAAAAGCAGCCTGGACCAATTTTTCCTCCACAAAATACTAATAGATGACACCAAACTGAAGTTTAGAGCTTAGCATTAGCTTTGTGTTAGCTTAGCGTTAGCTTAGCTGCGACATTGGCAATTATCTCTGCATCGTTAAACATTACGTGATTGAACAGTATTTATCCTCTTTTTACGTTGCCTCCCTTTTCTCTGTTAATGCTTTTCTTTTTTGAGCTATTTCTCTGTTAAAACACATTCAGTTAAAAATACACTTTATTGGCAGCTATTAAACTTGTTACGTCAAGGCACAAGCTAGTGTCAACCAATGGGAGCGCTCCTTTTTCAAGGCCAAAGTTTTTTTGTTCCTGAATAACAGGTTTTCATCTGTTAAAATCCTTTATAAAAAACAACTGTCATTTTATAAAAAATGTTTTAACAATAAACAAGAAGAAAAAAAAAAATAGGTACAGTCTTTTTAAACTCAGCAATCATCTCCCTCTTGTGAATGCATTGCATACATTTTACCTTTAAATGATTTCCTAAATAAAAAAAAAAAAGGGTCACAGCCACAAAATGTCAAGGAACCTTTCATGGTCCAAGGGGTTTAAATATACATCAAATGGGATTTGTTTATTCTCATAAGAGTAGAAAAGGTCTTTGCTGTAGAAGTGAATGTAACATAACCTGGAGTCTTGACAGAGTGTGACACAGGGCACTTCGCAGAAGAATGGTAATATAGAATGCCTAATATTCCCAGATTAATACGTTGTAAATTGTGTTTGCGTCCCGTGTTAGATGAGCAGCTTCAAAGAGTGTCTGATAATGACACTGTGAACTCATCTGTGAAATATCCACATGTAAAAGACCGATCGCTTCATTTTCACTTCGAACACGACCGGCAAATATATACAGTATCTCTGACACAGAAGAGGGGTTTTCACTAATGTAGCAAGAATCTCACCGGCCTCAACTTCTTTTGGCCTTTTCTCCGTTGATGTTGGGCTAAAAATATATCCCGTCCAGGCTTTTCTGCAGGGTTCAACAGTTTTACATAATTATGCCATAATTCATGTTTTAACAAAGAGGCTGTTTCTGTTCTGTTCTGGGGATACAGGACAGTGAAGAGGTTCAATAAAATAAGATTATAAAAAGACCAAAAGAAGACTTAAGATGTCTTGGGGTTCAGACCAAAA
This sequence comes from Perccottus glenii, assembly GCA_024416835.2. Taxonomy (NCBI): domain Eukaryota; kingdom Metazoa; phylum Chordata; class Actinopteri; order Gobiiformes; family Odontobutidae; genus Perccottus; species Perccottus glenii. The sequence goes on from CM044566.2 coordinate 22,629,404, forward strand.
CAGGAAATGGGTTTTCAATTGTGGACCCACTCTCAAAACAGACTCTCATTTACAGTGACACACTCAGCTGATTAGAACAAAGAAAAATGAGAATAATAACAAGTAACATGAGTGAATGCTAAATGTTGCACTTTTTTTCACAAGAAATGCTTCACTAGCAATTATCACGCCAAAGAAATATAGACTTAAACTGTTTATTGCAAAGGGATATGTGTTGGTTAAAGATGTTTGAAGATGGAGATAGTATAGGCTCAAGATATGAATTTATTAATTATTGATATTAATGGTTGTTTCCTGTGGTGACATTGGTGAAGGCTTTGTTAGAAATTTGATTTAATGTTTATAGATGGTAATGGGGTGGGATTATATACGTTTACACTTCAACCCACTCCCTTTTGGACATTAATATTTATATTAGTTCTTATATATGGCTATTTTGTTTGTTTTATTTATTTTTATGTTCAAAATAAGAACAGCAGAGAACATATACAGACAAGTGACAAGTACAATTTACACTTCCACACATTCAATACAGGTACACTGCCCACAGCTCTACACAGCAGCGAGGCCTCATTACTTTCGCCAATTTAATAATAAAGTTGATTCTGGAATTTTTCTGACATAAAAACAAATATGTGGTGATAATTCTTTTGCATGTTGATTTACATAACGCTTGTACAATTTTCTAAATGGTTCAAGAGAATGTTTATAGCAAAGGTTCATGCAGACCAGACTAGACTAGGCACCAGAACGAACCCATAAATGCAGGCTGAGAGAATATAACAGTTTAATGCAATGTGTTTGTTAAAGGCAAAAGTACGTTCTTAGGCTGGCTGAAGGTGAGCTAAGGCTAATCCAGAGGAGCAGGAGCTAAGTATCTGGAGACACAGAGAAACAGGTAAGTATAAAAAAAGTTCCAGTGACAAACAGGAAAACCATAAGGGTCCAAAAACATCAAAAATGAGCAACGTTGCTTTACCACAATGTGAGAGAACAGTCTGGCAGAAGAGCTGGTCTGATGGGAGACTTCAAGTGTGGTAGGCGGGCCAGGAGGAGGAGCTGCTACCTGCAGGACAGACAACACACAAGACAGGAACACATGGAGTGGAATGGACTGACAGGGCAGCCATAACAGAAGGATTGTTTTTGGACCTCAGTATTTGTAAAATCCTGTGCACGACCTCACAATTACAGTACTGTATACTGACAATAACAGCAGAGAAGTGCCAAATACTGTTGAATATTCCCCTGCTCTGAGCTCCAACAATCTAAGAACAACACTAAAAGTATAATCACATAATGTATTTGAACAATGGCTATACATTGAGTTGCTTTTATATTTGTCATTGAACCTCTTCAAATCCTCACTGCCCCTGGATGCTCTTTAGTCGAGATGCTTTGAGTGCTATAATCCAAGACATGACCATGTTTTATTCATGTTTCCCATCTCCTTTAGGCCCTTCACGTAAAGCCCTGTCTGATAGGAGCTATGATATAAATGGCACTCTGGAGGTTCGGACCAGTGTCATTAACGGTTACGCCAAATTGAGCTCAAAATGAAGAGGGTCATTTAAAGGGAATGGACGAGGAGTGACCTGAAGGAGACGATGATGATGTGGACAGTCTTTTCAGAGCAGTGTGGTCTCGCAGACAGACCCAGAACCTGATACTAAGACGATATGATGAGGTAATGATTGCTTTGTTCATTGACATAAACTGACCTCTGGCCTTGTGTCAGGACTGAGATCGAAGAGTTTGAATGTGTTCATACTGTGTTTGGTGCAGTAAGAGCCATGTCAAAAGTATTGTATTGTTTGAGGCCCAGCAGGTTTTTCTGTGGTTTGTTCTTGATGTTTTCTGGCCCTTGAACATTTTCCTATTATCAAGTTTGTCCATCTTTGAAAAAGCTTTGGACACCTCGTCCAATTATACTGAGCCTTCACACACTCTCCTCTGACAGTGTCGTCTAGTGAGTTTCCTGGAAATCAATCTTTTTTCCCTCATAATACTAGCTCCATATTAAACAGAAAACACCTTCCCCAAGCAAATTCTGTTTTGCACAGATTTTAATTGTCTTGTTCTTCCCTGAGTCAGTCTTCACACTTGTGTCCTTATTGTCCAACTTTTGCACTAAATTTCCACTAAATAGATCTAACCTCATCTTCTGACAACATCAAAAACTCCCAAGTCACTGCAAAAGTGTGACTGACAGCTCTATTTTTGAAAAGGTGAGTGTGAAAAACGCCAAAATCACACCGTTTACAGCTGGGGACAGAATTTACAAGAGAGCTGCCAATCCGAGGGAAGTGGAGTGTGGAATTGGGACTGGCAGCAAACTCAAATCTCTTCACTGTCGCGGCGAAAAGGAGGACCGCTGCCGGCGCTCACAGTCGGGTCCTGTGCTTGTTAAACCCACTGACAAGAGCTATTATCATCAAAGTTTAGATCTGCAAACCTGGTCAAACACACGGAAAGGCAAGGGTTTCCCAAAAGAATTTAGCTGAAATAAAGTTAGTCTTTATTTAAAGAAATGTGGACAGTAACAAATTGGGGTTAAAATACTTGTAATGTGAGAAAATTCAAAAGAGGGAAGAAGAAGCAAGCTGTTTTTAGTTGTAACTTTTGTGTTGCTTCTCAAATGAAATGATAATAGTTTTCGCCCAAAAAGTATGTGTTATGACTTTACAAACTCACAAAAATCCATCTTGACCTGCTCCAAGTATTCTTGTTCAAACACAGGCCTTATGGTTCATTGAGTCCAAAAAGGGGTCAGATTTGGGGCCTGCTTAGGTTTGAAGATGTAGCGACTGTTTTATTGTTACTAATGTAAACAACATGGCGCTGCTCTGATTGGATAAATGTGTAATAAATCTAGTCTTCTCCAGATATTCATTTAAAGAACCTGCCCTTCGGGAAACGCTTTCAACAGACATATGCTCTCTTTTAATGGAAAACTCAAGACACAGGACAGCTGCATTATTCATAAACTACATGTCTATTCTATCCTATAAAACAATTGAATACATTTTTTTTTAACATTTTATTATAACTATACACTATTTACATCTACATACTGTACATAAGTATACTGTAGTCACAAAAATACATGCTTACATTCTTATGGAAGGGATGTAAAAGCTGGATGTTTCTTCAAATAACTGTAAAATGAGTTACTCTGAGTCTCAAACCATTTTCCGGGATCTTTTTGGACACCTCAACTTGAAGCTATTCCTGGAGTGACATTTTTCCCTGTAGCTCTGCTCGTGTGAAAGAGCTGGCATTTAATTAGTGAAAAGCATAATTAAAGGCAGTGCGTGAGATCAACTGGTGTCTGTGGGAAGATAAGGCCTGGGCAGAGCTGCAGAGGCACTACTACGACAGCTCCTGAAGCATCCATCATCGGCTGAGTCTGAGCGGGAGCCAAGACGAAGACGTTTTAGACAAATATCATCCAGCAGCTGGCAGCGCGTCCCGACTCTCCCCACAGCCTCTTTCAGTTTGCATCAGTGTGGAGTCTTTGTAGAGCAAAGACTGCACACTTCACTGACACCATTACAGCATTTTAAAAGCATCTCAGTCAAAAAAGATCAAACTTTAATCATCCAGCACCAACCAAACCCATATTGTGAGGAATATGTTACAGGCAGCACAAACATATTCACATTTAAATTGATTATTGACCAATCGTGGTTTGGAGAAGCTTGAAACAAACAACCTTGAAAACATGTTATGGCATTAGTTTTTCTCTGTAATTGTCTCAATGTCTGTCTGCTCTTATGAATTTGGGGTTTGGGTGTTCTCCCTTTTATCCAGGGATGGGTCACAGGGGCAGCAGTCTAGGCAGAAATGGCCTAAAACTGAAAAGTTGGTGGTTCAACCCTGGCCCATGTTGTTGAAGTTACTTTACTAATTTACTTATTGCCCCTGACAAAAAGATCCCTCTCATCGAACAGCACCTTGGTTCCTTGAGCTCCACTGTTCAGACCAGCCTCAGAAATTCGGGAATCACCAGTGGAACATCTCTAAAGTTGTCTAAATCTGATCTTAAAATGGTTAGTTATGCTTTTATTTCATCTCGGCTTGATTACTGCAACTCTCTTTTTACCTGTTTTAATAAGTCAGCTCTAAACAGACCCCTCAGGTCAGCCCACATCACTACAGTTTTATCCTATCTTCACTGGCCTGTCTTTTCAGGCTGTTGCCCCCAGACTCTGGAATGCCCTGCCCATGTCCCTCACGCCCTGTAGATTCGTTAAAAAAAAAAAACGCTCAAGACAATTTTATTCAGACAGGCTTTTAGTTGACGTAGTAATATCTATTTGTTTTATAATTATTTGCTTGATTGTATCCATTCTATTTTATTGAATTCATTGTATTTACTGCCACTCTTGTGATTTTATCTGTGAAAGGTGCTATAGAAATAAAGTTACTTACTTACTTACTTAAAGGAGTTCATGGATGTTTGTATGTAAACTCTTCCTTTATTTTACGGGTTAAAAGTAAAAAAAATGCCGTGTTGACCTTTTACACTAGGATCACCCATTGTCTATATCTCATCAGTGTTGTTTTCAAAACCATATTACTCAAGACCAAGTCATGAGACACTGGAATAGATCCCAGGGAACAGTCTAAGTCCAGTTTCAGACCAAGTCCAGACAAATCCAATCACAAGAATGAATGTTGACAAATAAACCAGCGGTGGCAGGTTCTTGACGTCCAAAATAGAAACAAGGCTTTTAAAAAAGGTCTTACATTTACATTTAGCTGACACTTTTATCCAAAGCGACTTACATTGAGCTTCTAATCACCAGTGTTACAGTCACTGGAGGTAAGGTGGGTTAAGTGTCTTGCCCAAGGACACAACGACAGTATGAACAGTGGTGAGAGTGGGAATCGAACCCCCTACCTCCCGGTTGAAGGGTGACCACTCTACCACTGAGCCACTGCCTCATATTAACTACTGAAATCCTAAAGTGTACATGTATTTGAATCTACCTTTAGCTGATCCCTCTGTGGTTTGTCTTTTTCTTGAATGTGTTCTGTCTCCCAGCCTCATTCTCCATGACTCTGTGTTCAATGTGTATTGCAGTAGCTATGAGTCTTCCTCCCACGCCTCTGTTCTTCCCCCGCCTCGCTCTCACTGTGTCCCCAGCTCCAGCTCGTTACAGCCGACCCTCCACTCACACACCGAGTCTGGGAGGGAAGCCCTGTATCGCAATGCGCTGGTCCTGATCTGAACACCTCAGGAGGAAGAGTGTAGAAACACGAGGATGTATATGCCCTCTGAACGCTGCTGTGGGAAAACAAGCAGCAGGTAAAGGGCTGGATGTGACACTACAATAACCATGTCTCCATATGGCTTCGGTTAACAACTAACACTAAACATCAACAGAGAATACTCTCTAAACATTTTTCTAAACAACAAGTCTCTCTTGAAGACTCACCTCTTTTCTCCAGCCTTTGATTAGTGTTGCCCTTTTTCATTTTATTTTAATATGTTTATATATTATGATTACTATTTCTTCTTTGTCTTCCTTTGTTTATTGCACTTAGCATTTTATTGTGAAGCACTTTGGTGTGGCTCAGCCATCTGTAAATGTGCTATAGAAATAAATTTGACTTTGACTAATACAATCATCACTGCAAAAAATGAAAGTTTTCCACACGCCCTGTAACCGCCTTGTTTCCTCTGGAGCACTACAGGTATGTGTCAGTTTAACAAAAGGTAAAGAGGATCCCCAGTAGTGTTCTCCTTTGGGGACTATACTAATAATGTGTCCTTGAGTGAAAATAAAATATTTTATTGTATTTTTTTCAAATGAATGAATGATCTTGTGAATCTTCTCGTGACAGGACTCTGTTGTATTTCAGGAGGAAACATGCTAAATGCTGTACACAGAAGAGAGTTGGTGTTTTACAGCTCTTGCTTTATGAATGAAATCATTGGAGTTATTGTTGAAATCTTGATTTGAACACATTCAGAAGTTCTCTTTTTGGATCCAGCTCAAAGCCATAATGTGCTGACTTGTACCAGTTCAGTGGAAACAAGGCTAAACCTGATTCTAGTTCCATGTCAGAACTAGAATCAAAAATACGCTGCAATCCTTGAGTTAAATGTAAATAAGTCAAAGTGACATTCATCCATTGAATAATTAGTCAGCTCTGAATAAATACTTCCATGGGTCTAAAATGTGTGATGCATAATTAAAAATGGAGACTGTAGTTTTTGGTGTCATCTGGTGGTTGTCTTTGAACAAACTCAGTGGAAATAGATCTGATACAATACATTTATTTAAACAGAAAGTCATATTTAAAAGATGGACCACCTACTTGAATTGAGTTCTGTGAATCTGTTTTGTCAAGAAGAATACAAAAATGTGTTGAGAAAATCTTTTCACATTTGGTTGCAGCTTGTTAAGACATTTTTCATAGAATTACCAACATTTATGGCTAGTTTTAATACAGAGAACTCCATAATTAACCACGATTACTTGAGCGTTACCTGCTTATCACCATTAACACCTTATTATCGAGCTGGAACATAAAATAAAAACACAAAATTGACCATTTTTGGACATAATTTCATTTAAAGTGTAACAATTAATCTCAAACAACAGCCAGATTATCACCTAAACCATAACTGGGACTCCCAAAGGATGAGCCAGTATTACGTATCAAAGGGGGAATCCCAGTGGTCATACTTCGTCAATTCATTTCCCTTTTCATTTCACCATTTGAATCTGTAACTTCCCATAATGCCCTAGATCTCCCTTTTACCACCGCGCAGTTTGTTGACCGAGAACAAGTGCAGCCCCCCCGCTGCGAGCTGCGAGCTGCGAGCAGTGCGCGCCAAGTGCTGCTGCTGCGAGAGGAGCGCATCTGTGCTCGACAAAACCCCAGCGCAGCTCCAGCAAGGACCAGCTTCTACTCCCAAACATTACCCGGAGATACACTTTCATTTTGAGCCACTTATTTGATTTTATTAAATTGTGAAAATGTAGATATAAAGGAAAATGGTGCGTATCGGAGGAAAGCTGCGTGGACGCGTGGATACAGGCGATTAAAGATGACACTGGATGTGAAAAGTAACGGGATTTGAGGGGCTTTTGTGACACATAATGGACACTGCGGAGATAATTGTTTGTATTTTCATGGTGGTCATCATTGTAGTGAGTTTGCTGTCTAATGTCTTGGTCCTCGTTTGCTTTTTGTACAACCCAGAGATCCGCAAACAAGCGCCTGGTCTTTTTACGCTGAACCTCACCTTCTGTAACGTGTTGCTGACCGTGTCCAACATGCCTCTTACTCTTGTGGGGCTGGTGAGCAAGACGCAGCCCGGAGGAGACGTTTTCTGCCAGGCGGTGGGCTTTTTGGAGACTTTTCTGTCCACAAACTCGATGTTGAGCATGGCAGCGCTGAGCATTGACCGGTGGATAGCAGTGGTGTTTCCGCTCAGGTATCACTCCAAGATGCGCCACAAGGATGCGGCGTTTGCACTGGGCTACACGTGGGCGCACTCCGTGTCCTTCTCCACGGTGGCCGCCTGTTTGTCGTGGGTGGGATATCACAGGCTGTACGCGTCCTGCACCTTGGCGAACCCCCGGGCGGGCAGCAGGACGCAGTTTGTGGTGTTCACGGTGCTCTTTCACGCGTGCACTTTTCTGCTGTCGTCCGTTGTGCTGTGCTTTACTTATCTGAAAGTGCTCAAAGTGGCCCGGTTCCACTGCAAAAGGATCGATGTGATCACCATGCAGACACTGGTGCTGCTCGTGGACATACACCCCAGGTAAGACACGCGTTATTTATCACACTGCAGCTCGGTTTTTACACGTTTTAACTTGAAGTGAAGAAGAAAAGAACACATATCAAACATTAAAGATGGATTAACAGCTTCATTAGGTACAAGTTTTCATAGTTTGAGGTAAGACATAACTCACATTACACACACCTCTAATCAAAGCTCAAGTGAAACAACTGAGAAAATGAAAAAGGAAGGAAAATAGAATGACATGATTTCTATTGTGATATTATAAGGATTTAAAAGCAGGAATAATGAGGAAAGGAGAGTTTCTTTCAATAAAAATGATTTTATTTGAAGGAAAGATGGATGTGTATAAGTTCAGCAGAGGATTCAACAGTGGACTTAAACCTGTGCCGTTCTTGTGTGTTATAGTTTGAAGGAAGGTAAAAAATAGAGGGAATAATCTCCTCTGGTAATGTATGTGCAGCAGATGGAAAGCAGAAAGAAGATTCTTAGATCACTTCATATAGACCACTGTATACTACACTACTGTGGTCACAAGATTGAACTAAAAGAAAAGAAGGTAAGGATGAGAAGAAAAAGTGCAGCAGAACAATAACCAGATTTCTGACAAGAAGACATTTAGGTAAAATGTTGCTTAAAGACTGATGCTGATGGATATTTATCCCAATTATTCAACTGGCATCACCAGTCCTTATGTGTTTTTGTTTGAAGGAAAGAAAGAGGAATGATAAGACTGAAATAGAGAAGTGTAGGTGTTTATTCCCCTCAGGTAAGACACGTGTGATACATGCACTATATTCTGGATATATACTAGTTTAAAGGAAGAAAAGAAACAGCACAGGATCACTTACAGTCTGTTTACTTTACTAAACACCACAACACTACACTTTAAAGCGAGATATAAATCAAATCTATTTTAGTTATATTGTTATTAATGCAGAGACTCAACACATGATTTATTCACTCCACAGTCACACACTGGTGGTGGTAATCCATTGCTCTACCACTGCGCCCTTAGTAATGTTCACGACACAACACTACTCTACACTACACTATACCAAATTAACACTACACTACACTCAGGTCGTAGAGAGGTTGTCCTATAACCCGGAAGGTTGGCGGTTCAATTCCCACTCTCTCCGGTTCATAATGTTGTATGACAAGACACATTCATACACCAGTGTCTATAGCTCTGGTGTATGAATGTGTGAGTGTGGAGGTGTGTTTGGTGGTGGTTGGAGAAGGCTGTGAGCCCCCTGCCTGTCTGCACCAGGTGTATATGTGTGTGATTGGAGTGCAAAAACACTACATAAATACACACCATTTAACATTAACACTACTCTTTATTATGTTTGAGCAAATTTCCACAATGTCCTTATTTCTGATGTGGTTAGACAGTTATTTGGTGAAAATGAGTCACATTATAAGCTGTCTCTGTGTAGTTTTACTGTTCACCAACAAAAATGATAAACTGTAAAAGCATTTCAGCGGCGCTCAGTTTGGGTTTAGTTGCTGCTGTGTGTGAAAAGAACAGAGTGTACTGCAGAGTGGAAGAACTGTCCTGCCCCGAGAGCAAAAGGACAGTCAACATAACAACATGAACAACACTGTCACAAGAATAAAGGGGTATATTTTTATAACATAATAAATCCTGTGAGGGAAGTAAAGACAGACAACAGTAAGGAATACAGATGATGCAAATGATGGTCCTGTTGCATATTCAGACTCACCTACAGTGGCATTTATACATGACAAAATATTGCATCTATATCCAATTCAATCCACTGTTTTATACTTTAAATTTAATTTTTTTTTCTAAAGTGCTGCAGAAATCACTTTGATGCTTCATTCATAAATATTGGAATTATTGAAGTTCATCCTTAATTTTACAGTCACTTTTGTTTTTGTACTTAAAGGGATACTGCGGTATTTGGTAAAATTGTGTCTGTGTGATATTTAGTGACACGTAACATATTCCCCACAGTAGGTTATTGTCAGCACTGCCCCAGTTTGAAGAAGCAGAAACACTTTTGTATGACAGTGAAAACACACTTTTAGAACAACTAAGAAACCTTTTGACTTCTTTAGAAACTATTATGCTGAAAAGGTGTGCATTTCTTCATCAAATAAGTGCATTTTATTCTGTTTCTAAATTACACAAACCCAGGTCTTCTCATTTATTTGTTCAAGCCCCTAAATGTGGCCATCTGAACCTAAAATCCCATTGCACACAGTATTGGGAAAATTCACAATGATACTTTCACATCAGGTTATTCACTTTTCAGGTTTTACCTTTGAACAAGAGGCTGTATTTAGTGCCAGCTCCATCTGAACGGCATCAAAACAAAGCGTTACCCTCGGAAACCCCTCTATCAAGTAAATGAAACACAAGACATTTTTCAGCGACCTGCAGCCTGCTTCAGACATGGATGTCTTAGTGCTTCTTCAAAGACTCTGCTGCATAAATCTCCACATTTTTCCTCGACTTCCACTCGACTGATGTGTGCAGTGTTTTGAAAGTCAATGCATTTCCCCTCAAGAAAAAAGAAATAGTGTCCATTTATGTTAGATCCTGATGCTCAGTGTCACAGCCAGTGATGATGTCAGCGAAGTAAGATTTGATTGAGTTGATGGAAACAAGGTCAGTGTTGGTGAAGCATGACGGAGTTAATAAGTGTGTAACTGTTGGTGTTTGTAGATGGTGTTAAATAAGAGTCTGTCTTATAATATGACAGTGGAGTTCCCTTGATACTTGTGGACCATATTTGGGACTTTGCCACAATGTACCTGTCCCACAAATACATACAAGCCACACCCCTGTGCAACAATGCAATGCACAAGGAATTAAATCTTTCTAAAATGTAAGAACAAATGCAAAAAGCAATCCACATGATACATTTACCTGAACAATGATTTTCTTTAAAATTCAAGATAAAAGTAATAGCAAAGTTTTTTGTTTTTTTTTCAACTCCATGTGCAGTTTAAACTCTTCAAAGCCCTTGTCACACTGTGATTTTTTATTGAATGTGGCCATCGTGGCTTAGAATTATTGGTCATGTGTTTTTATCACTGTTATCAGGGGGTACTCTGTTTGTACAAAGCAAATCGTTTGTGTCCTGACTGACTGCTGCTCAGCCAGTGATGGGGTTCTGACAGATCTGGGCGTGTTTTAGATTTGATGATGTAGCGACCGTTTTACTGTAACTAACGTAAAACAGAACTGTAGAACTGTGGCTACTTACAGGTGATAAATCCATTCACTCCCAGTCATTCACAGACGAGCCAGGTTACCAAAGATTATCTGTGACAAATATCTGTCAGTGTTAGAATTTTAGGACAATAAGAAAATACAACCGGTCATAAATAAGGCAAGGCAATTTTATTTCTATAGCACAATTCATACACTGGATAACTCAAAGTGCTTTAAAAAGGAATAAAAGACAATTTACAAGATTTAGAAACACTTAAGAAACACAAGAAAAATAAGAAACACTTTAATAGAAGAGTGCAGATAAAAAACACTTTAAGTTGTAGTGTAGGCGGAGCTAAAGAGGAAGGTTTTTAACCTCCTCTTGAACATTGTTAAAGTTGAGGCTGTTCCAGGTTTTGCTGCATGAAACTTAAACGCTGCTTCACCCTGTTTAGTTCTAACTCTGGGCACGAGCAGAAGGCCTGTCCCAGATGTTCTCAGAGTCCGAGGAGGTTCATAAGTAACTAGCATGTCAGAGATATATTCTGGTGCTAAACCATTTAGAGACTTGTAAACCAGCAGTGCTGTTTTAAAGTCTATTCTCTGAGCAACAGGAAGCCAGTGCAGAGATTTTAAAAAAATAAGAGAGAACCCTACACACACTTCTGCTCAATGATTGAAGGTAGCTCATTACATGTAAACAAAATTGTTCATATGGTTATTATTACGTTATTAGTTTTATATTTAAATATACTAAACTTTAAGATGTTTATAGCTTCAGATTAAAAACACACCGAGTTATTCATTAGTAATGTTTTCCCCACTGAGCTCACTTTGCTGTTCCTGTTTTTCCCTCAGTGTTCGTCAGCGGTGCCTGGAGGAACAGAAGAGAAGACGACAAAGAGCCACGAAAAAGATCAGCACTTTCATCGGGACCTTCATGCTCTGCTTTGCTCCCTATGTGATCACAAGGTCAGTCCAGAGAGACCATCTACAAAGAGACAGATGACCACACTGCAGCAGAAACAGATTTTAACTTTGAACAAAAGCCCTCACTTTTGACAACCCTGGTCAGAAATAAACCATGTGTTATTTTTATAAACATAATCAACGAGAAGTCAGAAGTCAAGTCTGCAAAGTGTGTTAATGAGCCAGTGGTGATAAACATAGTTGTTAAAGTTTTAAAGCAAGTGTAGTGTTTGTTGAAACCACAGCATGTAGCTGGTAAGTGCAACTGTGACAAAGATAAATTTTACTAAAACTGATGTTTATGGTCTGTATTAAACTACATTATTGAGTTTGTTTGTGCAGCCAAACCCATTCACAACAGGATTTTTGTGATGCTTTGTTTCTATGATTCTTAGACACTTTGTGGTTGAAGACAATTTATTCTGCGTCTCTTGGAACCAATGTCAAACAGAGACGTCTGTCTGTTCAGGGTTAAACTGTAAACATGTAAATCCACAGGTAGTTTTATGAAATATGAATTTAGCTTCTCCTTCCTTTGTTACTTCTTTATGTCCCTAAGATGACTTTGGTGTTTTGGCGTTGTGTTTTTAAATTAAATGAAAAGGAAAAAGGATTGGTGCAATAAGCAGCCGACACCTTTTTGTTCAAAAAAATATTGTTCATGCTGTAATTTCATTTTGAAGATGGCCAAAATAAACTAACTAATAGTAAAGCAATGGTTAAACACTTTTGGTCCGGTTTCCCAGAGCAGTTGTGACATTTAATTGGCCCATAACTCATCTTAAAATCTGGTTTAACGAAGCAGCCGGATCATCAGAAAAAAGGTGTGTTTGAACAATGCCAATGAGACTAGAATTAAAACTATTGACGTATAGGATTTGGTGAGGCGTTTTAAATAATGGGAGCTGATGGGAGCCAGGTTTCCCGGAGCCACCCCTCATTGATCCCACGGTCCACTCTTTGTTCAGTCTAAGACCCAGCTCAGACCCAGCCCTGACACTGGGAAGATGAGACTGGCTGACCTTGTGATAAGTAATATGCCTGCTGCTCCGCGGTGGCTGCTGCATTAGCACTTTTTCTCCTCAAGTTCGCTGGGTGCAGTTCACTTAGAGAGACTCAGGGCATCAATCACAGGACAGAGACACGACAGGACAAGAGGAAAACATGTGTACTTTAATTCCCCGTTCACAGCATTTTATCTGGTAAATTTGTTTCAGTGTTGAATGGATGGTTGCTATTAGAAGTTTTTTTAAGCACACTTGGCTCTGACTGGTTAAATAGCTGTCAAGTTCCCTCACTCTAGTGAAGTTCAACCCTGCAGTTTCCCCCACTTGAAAGGGTATGCTTGCTCTTGAAGGTTTGGACTGGATTTTACTCAATGACCAGGAATCAATTCTTTCTTTTATTTGAAAGTTGCCATGGCCAAAAGCAGGTAAAAAACCTTAAACACAAACACAAGTAGATCAAGAAAATATACAATAAGCCCAAGTAACCATAATAAAGCATCACAACCCAGGATCAAATACTTAAATTTAAAACAAATTAATCTTGCAAATAAATGGAAAGAAAACCCCATATCTAGAGCACCCAAATAAATTGAAGACACTTTTAAAGCACTACTCAAATAATTCTACACTTCCAGCTTCCTTAACAATCTTTACAACACATAGCTTTTACCTATACCTTCATAAATGTTAAATGTATAACACTTCAGCTTACAATCCAAACATGATTTCATAACATTTATACATACAGTTTTCCTTAAGCATAATTACATTTTTACTTAAATGCTAAAAATCCACCACACTGCACACCCAAATGCTCACCGACTCCTTCCTTGTAGAAACAAGCTTTAGTCCTGCAGTATCACTTTTCAGGCCCAGTTTCTCCACACATCTTGCCAACCTGCTTTCTATCCTGCGAGTGACTCGTATTTCCTTAAAATCACTAGATCCTTACCACCTGGTGACTAATTAACTATCTGCAGCTGGGTGCCACACCCAGCACCAAAACCACCCAGGTGGTCTGCAGCTCAGCTCAACAATAGCTGTTGTAATTGGTCAACTGTGCCAACTTTTGTGGCTAAGACCTGCTTTATTTGAGACTTCTCTTATTAAGCATTCTGTCATTTATTAACTTTTACACAGTTAGTGAACTTAAACCTGTTTGTGTTTGGTTCCGACTGAGACCACCTGTTTTTTTTTGTCAGACCAGACCTATTTTTTTCTTTCGAGACAGACATCTTGGAGCTAATCCTGATTTTTGCCCAATCATAGAGAATTTAGACAGCGTTCAAACATAACATGGTTACACCTGGGTTTAAAGTATAAAATGTAAAATATTAAAATATTAAATGTGGCTTGGGGAGGCTTGAGTCTGAAATACTGTATTAAAAATGAAAACAATGTCAGAACAAACAGGATCTAAAATGCTCTAAAGCAGCTTTGAGTCACAGAGTAAATTAGATACAATGCTGTTGTTTGGTTTTTATTTGACATCTATAAACTGTCTCTAATTAATGACCACAGCAGCGTTGTGCATTAACAAGCGCAGTCATTCAGCAAATGGCAGTTTAGTAATTACTCTGAGAATATATCAGAAGGAAAGCTCTCTGATGATTATCTGCAGTCGACAGTAAAGTGGTGTTGCATTGACCTTGTGGTTACTTTAGGCTTTGGGCAAATGCCACCCACGGACATAAACGTGTGATTGTTATTCATGCACCGACAGAGGCACCGTAATCAAACAAAGTGCGACAAAAGAGAGGATAAGCTGTTTTGATTTGGGATTTAATACCTTTTTTTTGGTAGGGACTGGTAGTACTAAATTAAAAGCTGTAAAACAGACAGTGTCGAGAGATTACCACAGGTTTTTATCCTGGGTTTATCTCCAGACTAATTTAGGAATGGAGCTGATTATGTCAATGGCTTTTGTTTGACATTTATAGTGAGCGACAATGTTACGCCTAATAAATTATCCTGTTTCTCGGCTTAGCTTTGATTAATAAACACCACATTAAAAACCTCACGAGTGATGAACATATTCTGTGCACTGCCTTTTAAAGCTTTTATATACATCAGACTCTATATCAGTCTTATTCAAAGTCTGGACTAACCTCAAATTAATGTTTGAAGCAAAATGAACTCCTGCGCTTTAAACATGTGCAGATGCTGCCATGAAAACCTCAGAGCAAAGCAAACCTTTTTATTGAGACTTCTTAAAACGTTTGGTCTCAGTCTGCTTCTAATCTATGCAAGTGAGGATTGCACTCCTCCCTCTAGAGATATAAGCTCAGCTCTCTTACCAGTTGATCTCAGAATTGACAATGTCACCTTGAAAACTACGTCCAGATGCTTTAGCTTTAACCTTTTCTTTAGTTTTGAGATATATCTGAGTTATAGGTCATTTTACTCCAAAAAAATGTAATGTCAGTATTCTCTAATTTACTGAAGCACAAAATAAGATATCCAGACCTCCCTTTGTGAAAACCCTTTCAACAAATATGTCAACAAAATGAACCAAAAATTTTAAAACTGGTCCTTCCCAATTTTCAGATTTTGTTTTTGGAAATGTATGCAAATTTGCGTTGCCTATACTTAAGTATATATGGCCTCATTTGCACATTAAAACTTTCATTTACAGATAATCTGTCTTCCACATAATTGGTGGATAGCTCTCAGCCAATCACAATCATTCAAAAGTCAGAGTAAACCTGGATTTAACCTTTACTAAATATGCACCAAAAGAGTGGCTGTTTCCTTTAAGCTCCCTGCACTGCTTAAACATAAGTGTTTATTTCTTGTTTTGCTGAAATGTTTTATTTCTTTCAGTTTTATTAACTTTTCTTGTCTTAAGAACAACCATCAGCAAACCGGAGTTAGCTATGGCTAACCTGCAGTCACATATGTAATGAGGTCTTGCTCTGAGAATCCTGTTCATTCAGCAATACCAACTCTGTATTTGCTACAGTTTGGATAAAGCAAGCCAACACATTGTCCTGCAGATGTAGCCTTGTTGTGCAGGGCTTTTTCCACTCTGCTGCCTCTCACTAACCCTCTGTCTGTCTGCCTGCAGGATTGTGGAGTTATTTCCAGCGGTGCCTATCAACCCTCACTGGGGAATAGTCTCCAAGTGCTTAGCTTACAGCAAGGCCGCCTGTGACCCCTTTGTGTACTCCCTCCTACGAAACCAGTACAAGAAGACCTGCGCGGATATCATCAACAGACTGCTCAAGCGTAGCTCTTTAAACGCATCGGGGCGAAGGATTGAAAACCAGGGCAACAGCCTCCGGCAGAGTGAGGCATTTGGATATGACACTGACTTATCGACAATAGACAAATGAAGGATGAAGAGTGGTTTAATAAAGAGCGACTGGTTGAAATGTATGTAATGACAACGCTTTGGGAAACAGGAAAACGGCAGTCCAGGTACTTCAATGTGGAAAATGTAGAAGGATTCATATTTTAACGCCAACAACAAGGTTAAAAAGGTCACATTGGAAACAGCCAATAAGAGCCACTCACAGATAGTCGGACTTTTTTTGCACTTGACGCTGTGGTGTTAATTCAGCAGCAGTTCACACCTAGTCCAAACAATCAAAAGGAGAAACCAATACAAGTTTGTATTCTGTTTCAAAGGTAATTGTCAACAAAGGTGAAACTTGTCAGAAGTTGACTCTTGAAATCCAGGTCTTGGACCCGACTCCACAAAGCTGTGTGTCTTTATACTTTTAGGCTTTCACTTGTTCAGTCTGGAGTACAAGACTACTGCCTCAATAGCAGCTAAATATTTCAGATAAGTTGAAAAATTGCGCTTTACAATTAATTAAAGATCAACATATGTGGGGATGCATCAGAATCATGCAAATAAGTTATCGGTTGATTTGTAGAAAATTGTCATTTGAGCGAAAATGGTAACGAAAGAGAAAACGCAAAATGGTGACTGTTGTGGATTTGAAACCATGATATTTGTCGTTTATGTTAAGAGTAAATTGCAATGCACTCATTTTTTCTTTGTTATGATGTGATTATTTAACTAGCTGATGGTCAGCTGTGCTCCTTACAGTGGAGAGAGAAGATGAGTCTCTTGCAACATACTTGCATCTAGTGACTACTGAGTAAAAATACGAACATCTACATTTAGTCATTTAGCTGACCCTTTTATCCAAAGCAACTTACATGAAGCTTCCATTCACCAGTGTTACAGCTGGAACACCACTGGAGACAAGAGGGGGTTAAGTGTCTTGCCCAAGGACACAACGACAGTATGACCTGTGGGGAGAGCGGGGCCTACCTTCCGGTTGAACTACAACCGCTCTACCACTGAGCCCCTGCGCTTCTAACATTTATGAACCATATACAGATTTCAGTCATTTAGATTTTTTACATGTTTGCATAATCTGCTGTTTCCTCTATTCTTATCATTTTAATTTAGAGTCAAATTGGGGCGCAGGGGCTCAGTGGTAGAGCGGTTGTCCCTCAACCGGAAGGTTGGTGGTTCGATTCCCGCTCTCCCCACAGTTCATATTGTCGTTGTGTCCTTGGGCAAGACACCTAACCCACCTTGCCTCCAGTGGTGTTCCAGCTGTAACACTGGTGAATGGAACTTAATGTAAGTCGCTTAGATAAAAGCGTCCTGATAAATGTAAATGTAATTTTTTTCTCAAAAAGAGAAAAAGAAACAAAAACATTGACTGTTATATGAAAGCATCTGAAGAAGTCAAACCAGAACGCTTACCACTGCGTACCAAGAAATGGTACCCATATCTGGACAACCCTGCCATTTTAAATGAGTTACTTTAGAAGAATTTATGTCATTACTTTTTCTTCTCAAAGTAATAGTAACATTATTATTTTACAACACCCAGAGAGAAGCAATCATTAGCAATGTCTGGCCTTTGTCGTTTCCTGATTCCTGGTCCAAATACTGCATGTTCTTGTCTACGTCTGCTTGAATTTGGTCTGACGAGCCAAAAACACAAGGGCATGTCCCGAGCGCAGTATTACCACTGTGCTCAGACCAGCAGATCTGTGCACTGAACCTGTTTTTTGAGGACAGTAAGCACATTTCGCGTCCACCTGGAGAAAACAGATGCTCATCCGACGAGAAACAGCCTCTTCACAGGTTTTTGTTTAAACTAGACCTGCCTCATCGTATGAATTCTGAACATAGACAGTAAATAAGTGTGAGAGATTTAAAATATAAACTGTTAAGACTGTATATAAAGATGCCAATATTGAAGCCAATCCTCAGGTCGCCATCTGGTGGTTGGCTCCAGTATAGCTCACAGCCTTCAGTGACAAAAAAACACTTACAGGCTTGTATGACATTTCCCCTTGTAGCAGAGCCATGAGCTGTTTGAACAGTGCCTGCCAAGTCTTCATGGCCTACACAAGCCTTCCAATCATTCCCTGACACTCAGATAAGTTTTACTGTTGTAGACACTTCACCACCAAACTGTTTTTGTCCATGTTATTTATGAATCTGAGATCTTATTAGTTTGAATAATTTAAGAGATGTAATTAATGTTGTTTATAGTTAGCCCCATGCTAGCTTTTCCAATTTCCCAGAATGCAGAGTTATTTATGCAGGTTTTCAATAAGGGGATGCAATTAGAACATGTAAAATATCATAACAGTTTTGAATATTTTTGGCAGTTTCTCTTTGTCCATCTTTATATACAGTCTATATTTATAATATTAGTATTTTGCTCATCTGATTGGATCTTTCCAGAACAACGTGTTATAGTTGTAAGGCATGTGAATTGGGTTAGGGAAGGAAAATGTACAGTATTTTGTGCTTGAAGAAGCTTTGGCCTGACCTTCACATTTAAGTCCTGGTTTGTGCAGTCGAGCGGGGTTTTAATGTGAAAGCAGGCTGTGTGTGCTTCACAAGTGTGGCTTCACAAGTGTGGCCCTCTGGTTGTTTAGTCGAATGGAGCCTGATGGACTGTACTCTCTCACATCAAGAACATATAATCCTACTCACTCTATTTGACTTTGAACTCAACTCCTAGTGTTGTAAATGAAGCTAATGAAAGGACGTGGCTCAGGTTTACACTGGACAATTAGTTTTTTAAGATGACTAGTAGGAAATAGGCTGGTATTTGTTTGGTTTTATCTTCGAACCTTAACTCAGACAGCCATCTTGATTTGTTCATTCTATACAAAGAATTAGTCTGGTCTCTGTGAATTTGAATTGGATTAAAAAAAAGAAGTACCAACAAATGTAGAATAAAGTACATCTGGATAAAGTTAAACACAGAAACGATGAATTAGACAAACAAAGCATTGCATAAAGCCCAGTTATATTTGGTCTAAAAGGATTTTGATTTGGATCTGCGATGAGAGGAAGGGTTTTCAGAACCAATTCATTTGCAAAGTCAATGGGTTTAGCTGACCAGGCTACTAAAAACCCCGTGTCCAACCGTAAAACAGTGGCAGCGATAGTTTTACTGAGGTTTTGTAGCAGTGTTTAATTTAATTAGTTAAACCTAAGAGACTCATTTTAGCCAGTCTCTTTGATTTATTGTTTTTCCTAAAAGCTTTTATTGTAAAAAATGTCTCCAAAATCTCACTGATATTTGATGGTAATGAATTTTGTATTGAAATTTAAATCTGTCCACTCTAGAAGCTGCAGGAAATTCCTATTGTTGGGCTTTGTAGACTCTTGACTTAGTGAAATAATAGGTGACCATAATCATGTCTGGTAACTAAATATATAAACGTTTGATATATCGTTGATGAGACTAGTGTTTGTAAGTGAAAACATGCTAAGGTACAATACTGAGTGACTTAGAAGGCTTCTCTAAAATACAATAGAGATAAATGTAAGTGTTCTGCCCCTGTTGCATTAAGTCTGGTGTTTAACATGCTCTGAAATTCTACAGTTTGTTTACAAAAAGCCAAAAGGATTGACTCGACCCAGTCAGCCAGACATGAGTAGCTGTTTTTTCATATTCGCTGTTTGTGACCTCATCATTTCTGACAATGTACAGGGATATCTTTAACATGGCTGTGAGTTTTGTGCTCATCTTGTCACACTACACGACAACAACCACAAATTTACCGACTAACTAGTCACTTATCAGAGGCTTTACGCTTCTGTCTCACATTCAACAAGCGAGGTTTAGTCTGATAATTCCATAAAAATATAGCAGGTTTGAGTCGTGTTACAGGGATGTTTAATTGCTTTGTAAAAAATAAAACTATAATAAAATCACATCCACACCATCCCAGAATATATATATTTGTTTGTATCTATATATTTTTTGGTCTTTGCTCTGTCAGCCACTGAGGTGCATTTGTTCAAAAATGTAAATTTAATCCCTTTGTCAAAGTTAGAAATGGCTTTGTACCAGAGTCACATTCAACACGATCACAACTGATGCCTTAAATATACATTGTGGTCATTTATTTCTTCAAATATTGATATAAATAAATAGAGCGTAGTTTAAAGTTTGCCTTATTTGTTTCATTTGTCATCGACCTACACTTTATTTCTGTATCCTGTTTTTTGTTTTGCACTGACGTAGAATAGTTCAGTATTTTCTCAAACGATGGCTGGTGTTTAGGTGTTTAAGCTAAACGTGGAAACAGTCTGTTAATGACTTTAGACAAATCAGAAGTATTGTTGTGTTTTTTGATAAATATAACTCGTAAGTACTTTGTGTTAAAGAATGTTCAAACAGAAATATGTTAAGTGTAATATACCTCATTTTTTTCTGGTGACAGTTGCCTAAAAAGTGTTTTGTTGAAATCTGTTGAAAGTCTCTTAATTTATTCAATGTTGATGCTGCTAAAGATGGTTCTCAAGACGATGGGAAAAAACAAGGGTTTAATGTGAAATTAAAGGTAAATGTTCTCGTTTTGGTTAAAGATTATGACCTTGAATAAACTGTAGCCTTTATCAAAAGTGTTCTGGTTTTGTGTCATTATTTTTAGAAACAATAAGTCAAGTTTCTTCTTTGCTTTTGTTTTTTTGTTGCTTTTTTAAAAATAGAAATCAATAAAATTTCTGACAAATAAAAAAAAAACTTAAAACAAAATAATTTACCTCCAAAAGTGAATAATGTCCAAACGGATGAGCTTTGTGACGTTAATTACAAACATGAATAGTGTATTGTGTAAAAGCAGGTGAACAAACTGGAACACATCAGTCAAAACTAAATTTTAGCCGTAAAAAATTACATTTGTCTACTTTGTAAAAATGGAACAAAAATGTCTCTTTTCACTGGTTTCTATGTTTAAATGTCTATTTTCCCAACATAGACAAATGTGCTTATCCACTATAGATGTATTACTGACCAATCTTTTCCATTTTATTCAACAATACACAAACCCAACACAAATACATGAACCAAACAGTGACAGCCATGATTCCTCAGCCCCGGCTGATCTAAAGTAGGTCAAATGGGGTCTTACAAAACAAAACTCATGTCTTGAACAAAACCTGAGTGGGTTTTTCTAAAACAGACACTTACCTGTAATCACTGAGCGCTAGAGGGAGGCAGGTTTTCACTTCACACCGCACGCTGGAGTCTGGAAAATACTGAGATCTGCTCTGATACTCGCTGCAGGAGCTGTCGTCATCTCCAGGTGGCGCTGACCATAAAACACACATTAATCCTATTTTTCTTTTGCGGCCCACTCTCTCGGCTGACCCCTAGAGTGAGATACAAACTACAGCAGATGAAAAGAGGACAGCTGCTTGAGTAAGAGCAACAGGGAGGTCTTCTTTTATTTCTAAACCAGGCCAGTTCAAACATTTCATCTTTGAGGGAACTTAATGGTGGTTCAAAAGCAAAAAACAACAACAACCTCAGCATGTACTGATGTTTTAAAAATGACAAATAGTTTATTTTGGTGGTTCAACATGGTTAGATGCTCCCTAACATTATCCTAAATATTTTTTCTTATAAAATAATGGTTTACTTATCAAAACAATATTAGTAGTGTTTCCAATGTGTATATATCAGGTTTGAAGTGAAGTACTCGCTGTGTCAAAACTTGTGATGTAGGAGCTTCCTAAAGTCCTAAAGGAGCTTTCTGAAATATTTACATCAGAGAAGAAGCAGTGGCTCAGTGGTAGAGCTGTTGTCCTTCCATAACTGGAAGGTTGGCAGTTCGATTCCCACTCTCACCACAGTTCATACTGTCGTTGTGTCCTTGGGCAAGACACTTAACCCTCCTTGCCTCCAGTGACACAGCTCTGGTGGATGAATGTGTGAGAATGTTGAGGCTACAATCCAGCATGTTTACATTCATGTGTCTGTGTCTCATGTTGTTCATTAACATATACTGTCCCAAAAAAAAAAAAAAAAACAGCAGTTGCTTGCAGTCTGGGACTGTCTAAAGTTTCTCTGAAAGAGGGATCCAGGGCTCCAAACAGCTAAAAATCCATAATGTACTGTAAGAAAGCTCTTTGTACTGTACGTTTTAAATTGATATTTAGTTTTCCAGGAACGCTTGGTTTGTAGTTTCAAATACAAACGCAGACATCAACAACAGCTCGTGGATTAAATGGAGATGTACCTTTTTTAAATGCTTGTCAGAAAACCTGTTTATTCACCTGTTAGTATGTTGTTATCAATTTGACATCATCTACATTTTAATATCAAGGATTTTAATGAATGGGTCTGTTCAGCACATACAGAAGCTTTGGCCAATCACAGCTTCTCCTGAAAAGGAGCACTCCCATTGGCCAAAATTGATGTCAACAAGGAAGTAATGGCTCCTAATAAAACAAGTATATATTCAACACTAAATACATCTTTAACTCAGTAAAACGGCAGAGAAAAGAAAAACATTGATAGAGGAGAAGGAGGCAACATAAAATGTGAATAAAGATATATATTATATAAATATTGGCTTTAGACCAGCAGGATTGGACTGACGCTGAACTCAGAGCTAGTTTAAAGTAATCCTTAAACTTTGATTTTGTGTTGGTAAAACTGTTCTTGTTGGACGTGAGAAGTGGCATTGAGACTGTGCAAAACTAAAATTGGGGTGATTTCCATTTGTCTTTGGATTTTGTCATTGTTTATTCTGTCCTGGATTCTAAAATACTTTGCACATTTGAGTAGCAGTTGATTTTTTGTCACGTTTTTTGTGTTCCATAGCCCCCTGCTCCGGTCTAATCTGTCTCTTTGAAGCACACCAGGCCCAGGTTCTAATCGGCCTCCCGTCGTTCCAACAGCAGAGAGAGGCTGAAGAGCGGTTTACAGCGCTGCGTGGCTCCTGTCAAACCGCTCTCTCTTCAAAAGCCTGGACACACTTCTGAGGAACACACACTCGGGTCAGGTTACTCTAGTCACCTTTAGGCCTTCGGCAGCAGTGAAGACCAGTGAGGGAGCTTTCATTCAATTGTGATAAATGTGTGTTTTCCTGAACTGTTGTGAAACACTCTAATGGAATAACAGATAAAACATTTTAAAAGTGTGGGTAACTTTGGCTTTTGACTTTTTTTTTGTCATCCGGCAAAATAAACCCCAACATTGTTTCAGAGCACAACAGCCCAACACAGAGAATAACACTCTACTGTGCACAGTAATATTGTTGTCTGCTCAAGCCACAGTTAACAGTGTTGTGTGGTGTTGTCCAAAGACTGGTGTGTCACTGTCTCAAGCGTGACCAGACGACTGCATTTTCAACCTAAATCACACATACAGCAAATTGAGACTATGTCCTGCATTTTGATTGACTCTGCTTTGTTGTCCAGTAACAAAGTGGAGCTTCCAGTCAATCAGCAGTGTTTAAGTGGAGCTCCAGGTCTGAGCAGGTCGACCTGTCAGTGACTCTGCTGCCAACAACCGCTCCATGAATGAAACGATGATGTTAGGCGAGGACAGTCCAAGGAGATTCTCAGTTGTCTGAGTGATCCCTGAGGAACTTCTTTGTCACTGTTTGTGGGACATTAGTCTATCCTTTCCCGCTTTGTCCCACATAAACGGGCTTATTGTCCTACATTTGGTTTGTTGTATGATCTGGTCATTCTAACCCGTTCAAAGAAACATTAGAAGAAGTAATTACTTAGCTGACTGCTTTAATGCTTTTGCAAATCCTTTCAGACACAGACCACTCCATGGTGTTGTCCTCCTCAATCTGTGAGGCTTACCAAAGACTCGAGTTTGATTCCCCACACGCCAATACTGGACACACTGATAAAGACACTTTTGGTTAGAAGTTTTAATTGGTTATGCTA
The DNA here is from genome assembly GCA_024416835.2 of Perccottus glenii. Lineage (NCBI taxonomy): Eukaryota > Metazoa > Chordata > Actinopteri > Gobiiformes > Odontobutidae > Perccottus > Perccottus glenii. The sequence continues at coordinate 22,653,529 of CM044566.2, forward strand.
CTTCTTCATTTACCAGAATAAGACACATAGCATTAACAAGACCTTTAACCAATCACTAGAGCAAACTGATTTGATTAAATGGCCTTTCTCCTTCTCAACAGAACCTTTAAAATGGAAGCTCAGATAAATATTGAGGAATCCCCTTTGCATCAGACAATGAAGCGCTGACAAGTGTGCGTTGCGCTCCGATGGGCTTTGTGGGCGAGAATGAAGAGGTGAGCTCTGTAATTGCATGTTGGCTGTTGTTGTCAGGGCAAAGCAGTGATCTGTAAAAGACCCCGGTACTGCTCGTAATTAGAGGCTTTCCACCTCACTGTCTCCAGATACGAGCCTCCACAGAGAGAGAATCACAGGAGACGACACTTCAAATGAACCACCCAGATTACAACTCTGTTAGGGAAATGAGATACAGACCGTTCCCACAAAGACGGAAAAGGAAGAGACTTGATTATTAGCTGTGGTACGGTTGCTTTAGCTTTAATTATAAAGCCTCTAGGAAACTAAATCCTTAACATCTCATTCACTAAAAACTGAACACATGTAAGCCAACATCCAGCAGTGCCATCTTCAAAGATTCTACTAAAAATAAATATAAAAAGGATCTGTTGGATAAAAGCATGTCGTACTACTTTGTTGACCTCTTGACTTTTGGTTCCAACAGTAATTTTCAAAAAAGATGATTCGACAACAGAGATTCCTCACAAAGCTGCTCTTGTTCTTATAGTAATTCTTTTAAATAATAATAAGAAGAAGACAAATAACATATGTACAACATGAACAGATTTATTACAGTTAATAAACAAATGAGAAAAGGTGGTGTCAGTTTTAGACCGACGACGTAGTGTAAAACATGCTTCATATATTACTCATCTATTCTACACAGCATTAAAACAATTTAACTTGTGCTGTAAAAAAGTGAGTCCCTAAAACATAGTAATTTAAACTTAGATTAGAAAACTGTGATCAACTGACCACAATCTTATTTTATTTTATTGCACTACAATTTTGCTATAATTTCTCCATTTTACTTGCTTCATTATTCTAGTTATAGAAATGCATCTGTGTTTAGAGATTTCAATTTGAATACAATTTATATTCCATAAAAAAATTAAAATAAACAGATGGTGTGGACTGTGACCCAAAGACACTGCAGTAGAAACAAAAGCCTCTTCAGGGGTTACAACCATAGATTGTAAATAAAATGTAATACGCCCATTGGTCCCCTATTCACCAATATTGTCATTATTACATCCGGGCTTTTCGGCTTTTACTCCACAGTAAAACAATAGTTTTCAGATAGCATAAACGGACATATTAATCAACCCCAGAGCTGTCACGTAGTAAAACTTAGCTCTAGAGACCGGAGCCATCTTTTGTACCAGGCTGTAAACATGAGTTTTATACTTGTAAAAACGCCATTGGGTTTCTCCTTATATTTCCACTTTTGGAGCCTGCCCTCTGGTGGACGCCGGTATATAGCTGTATTTCTCCGTATATTGCCGTATGGCGGTGCCCTTACTCGAGGTTAAGAGGTTCCATGAGAGCATACTGACCTAAACTGTGTTGGAAGAGTCTTTGGAAATGTGCCTTAAAGCTGTGTTTGCTGCTGGAGCAGATATGCTGTGAAATTGATAAAACTGTTTTTCTCAAATACAAACTAGAAATACACAAAGTAGATGAATGTTTCAACTCCCCTTTTCTTTTTTATTGCAGTGTTATTTTGTCACTGCACATGAAAAAATACACTGTGTTTCATGTTTTTTTTTATTTTTTTTATTTGAATTTCTAAACATTTATCAACATAAACATAATTTTTTCAAACAAGTGCTTTTTCCCACCCAAACACAGTCTTAGCCTCTCAAGAGCCTAAACCATTTTCAACAGTGACCATTGAAGGTTTACACTAGAATCTGTAAAGGGACACTTTCACATTTGAAGACATCTGATGTAGTGCTAATGGGGGAAGAGGAGAGAGCTTGGACTGATGAAGGAGATGTTTAACAATGGATGAATTGGTGGCACTAACCAGTCAACAAACAATGTAGCTATAGTTTGGTGTAGACTATTTACACATGGAGCTCTGGATGAGGTAAGACTGTCAATAAAGAAGTATGAGTTCTCTTCCCAGTCGTCTCTTACCTTCTTTAAAGTACTTTTCCATCTGATGCAGCAGTTTGGGAACTCCATACGCCAACACCAACCAATCATTCCTCTTTTTTACCATACTCATGTCTGAAAGTGGCCTAAGTATCTGTTGTGATTATAATCAACAAGAAAAGTTTATTAAAAAACCATGAGGCGCTAATGATAAAGCAACACTTGCAAAAATCTGTTGACGTCTGTTTCTATAAAAGACAAGTGCTTCATTAAATGTGTTTCTGGCTCAGAGACCTGGAGCAGGATCTGTCCAATCAGCAGAAGACTAACACCAGCCTCAGCCAGAGACAGTTTATTAAAAATCCCATAGGCTTTATTTTTGAGGTTGGTTTTTATGCTTTCTGACCCTAGAGGTAAGAAAAGGAGGGAAGAGAAGAGTGTTATCTTGTCTAACAAGGGTTTAACACACACACCTTTTGACTACAGAGGGAAGATCTGACCTGAAGTCCTATTTTATTTTTTTGCAAGAGACAAAAGATTTAAATGTTTTCCACCAATGCAACTCTGGGTAACTTTTACTCTTCTGAATAGGACTGTAATTTCATCATTCCATTTAAAGACAAAATGATACTAACACAAACTTTCAATTTGGGATCTGGCTGAGTTTTAAGATTCAAAACTGACAACCCAAACCCAAACAGTTGTTTCTAGCAGCTGTGTGTATTTTTTAGCCAGTAGAGGGCGCAGATTCCTCTCTGTGCAACTGGACTGTCAGCAGCACAATATTTGTTAGAGACTATCCAAGCGGCAAGTTTGGAAGAAAAAACTTCTGAAATAGTAGATCATTTTATTTTTTTTTTATTTTTTTTTTATAAATACCCTTCTAGGGTCCAGTGCAATGTATCCTCAGGAAAGTAAAGTTACATTTGATGATTCTGTGTCAGTGAGATTCTACTGACGTCATGTCTAAAAACAATAAAAATAAGAGTGAGAATATACATTTCTGAACTAAACGTTACAAAATGTGCTTTTAACTAGCCTTTATCTGATACATTGTTCTGCTGAATGATGATAAATAGCTGTATCTTTTAAAGTAATGTACTTTCTGTGTACATGTGCCGTCTGTAGGTAGTTATTGACCCAGCCACGTGTCCCCAAAGCAGCTGGGATAAGCTCCAGCATCCAGAATGTCCAGTGACCGTTTATACAGGCCAGAGACCACCTCAAAACACAAAAGACTCAGTGAATAAAGTGCAAACAATTTATTATTAGAAAACATTAACTTCTGCAAATGGATGTTGTATTTTATAATTTGCAAGAACTATGAAAACTTATGACACATAAAAAGGTCAGAGTCAACAAGCGACATTCGTAACTGTCCAAGTGCAGATACTATGGCTTTTATAAAAACATTTAACATATTCAGTGGCTATTAACCCGTTCCCTCTTTAGACTTTTATTATTTTAGAATTTTATTTATAAAAATAACTTTAAGTTTATAAAATTCTCACTAAAACTATTGTCAAAAGATTATGGATTCTTTGTATTTGAGTCCAGATGTTCATTTTGTTTTTAGAACAATATTTCCACGGTGATGCTCAATTAACTCACTCACTGCTGAGTGTGCTCTGCTGAGCCCATCGAAAAAAAAACTGTATGTTTTTAAATTAAATATTACTAATATCACTTCTTTACGACACAACCAAACTCATTAAACTGGGTTTAATTTATATAAACTCTGCTTCAATAAACCAAGTTTAAGTTTAAATGGTGCAGAACTGATCTAAGTTTATATTAAACATTGTTGGGCCTAAGTTGTGATGACTGGACAAAGGTTGATGATGAAATAAAATGATTTATAAAAGCATTCTCATTTTTGTTCAGAACAAAGAAGAACAAATGATTAATAAAGGAAGAAAGCGCACACAAATCAGTCAACGATGCTTTAAGAAGGAACCCTCTGACTTCCATTTACTGCCAAGTCTCAGAACTGTGCAAACTGTAGGAATTAAAGGAAGTGTTGCTGTCACAAATTCTCAAAAAGAAAGCATTATAATCAAAACCAAAACAGACTCATGTTTTAAAAGACTTACTGCAGTGAATACGTTGGTGAGATGACTTTAATCTGAAACAGCTTCTGGGCACTAAACAGAACAAAATAACAAATACAAAGTCATTTTTTCTTAGATTATTATCCTCCAAATCCCGGCCACATTTTGACCCGGTCCGATCAGATCCAGCTGATACAGAAGTCACGAGGCTCCTGTTTGTCTCACTCTCGACCGAGGGGCCTGGAGCTGCCTCAGGGGGAGTCTGATTGGCTGTTTGTTGAAGCGCTCCATGATTTCTCTGATTCGGGACAGATTTGTTCGGCCGATGGTGAAGTCGCAGCGCGTGGCCCCCATGTCGTAGCCCACCTCACACTTTTTACTGCTCAGGCTGTAGCCCTCGGCTCTGGCCGTGACGCGGTATTCACCAGGGTTCAATAAACGCCAGTAGTCTCCATCAGCAGCTGCAAATATGTAAAGGGGAGCACAAATGAAAATCTGTGGAAGTGTGTGTGTAATTGGGACCACACTATTGACGGCTGGTATAAACTATTTATAGGTGGGGTAACCCCTTCTGTAATTTAGATAAACTCAAATAATGTATTGTTAAAAAGATGCTTATGTTTTTATCTATTTGTATTTATTTATCTGTGGAAGCTTGTGAATGGTCTTAGAACATAGTATTTAGATATAGTATTTATTAACCCTAAATTAAGCCCTAAAAGGAGCTTATTTACTTGTACTTTATTCTCTATTGGGCCAATCAGTGTTGACCCAATAATAAACTCGTTCAAAACCAGGCACAAAACACATTCCCTACGTGTTTATTAATGACTGTTGTAAAAATGTTCTGCATGTTGTACATATGTGTGTTTTATAATCGGGAGTAGGGGCCCGGGCCCTCTGCTGAGGGCCGCCAGTCCATGACGAGAGCAATAGCTTGGTTCACTGCCGGCAATAAGTCAGAGATGCTGAAAGGTATATCCAGGTTCTAGAACAACACATGCTTTCATCCAGACATCGTCTCTTTCAGGGAAAGTATTTTCCAACAGGACAATGTCAGACCACACCCTGCATCAATTACAACATCATGACTGTGTAGAAGAAGGATCCGGTTCTGAAATGGTCAGATCTTTCACCCATAGAAAACATTTGGTGCATCATAAAGAGGAAGATGTGACAAAGAAGACCTAAGACAGTTGAACAACTAGAAGCCTGTATTAGAGAAGAATGAGACAACATTCCTAAACTTGAGCAGCTTGTCTCCTGAGTCCCAGACGTTTGCAGACTGTTATAAAAAGAAGAGGTAAACATGGCCATGTCCCAACTTTTTTGAGATGAAATTTAAAATCAACTTATTTTTCCCTTAAAATTATACATTTTCTCAGTTTAAACATTTATGTCATCTATGTTGTATTCTGAATAAAATATTGAAATTTGAAACTTCCACATCATTGCATTTTGTTTTTATTCACACTTTGTAGAGTGTCCCAATTTTTTTTTTTGGAATCAGGTTTGTATTATATAGTATATTCTGATTATTTAACCCCTTTTGTCCTTTTCATTGCTGTAACCTAACACCCCAAATGTGATGTTATTTTAGTGTAAATTATTGATCCATATTATTGCGTTTGTTAGCCAACCTGCCCAAAATCACCGGCCTCCACATGTCCACGCCAAACAAACCTTTTTTTTATCTTCACAAATAGCTTATAGTTGTACCTGTTTGAATGTCGTGGTTGATGCCCTCCACAGAGATGGTTGCGTTTGCGACTGGACGACCCTGAAAGTCTCGGACCATTCCTTTGATCCCACGATGCACCTGCAAAAAATCACAACCCAATATCCAATCTGTGCTCACTTCTGTGATATTGGTGGAAATATCCCATCTTCAACCAGCTTCTAATGGTACCTCTCAGAAATATGTTTACAACAGTCTTTGTAAAAAATGGGCTGTGCGGCTGCTCTTTACCTGCTCCATGAAAACCAGCAGCGACTCGCGGTTGTTCTCCCACTCCTCAGCCAGCTCGCTCTCATGAGGAAACTTATCACAGCCCACGTACATCGACAGTTCAAAGCAGTTTGTGTGCAGATAGCTGAAGTCGTTCATACCTTGGAAAACATGCAAAGAAACATATTTGAAAGTCATCGTATTGTCATTGTATTAATGGATATTTAAAATTGGCGGCTTAGACTAGACAGAGTTTGCTTGCATGAGACTTACAGTATACTGTGAACTTTTATTGTTTTTTGTTGTTGTGCACCACCAGGAACCAAACAAAGAAGTGTCAGAAAGAGCCTGTTGAAGAGCCTCCCCGGCAACTTCTCAGTGTGTTGTTTTTACTTTGTATAATGGCTCAAAAAAGAATAAAGTCTAAAGCAAAGCAAAAGATGGGTGAATTTCATGGACCATATTTTTTCCAATTAGGCTGGTAAGTGTAAACTGAACGCCTCATTAGTTCTCACTATAGTTGCTATTCTAATTTTTGAACAAAATCTAATGACTTCAGTAGTTGCGATGTAGCATTGTAGGACTTTAATCATATGTTGGTGAATAACAACGACAGACGCTCTACCCACTGAGCTACTGCGCCCGACCATTCTATATTGATTAGGTTTTAGCAGCAGTGAAGCTAATGGTGCTTTTGTCTTACTGCTGTTTGATGCTGCTCTAATCATTTGTTTTAAAAAAGGAAGCCTACAATTGTAAAGACATTCTCCAACATTATGAAACTCTTATGGTGCTATTTTGCTAAATCCCTCCCAAAAAGGTTTAGTTAAATGGTACAATTAAAAAAGTCCTGCTACTGTTAAGTCAAATCCAGCTCTGTACCTGCTGCTAGTGTCCACCTGCTCCACCAACGTTTGAACCCTCACTTAACCATTAATTAATAGAGCCCCCTCAATTAAATAAAGCCACCTCAAAAAAACAAGTCAATAAACTGGCAGCTTACTGTAATGTCTGACTTAAGTATCTTTGAAAGAGACTAAGGTTGTATTTTTAGGATAAGGTGAGTAAGATTGGATTAAACACTGACTCCCAGGCGCTGTATGCCAGGCCGCTCCGTTGATGGTGCCGTCCTCTTTGGCAAAGTCTTCCTGTGGCAGACTCGTCGGTTGGCGTCGGTCATGAGGCGGTGAGTGGAGGCGTAGGAAAAAGCCAGCCATCTGAAAACGTGGTCGTCGGGGGTCGGGGTCTGCTCGCGGACAACCCCCGGGGAGCGTGTTTTGTCGTAGGGGAAGGTCACCACAAGCTCCCCTCCCTGAAGGTTACCGCCCAGGACAAACGGGAACTTCTCCATCCAGGCTATCAGCGCTCTCGTCTCCACGGCAACCTGCAGCGAGGGACACATGAGTCCGAGGGATCATAATCTCTGAGCTGCGATGGATAAATTAACTCCTGTTTCAGAAAGTGCTAATCAAGTTACATTCACTAGATGTAAATTTGAGCCAATTTTGAAACTAAACTAAACATTTACATTGAAACAAGGTGGAAACTCATAAGCTTTAAGCACTGAGGAGGATTTGAGATGGACAGGGCCAGTTAATCACATCAAACGAGGAGAGTTTTTCACAGCACTTCGAACACACATAGGGATCCCAGTTTACAGCTGCGGCTACATTTTTTTCCTGGAGGCAGCGTATGACTCACAAAACACTCGTGAGGCTGCGCTTTAAATAGAAACACTGGATATTTTTGCTCACAGCCTCCCTCCGTCACAAACAGATATACGCTCACACATCTCCCAAAATAGACTCAGATGATGTGCTCCAGTGACGCACCTCATCAAATATCCGCAGTTTCACTAAATGTTGTTTTAGCAATTCCAGATGGGTCTTAATAATAATAATAATTAATAATTGCCATAACATTGTGATAGATGTTAATCATAATGATCCTCTGTTCTGAGTCCTCAGTGTTATTGTTACACTCACAGAGCCGTTCCTGGACTGGTACCACTCCGGGATCTGCACGTGGTGGTTGGGCCTTTTGCGAGGAATCCACTTCTTGGCCTCTTCTTCCCAAAGGATGGAGTTGAGATCAGGGAAGTTATGATGGATGTCGATCCCGTCCTGGCTCCATCGTCCCAGAGACCAGCCACTCAGCTCTGAACCCTGGGAGCAGAAACAAAACTGTGAGGCAGTCCTGTGTGACTGTGCAAGTGTTTCAGGCGGAAAAAGGTAAAAGAGCATGTGGCGTTGGAAAAGGAGCTTTCATAGAGAGTTTACAAAGTACCGCTAATAATGTTCTTACAGTTTCTAAATAGTTTACAGTATTTCCTCTGTAACTGAATTCTCTTTTTTTTTTTAAATGCATTTTTTACTTTAGTGACATACTGTATAACATCCTTTTTCACCATTAACTATGTCCATGTCTTAGCTCCGTTTTGACAGACAGTGTGCATTTTCTGCCTCTATTTAAAACACTAAAATCATTAATACAGACTAAGTCCTATCAAATGTGAGTCAGTTATGAGCCGCTTCATGTCCGGACTGTAGAAATACAGTCAGTGTTTATCTTAGCTACAATTACAGCTTTTAACTTGAAAAAAATCCACTTCCCCCATCTTTTTTATCCTCTGACATTACAGACTGACATTTAAAACCCTCTTAAACAAACTTTTCAGGTTATTGTCTAATGTCAGGCTAATATTAAGGACTGGCCTAAGGGTCTCTAGATGCTCTTTATTTTGACACTGTACTCTTGTGTGCTCATATTAACTCTCTGTTACATGAGACCAATAGGCTGAATGTAATGTGCTGCTTTGCTTTCTTAGATCCAGTTAAAAGAACAAACCAGCCTTTACTCAATCTGAAAGCACAGACCTTACTAGTTTAACTGTGCTTCCTTAACTCAACATCCCAGAAATTAGCATCCATTCAAAGTTTCTGAATATCCAATTTGGATGGATATAGATGTTGTGTGGAGATTCATTTGGACTTTCATGTGCATTTATAAAAAATAAAAAAAGCGACTGGTGATCAGGAAAACTTCAGGAAAAGGCCTTTCTCTGTTCCTTGTTATTGCGAGTCAGTGAGTTATTATAAAGATACACAATACAAATCTGAGTTTACACTTTTTGTAAACTCAGATTTGTTAATTAAACAGATCATCATTTGTAATTTGAGGCATGTTTTTAGTGGCATGCCAACAGTACATTGTTTTGAGACTGCACCATCATTTTGTAAGCTTTTATCAGTCACACCTGTCAGGTTAATAGAATGCTATTTTCAGCTCGTGATGTGAGGGTCTTTAATGGCCGCCTTCAGACCTACCACTTCGAAGGCTTTCTCGTACCCATCGGGGTTGACGGATGGTAATAGGTGGATCCTGGTCTCCTCCACTAAGTGTCGAACGCGCTGGTTCCCGGACAAATACTCCAGACACATGAACTGCATCAGGAGCAGGAGCAGCTCTCGGCCCAAAACCTCGTTACCGTGGGAACCGGCCGTGTAACGAAACTCAGGCTCACCTAAAAAACAGGTTTAAAACAAAGAGGTAAAGGTAAATGTGCAGGTTCATATTCATCAGACCTGGCTGTTCTCTCACCGGCTTCGTGCTCCCCGGGGTGGTCGGAAATCTCGATGGCGTACAGCTTGAGGCCGCCGTAGCTCTTTCCAATGTTGTAGATGCGGGTGATGTTGGGGCACATTTCATTAACCACCTTCATAAGCTGCAGAGATAAATATGAAGAAGCTGTGTTAATTCATCATATGTGCAGTCCTCAGCTCATTATTGAGAACACAGTATGCACCTGCACTTTAAGCACTGCAGTAATGGTGTTGTATGACAATTACCAGCAACCACTGACAAAACCACCAGCCCCTTTAAATGTGTTTTAAATCTACAGTAACAATATTTAGAATATTTGCTGAATTTAACATACTCTGAAAAATTTAACATACTCCTAAATTTTGGAAAAGCCTGACCACAGGTTTCAAACTGCTTGGGTTGCAGATGTGAATGGAACTGGACCTAAAATGGAGCCTTGTGGAACTCCTGTGTTGGATGTAAAAATAAAAACATCAGCAAAGTACAGCCTGTGATCTGTTAATTAGACTTAATAATAAATGTGGTCATGTGATTGCACCTTTGATGGCCAGACTTTCCCCTCCCCAGACACTTCCCCAGCTTTAATCCAACAGCATTAAAGTGTTCCCAGGACTGCAAGGAGTGCAATAATGACTTTTCTGCACAAAAGGCTTTAATAATAGTCTGCATTACATGTTGAAAGTTGTCCCATGAAAGTTAATCTTAAGACACATATTCCATTTATTCACTTTAACATTGAAGTTGACTTTTTTTGTTTGTTAAACCCTTAAAGTGTTATAAGTGTCTTTCAATCTCTTATTGAACATAAGCAAGTATGACACCCCTGCCTGTTTGAATACACTTTTGTGGTGTGCTTTTTTTTTTTGTTTTACTGTTTACACAACACACCAGGTTTATTCTCTGTTTGACATAGACTACTTCAAAATCCTAAACAGTAGACTCCACACTTGTGTCTGGTTGTTAGTCAGCTGTCTATGTGACGTCCATTCAGGAGAAGGACATTACCCACACAAACGTGAGCTTCCAGGGCTTGGACAGTTTCAAGTACCCAGGTGTTCACCTGAACAATAAACTGGACTGGTCCCACACTGATGCCCTGTACAAGGCCAGAGTCACCTCAACCTTCTGAGGAGACTGAGGTCCTTCAGAGTGTGCAGGGCTCTGTTAAGGACATTTTATACTTAATTAAGAGTCTCTGCTCTTCAATACGCTGTCGTCTGCTGGGGAAGGGGCAGGACCGGGACAGGAAGTGACTGAGCTGATCAGGAGGGCCAGCTTTGTCTTTGTAAATCTCTGGATATGATTGGTTGTTAATTGTCAAGTGTTTCACATTAATGCACTCACAACTCCAGAGAAATTCAAGGTTATCCTTACAAGCCGACTTCATGCTGCTATTGGTCAAGACCATATTTGTTAGGTTTTCGATCCTGCAACGTTACTTTCAGTAGATGTAAACCCAATGTTCATTATTGTACAAATTATTATCATAGATACAAATTAAGACATCTTATATTTGATCCAGTTTTGAGTTCTTCTTCAAGTCTACTTCAAGTTTATATTTTGACCTATTCTGATATTCAACTGTAATGGAACCTTCAATAATTACACTTCCATTTACTTGGAATAAACCACTTAGTTCACAAGTCTCTTCATTCAACAGAAATACCCAGAAAATTGCACAAAATGTGTCTCTTATAGAACAACTAACAGCCACTTCAGACCTCTTTCAGACCTCTTCACAGCCAGCCTCTGTGTGAGAAGAAACTGGTAATTACAGGTTTAAAATAGCAGCCACTTTAACTTGTAGTAGGACTAATGACACAATAACCAGGGTACATAGAACACCTGCAGTAAGTGGAAGAGATCTGTGTTTAATCGTGCTGCAGCGGCTCCATTAATGAGTCGAGAGTGATGGGATGTTAATTACTTCGGTGGGTTTTTCAGTGTGTGGCAGATCATTAAACACGTGTCTAGTTTTCTTCATAAGACAAAAGATCAAAACATCGGGTCAAAGTCTCGCTCCCGGTTTAATAAAGTGCACTTCTCCCTCGATAAATAAACCTGCTTTGTATTTGTCGGAATCAATGGAGAACACCTTGTACAAAAGGTCTTACATAAAACCTGCTCTGAGCACTGTTTGGACAGAGTCATCGACTGAAATGGGACAAGTAGCTTATTTATCTTTGAGTAGTGATTAAATGTTTTGAGTAATGATAAAGAAAAGGAAGCTGCATTGGATTCAATCACAAGGATAATCACAGCTATAATCCAGAAATGTTCATTATGTCTTCCATAAAAGTTTCTTATAAATCAGACTAATGTTTTTTAAGTGTTTAACTCAACATGTTTCTTATGCTGAACTTCTTGCAGGCTTCAGAAGAGTTTTTATACAGGTTTTGTGGCCCCCTGTGGATCCCAGGTGTTAATCAGATGAAGGAGGTAAATAGAGATCCAGAAATGCGTGAATATTCTGTGCTAAGAAAGTTGAACTACAGGTAGGACGACAAAACATGATGTCAGTGTGGAGTGTGAAAACGGGACAGAAACAGGAAAGATGAACATTACTGTTTGGAGAAAGTTAGGTTTTCCCTTTGCTTATGTTATTAATGTAAAGTTGTCTCATAGTGTGTATGTCATGTTATTTTATGTTGTTCTTTATTTTCATGTATATTTATTTGTTTTATACTGCTTTTAACTTTTAAATGGCTTATTATAATACGTTTTGAGTTAAACTAAAGTATAAGTTTACTAAAGTTTATTTATGAAAAACAATGAGCAGTACAATGCAATGATGTCAGAGCACAAACACTCTGAAAGGTACACATAAGGTAAGGTAACCCCCCCAAAACCCCTCAGCCATGAAATTAACACTGTTTTATAATATCAGACATTCACTACAATACTTTTTTAATTATAATTGTGAACTACTGAAATGTTTTTTTTTTTGTTGAAGCGACACTATGTAACTTTTAGCCACTAAAGACCCAGACTCTTCAGAATGTCTGTGTTGTAAGTTTTCAAGAGGAAACTATCCTATAAAACATTTTCTGAAACAGTGGGTGTTTTTAGTGCAATTTGTCCAAATAAAACTCTGCTCCAGTGTAACGGACCAGTTCTGTCCTAAACGTTGGGCAGTGTTGTTTGTGAAGGTTCTTAGTGTTACTTTAATTAAAACATTAAAAGATTGAATAAACCATGCAGAAGCCTAAAACATGTATGTTGTATGGTCTGGGCTGCACCTATACTTCCACTAGTCTTTACATTTGTAATTGGGAAAAATGATTTATTACATTTTTTTTTTACATCCAGGGTATACATTCCTGGGCGATTAAATTCCTATCACGTTACTCTTTATGACCGATATTCCAAAGGTAAAAACTACACGGCTATGTTTGCAAATGTGCACCGTTCTTATTGAGAAGAACTTGAAACTGTCCTCTAAATAGATTAATATAATAGAGTTATCTCATCTCCAAAGCCTACCTGCCTCATCTCTTTGTAGCTGTGGTGTCTGAAGTCCAGGTCGTCGGTCGTGATGACTTCATTTCTCCTGTGGTAGTAGTTATTAGGATCTGTGCGCAAAAAGAAAACATATGTTATTAGACGTGAGGTTTGAAGGAAAAGCAAGTAAATAAATAACATTCAACTTTCTGCAAAAACGCAAAGACATGTTGTAATGTAGAAACCAAAAACGTAGAGATGTAAAAGCTCAAATATGAAGATAACTAAAGTTAGATGTTACATTTTGTTTTTACTGAAAATGTATTAAAAACAGTGAGAATGTCTGTCAAGAAACTAAAAATGAAAAATAATGATAAAAATAATAATGTCAAAACCAAGTAGCAACAAATTACATATGACACACAGACAGGAAAAAAAAACATTTATGTTTTACATTTTAAAATATCCAAAGAAAATAAATTAAAAATGGCAAAAAAGAAAGGTCTTTGTAAATTCAAAAAGGAGGCCACTTTGGTTTTTGTCAAATAAGAAAAATAGAGGAACAGCTTTACTTTGGTTTGATCGTATGAGGACGGATGACTCTAGTGGAAACTCCGCTCTTCACTCAAGTGTTTGAGACTTAAAAGTGGTCCAATATTCTTGTTTTGAACATCATAAAAGTACTATATATTATCAAATTAATGTAAAGCCGTAAAGCCAAAGTGGCCTCCTTTTTTAATTTTGGTTTCACTGTCAAAAAAAGAAAAATGAATGAACGCAAAGAGTACACAAACCAGGCAACTTAAAATGTACATATAACACAAAAAAATCTCTCGAACGCAACAAAACATGTAGATACTGTATATACTGTCCAGACCAGCTTAAGTCTGGCCTCAAGGTGCTTCTCAGTGATTCTTTTATAATTACACTTCCATAAAACACAGTAACTCACATTGTTACACTGTTTGTAACTATTGTTTTGACTTTTCTTTTATAAAGTTAGACACATATTAACACAACTTGATTCTGTTACATTTTTCATCGTTATTGTTAGTAGCCTTCCTCTTTCTTTTTCTGAATAAGGTCATATGTGGTCTTTGTCCTTACAAACCCGTCACCTGGTAAAGGACATCCCAGGATCTCCACTCTCATGCAGATCCCTCCGCTGTTAAACCAAGAGCGAGGGTTTACTCGAATGTAACGGGCCACCATTGGTGTCGGAAACAGGTTTCGGACCGGGATCTCCTTCTCCGTGTTTCCAATAAACATCTACTACGACAAAGACATACATCTATTGTTATATATCAAGTAAACATTAATAATGGCATAAACAAAGTCTGGATGTTTTTTGCTGAAGTACTTTTAGAAAATCTCCTCATACATCCAGGTAAACCTACCCGACAGATCTATATTGCAGGATTTGATTAAGCAGATATTACGTGGAACTGATACTGTTGTCGTTCCTAATTACAGTCTCGGTCCTGTGTAATGACATTTGGAGTAACAGTATATTCCTCTGCTGCTGATGTCGTTGGTGGAAGATAACAGGGCCACAGTCATTTTCTCTCCCACTCACTCACCTTTTGTGCCAAATGCCAAACTGCACTCTTTGCCTTTTAAAATGCCAAAAGGTGCAGAGAGGAGCAGAAGCAGAGGTGCTGTGAGTTGACACTAATCCCATAGTGTTATTTGTGTTTTATGAACTGAAGTGCACAGAACTGGATTGACTCACACCTTGTACCTGGTAATGTGTCTTAGTGCGTATACTGTATATACACAAAATAAATCCCAACTTTGTACAATCAGGCTGATGTAAGTCCTGATGCTGAAATGCTAATAGCTTTAATTGTTTAATACTGAGCTTACAGTAGTCTTCACAGTAAGTTAACAGTTAAAAATGTAATACGTTTTTTCATTTAATGTGAACACTCCCTTTATCGCAGCCGAGTGTGATGTCCTTGGCAGTAGCAGTGAGGAGCTTAGCAATTTAAAGTTCATATCAATGTGACGACCGAGGTTATACTGGCAACTGTCCGCTGTTCCCCAGAAGATATTCAAAAAAAGAGTCCGGACAAGAAAGACATGGTGCAATGCATTTAAAGAAGATCTGCAAAGGATGGATATCGAGAGGAATGCAGGTGTCAGTACTGGTTACTAGTTTCTACATTACACCAAGACTACTGATTAAATGACATGATATTCAAGAATTATGTTTGAGTATACGCAGCATTTTCAAGCACATGTCCATATTCTGAGTAAATACACAGAGTAAAAACATATATTAAGAGACAGGACAAAGAGTATTTTTGGTTTTTACCTATTCAATTTCACAAAAGTGTTGAAGAAGAGACAGACACTGATCCGAGATGAGGTTTCCATCTGTTGGAGGCTCGTCTGTATTTACCACGGCCTCGCAGCTTATTAAGTCTGGAAATAGGCCCAAGGACGATTCTGAAGAACTTTTTCCATCGGGTTGCAGTTAATTATAAAGTGGCTTTAGATGAAGACATTTTACTGAGTGACTGCATTACACAAAGGATTCTTATCATTCATAATATGATATATTATTCTTATCATAGAATCTGTGCATCTTATCATGAGATACTCATTTCATTCTACTCAAACATCCTGTTTTTATGAAATATTAGCAAATCTGTGGCACTTTTTAGATTGTTAAATGTGAACAGAAGATGAGAAGCAAATAAATTGTGTAACCTCAGAAACTCTAGATTGAATACATCCACAGCCTCGTGTACTTTCAGCCTGATGGAAATTGCTGTTCAGCCTAGTTTTTGTTGTTGTTCCCCAAGGTCTATTTAAGTCTGACCTTAAACCTGGACTTATGGGGACAGCGAGAAAACAACACAACTGTGGATAACCGTAACTTCTGTCCATACGTGCTGAAACACTCTGTGGGCCTTTACAAAGCGTTTTCATTCATTCTTGCATGTCTCCAATCTTAAGGGCCCTCTGAAACCAAATAGTGTCAAGTGCCAGAGGCTGAGGTAACTAAGAAACACTTGTAGACGTTTACAGACTGCACACTTTGGAAGATTCACTCTGAAATAACCAAAGGTCAAGGGCAACCAACATGTTTTACAAGATGTTTCTAGCCCCTATCGACAACAGAGACTGACCCAACCATATCTTAAGTTTTACAAGTTTAAAAACCCAGTGGGAATTCTTTTTTATAAAGGGCATAAATAAATTGCACTTGAGAAGATTCTTGGACTAATGACATTTTAAACTCACCAAATCCCTGGAGCCGTTCTTTAAAGTAATCCACGAATGGCTGTCGTTGCTCACCATGACCTTATAAGAGGTCACCCAGTCACTCCTGTTAACGTTCAGAAAAGAAATTAGACGAGAGACAGCCTTTTGAAGTGAACACAAAAGAAGAAATTCCCATCAGAAGCTAATTGAACGATTGTTAAATTAAGCTGCTCCAAAGGTCAGCCCTTAAACTTCAGTTCTTATTGTGGAAGTGAAAACCCCCAGGACAAGTGCACATACATGTCTTTTTGTTTGTCTTACAACATATTCTCATACTGTAAGAAAAAAGAAGTATGAAGGTCATTTTTTGGCTGCTTTTACCCATCCCTGAGAATCTCATAGACCTCTTTTTACAAAATGCTGCAATATGCCTTTAGCATCCCATTGTACAGACAGCACTATCCTGCCCATAGCCGTGTGACCCCCACACATCTGAATTCCCAGGTCTCTTAATTAAAGCCCAGTCATAGACAGAGCCCCCTGAGCTGCTGCACAGACAGCTACATGCCTTTTACGAAGCTAATTGTGGAGCCCTCTTCTGTTTCTGGGGCTCGGCCTAGAGAAGCTAAATTACGAACGAAGCCTGATGAAGTATCTCCTCCAGTCTTCAACCACACAGCTCTTTCACGACTCTCTGCCAAAGCCTCCCAATTAAGAAATACAAAGGCCCAGAGTTGTCAAATATAACCATACACCCCAGGAGGAGACGGCAGGAAGTGAGAAAATATGTGACACAGCAATTATGAGGTCTCTTGATAACAAAATAAAACATAGTGGTTCAGTTTTTCTTTTCTAAAACTTATATAATACAAATTAAAGGTAAAAGCTTTTATTTTAAATTCAGCTATTTTAATGCACTTTATTTATGTAAATTAATGTGACCCATAATACTTTGGATAAAGCCATAGACTCATTTTGACCAAACACATTTTTTTCCATAAGACACGAGCTAAACCAAAGAGAGAGTAACACAAGAAACAGAAACAGTTTTTTAGTAAATGTGATCCCCATTTGTCCCAGAAACATGGTCCTGTAGGATCTCTATGTTTTTTCATTTTGATCAATAATAGTAAAGATTTGAGGCAGGGTCAGAAGATTTGAAGCACGTAAGTATCACTGAAAACAACACAACGTTCCGCCTGGAGCTCTTCTGTTGTTCTGCTGACACCAGTCTGTTCAGCTGACAGAAACTTATTAATATTCAGCCAGACAGGAATATGACTCTATTTAGTTATGAACAACCTACCTTTATTAAAAATATAGAAAATGTTAAGAAACAATATACAGTATATATTTATTTATTTTTTGAGTTTGAATAATTATTTATTGTTTATATTGTTGAAAAGAGACTTGTTAAATATTAATTAGAGCCATGAAAATGCACACAGGTAAACAGGTCTGAGAGCATGTTTATAGTAACTACTGCATGATCATTTTGAAATGGATTATACAGACCAAACCTGACTATTAGAGGTATTAAGTGCATTGCTCTGGGGTAAATCCCATTAAAGATAAAAGACAATAATTGATCTAACAGTAAAACCGGTTTACTTCTGTGAGATTTCTAGGTTTTGACCTTTTTAAAGAAATCAAAGATTCAGGGCACAGTCCAATCAATGAAACTCATAAATCTTTGATGCCAGAGCGTGGATCTGATGAAAAGGGCAAATGTCAGCGAACGTTTACTGCCATCGGATCTGCAAATCAAAGTCATTCAAAACTCAGATATCCCACTTGATTTTAAAAGGAAAACCCCACTTCAGACTAACACAGTCATCTTATGAATTAAGTGTCATGTGTAATTACATATTTATTATTTGCAGCTTAGTAATACTAAAAAAAAAGTGTTACAGTAAATAATAACTTTGTTGTAAAATCCAGAGAAGGTCCAATCAAGTCTAGTCCACACATGATTCATAAATAGCTCAGATTTCTACTGTGTCTGGACTCCTTCAGGCCCGTGCTGTGTGTCCATCTGCCGCTCGGAGCCTGTCCACTGGGTAATACTCACGACCAGAGGGAGCTCCTGCCCTGTGTGATGACCCCCGTGAACTTGTAGAGCCTGCGGGCGTCCACCTCGAACCACTGCAGAGGGTCGTCTCTGCCGGCGCACCACGCTCCGTCGTAAAGGTCGTCTTCGTAAAGCCCGGCCTGCAGCACAGATTGAACCTTTCAGCCAGGTAATATGCAGTATACTGCTCCTTTTCTGCCTTTTACTTGACACAACTCAATCAGAGCTTTAAAAAACCCGGCTCTATTCTGTTTGTCCGTCAGCAGTGAAGTGACAGTTACCTCAGAAATCACTTTGTCTAAAGACACGAGGGCTCGGCTTGTGAAATGCATCTAATGAGAAATGCCAGTCCCGCTGCCCTCTAAATTTAATTCCTCGACCTGTCACTAATAACCTATGCCAGAAAGTCTCTGGTTTGTGTCCTGTCTGTGTGAGGGGTATAAAAGGTGGGAACATTAAAAAGGTTATAACATGACATTTACATTTAGTCATTTATCAGACGCTTTTATCCAAAGTGACTTACAAGTGAGGAAAACAATGGAAGTGATTTTAACAACACAAGGATCAAAAAGCATAAGTGCACAAAAAACTAGTCAGTTTAAACCCTGCACAGTTTACAAAGCTAAGGATAGGAGAGAATTTTTTTTTGAAGAATTTTTTGATAGAAAGGAAGTAGAATTCAGTGTTTGTCAGTCAAGTGTTGATGGAAGAGATGTGTTTTCAGGCGTTTTTTAAAGATGACATGAGAAACATGAGAAAGAATTGTTTGACCAACACAAGCTTCTTCAACATTGACCAAAGATATCCAACACTGTGTGAAAATCTGCACTTATAAATGTTTGTATCACCTGTGAACACTACTGCACTAATATACGCCTTTGTATGTATTTAATTCTTTTCTTGCGAGACTTGACAATCAGAAGAAGTAATGATTTTAATTGGTGAGAGCTCCTGCCTCAAGTGGAGGAGTTCAAGTATCCTGAGGTTTTGTTCACGAGTGAAGGAAGGAGGGAGCAGAAGTCTGACAGGCATGTCAAACCCAATGAACAAGATCCTGGACACAGGCGGCCAAGGAGGAGCTCAGGGTAGAGCTGCTGCTCCTCCACATCGAGAGGAGCCAGCTGAGGCTCAGGCATCATGTTTATCATTTAAAAAAACAACAACAAAAAACAAAAAAAAAAACACGACTAAACCAGGACAAAGAGAGGTCAAAAATCCCAGTCTAAACCAGAACTAGAATTAGGCTAAACCCAGGAATAAACTTAAAGTAAGCAGGACTACACACAGAGATAAACCTGATATACTGTATATACTGTATACACACACACAGGCACACACACACACACACACACACACACACACACACGCACACACACACGCACACACACACGCACACACACACACACACACACACACACACACACAAACACACACACACACTGTAGCTGGTAGCCTCTGTTAGACCTAAACAGTTTATGGCTGCAGTCCTGGTTCAGGAGCCAACATCTGCTTTCTGCTCATTTCCAGGTAATTGCTTTTGAAAATGGACACCCTCTTCGTCGCTGACAGCACCAAAACAAAATCTTGTGTTTTGCTCATTTCCTGAAACAAAGGTTCGCTGCATCTTGAGCGCATTAGGTTTGAATGTGTTTTTCATTAATTGTGCTGAGGATTCAAAGGAAAAGGCAAGGCTCACTGCACACAGTCGGCAGAGTAAGGCCCTCAAAGCTCAGCTCACTCTGACGGGAAATGCCTCTTCTTCTCTTCATATGGCTTTTTATTGCATTATGACATGTTTCTCATATTACTTTGCATTGAATGTGTGACTAAATTTAATGAAGGCAAAATGAAATGTTACAAACAATGGGCCTCATTTAGATTTTATAGTTTTTATACCAAGCTTCCTAAATTTTCTTCCATCTTCTTGAACTTATCTGAGGCTGGGTCACAGAAGCAGAAATCTGAGAAATGCTCAAACTTTCTCGAGGCGTAAGGAGCCAGTACATTGTCTTTGGAGAGCAGTCAAAGGGAGGAGTCCTCGACAACTTAAACCTTGGACATGGAAACTGCCTGATCCTAATTTTCCTCTTTAAAAAAATATCCCCAAAAAGTCTATGTGGTAATCAAGTGTTCAAAAACATGAATGAGTTATAAGTTTAAACAGTATAATGTGAACTTAAATTGGGCCAAAATAATATTCAGTTTGCATTCCAAAACCCTGAAATACTGGTTGCTTATAGATAAATGTTGGACTATCAAGCACCAAACCTTGGACTAAACCTGGGCCAAATGTGTGAAAAGCTCAGAACTACAACATCCGGACAAATCCAGCGTTAAACCAACTTTAAACCAAACATTAAATCTAGACTGGACTAAACAAGGATTAAAACATTAAACATAAAACATTAACATTAAAAGCTAACCAGGCTAAGCAGGATTTAACTGGGACGAGACTAAAACAGAACAAAACCAAGCCTGAACACAGATTAAACTTGTGCAAAAGATTAGGACTAAACCACAACTAAAACAGTAAATAAAATAAAAAACACTAGTACAATATACTGGACTAAACCAAGAGTAAACCAGGTAAAAAGACAACCAGCAGTTGTTTGCATTAAACCAGGTATAAACCCAATAAAGCTGTACTAAAACAGGATTAAACCATAAACACTCAAGAACTCAAGACTATACCAGATCTATACTATATAATAAATACTAATCCCAGGACTTAACAGTAAAAACCCAATACCAAATGTTAGACTAAACTTTAGTATTTGACGAAGACTAACACAGGACCAAACTAGGACTTAATCCAGGATTGCATGACTAAATTTATGACTAAACCAGAACTAACATAGACCCAAACCAGAAGAAAAACCACACCGGGACTAACCCACATCCAAACCCTGTGAGTATATTTGTCCTGCAGCTCTGAAGCGTGCCCAGACTTCCCTCCTTGTCTTCCTCTCGTTGGCAGCGTGGGTTCATTCCTGTCTCACCTGTATGTTGAGCCGGCCTCGGTGCGCTCCCAGGCCGTAGCGTCGGGTTGACGAGGCGTGAAGCTGGAAGTCATCAATCTTCAGCGTCTCCAGTCCCATAGGAGGGCACTCTGGGTAACGAGAAGGACAAATTGTGATTGTAATATATGTACATGAATGTATGATGATGAAAGATAAAGGAGCGCTCAGGCCTGGGGCTGGTTCTGACTGACACGTGTCGTAATGAGAGAACTCGACCCAGGGCTTAGACGTGTGGAGAAAACAAGAACAAGGCGTCACTGCAATAGACTTTAATGAAGCTATAAATAATAAAGCATGGTGTTTGAAAGTGCATTGTATAAAGGTTTGTAGTGTACAGTTTGTGGAAGTGTATGGCATCAGTCAACACTATGACCACAGAAGTGTATAATCAACTCAAAAAACAGTTATTAGATTAGAATAGATATTATGTCATGCTCTTCGTGTGAGGTGTTGAGTTGTAATCGGTTATATTATAGCCACATTAAAAAAGCCTGTCGATGGCTTTACTTTCTGAGGAGGCCGAAGAGGGCTGGACTCCGCTCTTATACCTGAACAGCCTTGTATCGATGTGTGGTGGAAACATGTACATGTCACTTTTGTGGTGAGCATTTCCTCATTATAGTTTTTGATTGTGGTTCAAATGATTCAGTGATTGATTTTAACAGGCTGCCTATATTACTAACATTTGAATGTCTTAGATATGAGATCAGTAGAATCATGTGTATCTGTGAGTAATGGGCTTTACAGCTCAACTAGAGGGAGCAGAAAAACCCTAACAGAGTCCTATTTTTAGAAAATAAATGACGCTACTGTTTCAGAGACATGCTTTTTTTCTTTCAAACTTGATAATAATAATACATTTTATTTATATAGCATAAAACGTTTCAAAACAGTCAAAGACGCTGTACAAAAGGTAGAACTAATTAAGCTAAAACTTGGATAGTCTCCACCTGTAAACTATGTTATAACAACACAGAGTCTGTAGAAGGATCTAAAGACTCCAACGTCTGGGACAGGCTTCTGCTCGTGCCCAGAGTTAGAACTAAACCTGGTGAAGCAGCGTTTAAGTTTCAGCAGTGAAAACCTGGAACAGACTCAACTTTAACAATGTTCAAGAGGAGGTTAAAAACCTTCCTCTTTAGCTCCGCCTACATTACAACTTGTGTTTTTTTATCTGCACTCTTCTTTTAAAATGTTTACATTTTTGTTTCTCGTAAATTGTCTTTTATTCTTGTAAAGCACTTTGAGTTACCCAGTGTATGAATTGTGCTGAGCCGGTGGTAGATAGGTCGCCCTTCAACCGAAAGGTAGGCGGTTCGATTCCCACTCTCCCCACAGTTCATACTGTTGTTGTGTCCTTGGGCAAGACACTTAACCCACCTTGCCTCCAGTGGCTGTAACACTGGTAATTACATTAGAACAATGTAAGTCGCTTTGGATAAAAGCGTCAGCTAAATGAATAAATGTAAATGTAAATCTAAATATAAATAAAATTGCCTTGTCTTGCCTTCCGCCCCCTTCTGGATAAAGGGGGCAATTCTGAGCTTCCTCAGAATTGACAAAGTCTCTTGGTATTAGAGACAAAACGTCTTCACCTTGAAAACTGAGTCCAGATGCTTTTACTTAAACCTTTTTTTTTAAGATGTCCTGGATGACTGAGAACCTTCACAGACACTTGACCAATGGCTAAATACATACACACATAATTATACAAAGAACGTGTATAACATATGTCCTGCAGATGTGACGACAACATTCAAATCCATAAGTCTCCTCTGGGGTCAGATCACGTGTGGACTTTAATACAAGCCACTCTTACAACAAGACGTCCTAAACGTGAGCCTACATATTAATTGAACGGAGGCTTTGATGTCCAAACTCTTGAGCATGTCAAGCTCCGCTCTCATGATTAATGGCTGTGCTCTCTGAAAGCTTCTCCTTTTTGGTAATTTGGAAACCTGTCACACTGTGGCCGCAAAACATGACAAAATGTTTTATTAAAATGGAGGAAAACAAGGAAACAAGCCAATCATGTTAAAAGAGTTTGGACGATGAGTCTGTGTTTGACTTTACCACAGGTCATTTATAGAGCTTTTATATTACTATTGTTTTGATGGATTCCAGACCAAAACCCAGGACTTTCCTAAGGACTAAAGCCAGTAAGAAGGAAATAGAAAAGCACTTAACAAGGACTAAACGCTTTGGGCCCTGGTCCCAAGTGTGTGGTCCACTTTCCAAAAGGTGGAGCTAAACACTGGAGTCTGATCATTGATTGGACACTCAGAGACTCACCCAGAACTGAATCACGAGACATTTCTTAACCAGCACTAAAGAACTATGCCCTGGACTAAAACAGCACTCAAACCAGACTAAACCATGACTTAGTTTTAGTCTAAACCAGGACTAAATCTGGAACCAAAACCAGCCTTAATCAGGACTATCCATCCATCCAGGACTAAACAGAACAAAACCCCTGCTTAAAAACAGGACTAAAACCAGACCTAACCAGGACTTAGGAGACTGAAGGGCTAAACCTAAAAAAGACTAAAGCCAATATTAATCAGGATCCATTGGCTTTTTAAAGTCTGATCCAGGACTAAACAAAGGATTAAACAAACAACTAAAACATGACTAAATCTTGGATCAAACCCACAAAATAAGGACTGGTGTGGGTTTAAACTGGGACACAACAGAGCAAAACTAAACACATGTTGCACACAGGAGTAAATTAGAAGTAAATCCAAACCAGAGCAAGACAAAACCTGGACTAAACTTAGGACTATATTTTTATTTACATTATAACAGAACCACTGGCTTTTCTGTCTTCTCACACCCTTTCAAAATAAAAGCATTAAAGTACGTGACCTTTTGCCCCATGTCTGGCACAAATTCCTCAGATGCAAATATTTTCAGTTAAACATGACGCTTCATTAAGATGCAGCACATTTCAGAGGCAAGCTTCGCGTGCATGAGATGAACATGAGCTTGTTCCTGATGCAAATGAAGTTCAAAGTGTAATTGTAACCAAAATATGACCTCAGTGGCATTCATTACAGGAGCTAGTTTAGATTTATATATTTTAATTAGTTTAATGAGAAGTCCACAAGTCTGATAATGTCTACGGTTATCACAAGTAAAAATAAAACTATAGGTGCTCTCATCCCAAAACAAAGACAGACAGACATTTAAATATAATCTAAAATGATAAAAAAGTAAACTTGATCCATGACATACATACACAGATTTTTTTAAACTGATATGTCTTTTTAAGAAAATAAGTACACAGTAAAGTGCAAAGATTTCCCTTTAGAGAAAAATGTGAGTTTATAAAAACATCCACAGCAGGAGCTTAAGAATTGAATAATTCATATAACTTTAACAGGTTAGGTCACGAGAAACTATTTAATTAGTGATTAGACTAGTTCAACATCAGTAAAGGCCATTTATAATAAACCACATTATAAACTATGATCTTGAAGGATGACTAGAAGGAGGTTTTATTGGCTCCTTTTTTCTAGCCGGGCACATCCTGACGTGAGTATATTCTACAGAAGCTCAGTCGGACAAAGCTCCGTAAACTAGTCAGTTCCTCAGACATGTTCCATACCAACCAATCAAATTCGAATGCCGCTGGAGTGTTTCCTTGTGTCAAACTTAGGCCCAAGTCCCTTGTTCAAAACAGTCAACAGACCGCTGAGAGGTTTTTCGTCTCTGATCTTTAACCAGTTTTAAATAATCTAGACAACATTACGTGCTGCTCAACAGCAGAAAGCGTTCCTTTTTAAAGATGTTTTTTGCACGCTATGTTCGTTTGTTTACTTCTTTGTAGATTGTTGCCGAGCCAACGTCACGTCTGTTGCAATTCTGATTGGTTGGCCCTGAGTAGCTTTGCCCCGCCTTCAGGAAACCGAGCTGGGATAGATCTTTTCAAGACTCCTTGTCGATACAGCTCTGAGGGATCTGCTACAGACTGGACCATTACTCCTGTCGTTTAGGCAATATTCCCTCTGCATAATGCTCATATTACTTACACACTTTATCTCTTAAACATCTAACCTGAACTATCCCTCTGATGGACCCACTCCTAATCCTGTCCATCCTGGTCACTCCCACATCTTCAACTCCTCCTTCTGTCCTGTGCACCTTCTCTTCTTTACGGAAATGATTTCCCCGCTGTTCAAACAGATGGGAAGTCATAACTCTTGATGATCTAAACTAAACTCTGGTCCTCAGAGCTGCGTTTGGCCCGGGACAGTAAAATGGCACGTATCCTACTTTGAACATACGGGTCTTGACGAGTGTTTTGTCCCGTATTTGTCAGGACCAGATGCCGTGTGCCTGAGTGGCTTCAATGGAGGATTGCCTACAGATGGTGATAATGATTTAGGGCTCAGTGAAATGGCAAGCACCATCTTAATTTTCTGCAAATTGTGATCCTTCAGAAATAAGGCTCTGTGAAAACTGGCTCCCATTGATGCAAGTGAATATGATTTTCACAGTTTTGTCCTGGTCTCATTGGCTTTAATCAAACAAAATCTGGTTTATTTTTACGTCAATTAATAGACAGCTGTGACATACATTATAAACCTCAGACCAATAAAAGTGGTATGGACATTATCAGATAACACTCAGTCCTGGACAAAGGTAGGTTAGTGAGATTCAAGGGAAATGGTTGGTTTAGGCCCAAAACCTGAACTTGATTCAGGTTAGGAAATTATGACTTGTTCGAAATTGTGGAATTCTTGGAAAGATCAGGTCTCTGTCTTTTTGAGGGGAGCAGAAGCGTGTTTCTGTGGTGAGCTCAGATGGATGTTAGATGTTAAACTGTGATTGATGTCCTCCATGTGTCAGACACATGAATAACTCAGCACAAACAATACTTTACAAGAGAACCACACAGAGTAAAACCAATGTTTAGAGAACGCCGGGACATTACGTTATGCACACTGAATGGAGCTTTACCGTTGAAAGTCAGCGGAACAAAAGCTGTGAGCTCATCTCCACAGTTTTCAGTGGATATGGGGCAATGTGTCCCTCCACAACCTTCTTTGGATGTGTCCCATTAAACAGACAAAGCGATGGTCCAAAAAGATAATCAGTTTGAGCTTTTGGCAAGCAACCAGCATTTTAAATGACTTCATATGGACTACCAACACTGTGTGAACTGTGTGAACTGTGCTACAATGGGCTCTCTCCAAGTCTATCTGTTTTTCACCGTCAAGTGTCTATTATTATAAAGGTCCACTAACGCCTGTACTTTCTGAGAAGGATGACAGGGGCGTCCATCACCGTGTGCTCTGTTGCTGACACAGCTGCGCTCTTCCCTGGAGGACATCAGCCACCTTCAACATGACCGATCTGTCTCACCTGCTTATGAACTGTTCACACCTCAAAGCCTCAAAGCCAGGACAACGAGGCTAAAACACAGCTTCTACCCAGACGTTGTAAGACTGAAGAACTCCCTTGTCCAAACTTCCCGCTGCTGCCCTGAGTAACAAATACAAGTTCACTTATGTCTTTGCATGAGAAAATGACAATATACTACTATGTACACCTTGTAAGAATGATGCTCAAACAACGACTAGTTAGATCTATTAAAAATATATTAATAGATGCTCATTTGGTCTTCACATAGAGGTGCAAAAGGAATAAAAATTGTGCTTTGGGAAATCAGAAACAAGAAGCACAAAAAGGTACCCTCTTTATTTGGCAATTCAGCCCTGTGTTGGTCTTCTAGAGAATAATGAAAATATCTTAAAACATCAAAATAATGACTCTTTCTCAAACAGAGTCAATTAAGAGCAGCATTTTCTGTTTTTGCTAAAAAAAAAAAGACACATCGTAAAAAGAACAATGCATCTGGATTTCCTGGTTTAAAAAATCCTTTTGTTGCAGTTCGGGGAAAATTTGTGAATCCTGACTTTGACCCTGAGAGCCATTAGTCACCAGAGATTTGACCCATCAGCTCTGTTTTATAGATGCTGTCTTCACTGTGAGAAATCTATTGTAGTGTGAGAGATGAGCCAACTTCAGACAAAGGGCTGTATTTAGTGAGCTTCTGCAATCACTTAAAGGCAGGCATTGGTTCAAATAAACTGCTAACTCTCTCCAGCAGTGAGCGAAAGCATTCTTTAGTGACAGGACTCTTCTTTACACAAATGAAGCTTCAATCCCTAGCTTTTCTGTGTAGTCTGTGCTACGGTTCTCTCCAGGTCTCCCACTGTTCAAAGACATGCATGTAAATTTGTCTATACTGGGCCCTGAGACAATCCAAGTCAAAACATCAAGATGTAAGAAGCTGGCAAGCAGAGCAAATATGGAACAGCATAACCAATTAGCCAGCATACTCCACAGAAACATCTGCACAGAGTATGGCTCCAATGTACCAAGGTGAAAATGGGCCACATCTTTGAAGATGGTGGTAAAGATTCTGTGGGACCTTCAAATACAGACAGATAAACAGGTGATGGCCAACAAACCGGACACAGTGGTAGTGGACAAGCAGCAGAAGGAAACCTAAACAGAACAGAGAAATGTATTTGTTTTCTCCAGGAGGCAAAACAAAATTAGTTCGGACCATGACATTTCATACGTCACGAGAAACTTGCTTTTTCCATTTACCACGCCCACTTCAGATTTCTGAACAATCACACAATAGTCAAACACTACACGTAAAAATGTTCTCCAGATGATGTGTCGTGAATAAAATAACAAATACCAGGGGCTGAAAGAGGAGCTAGGAGGTAGGTGAAGGCATCAGATTAGGAACTCTCTTGGCAGCGACCCCTGAGATCTAGAAAAGAGCTCCCCTTGAAACAGCTAAGATAATGCACAGAAAGTCTCTAAGCTCAGAAAACAGAGAGTACATAGACTTTAAACTTTAGTCTCAGTTGAGCCAGCAATGTGCAAACAATATCACAAAAATCTGTTAGAAATAAACATTTAAAAATGTGCAAAATACTATGATTTGTCCATAGTTTAGTAAGTTTGTGTTATGTCCCTTAAAGTTAACTTTTAAATGCCTGTTATCACAGGGTATCACACACACTACATAATCATTTGCCAACAGACAATTAATTAGAATATATAAAGATTTATTGGGTACATGATGAGTATTTGTTGCAACATTTTTAATAATAGATGCAGATATATGGTTCTAAACAACCTTAAAACTGACTAAAGGCTTTTGTTAAGAACTGTTTTACCCATGACAGTGACTTCAGCTGAAACCTGGAGACGCTGAAACAGATTAGTCTCCGGTCGCACGTTGAGCTATGAAAAAAAAAAAAGCATTTCTTAAGTTTGGGCTTTTGCGCAGACTGTGCCAAGTGGGTTGTATTCCCGTTTTCCAAAACGTGGGAATATCCAAGTTTCTGTCGTGACGGCCTTCAATGCCAAATACAAATGGCAGCCTCTCTGTCTGCCTCAGTGGGTGCCTCACAATAACTTCAACATCAACACATAAATTCACATTGGCCCCCATTCGCTCGGACTGCAACCTTTCCAGATTTAAATACTGCTTCTACATTTTGACACTCTGTAAATCTCCTTTAAAAGCAGCATATAGATTCGCCCAGAGTTCTGGAATATGATGCTATGTGTGTCTTTATTCTGACGGGATTAAATAACTTTTTAGTTTATATTATTCATTTGAAGCTAACAAAATAGTGTTTGTCTGTGTTGAGCAGTTTTTGGTGGTGCATTCAAGCCTGCAGCAGGGAGATGTTGAGCAAACAGAAATAACTTTTAGAGGCAGCTGGCCAAAAGATTGCAGGGTACACAGTGACTTTTTTTTTGCTCATTCAATTTCTTAATTTAAACATGTGTTAAAATATCATTGTTCAGTTTTCTTTTGGTTGTTTTTCATCCAAACGTTTAGCATGCTGTGTATTTTTTATTTACCTGGATCACTGTTAGCTTCCATTGTAGCAGTTGCGAGTCCTCCATGAGGTCCACCTCATAAACTACTTTTACTGCAACTGTTGGCAAATTCATCACCCCACTTTCCCCAATTCTTCTCACAATAAGTGCTTTTTGAGCTCTGGGGAAAAGACTAGCTTCTATAATTATACGCACTAGTCCCTAAATAAAAGCTCACACTGACTGTCCTTTTGCTCCATATTTCCTTCTGTTTAAGCAGGACACAGACAGAGGGCTATTGGTGCAACAGGCTAACCACAAATCTACTAAAAATTGGAAGGAAACAGACTCAGTGCTTACAGTAGTACAGATCCATGTACAGATCTTTCCAGCCAATGTGTCACAAACAGTTGAACTCAGGGAGCTGTGACATCATGTCTACAGTCACTTGAAATATAAATAACAAAAAACTGCTTATTTAAGAACAAATTCTCTTTCCAGAGCAATGGTGGTCAGTTTGGTACCGTTTACTTTGTATTTGCAGCTTTATGTAAACTCAAACATGACCATAAAGTGTCTTTATCAATCACTGAAGGCAAGGGAGGAAGCTGACGTCATCAGTATAAAACCGGTTTTGAGACCGAGACAAGACCAAGACTGTGTCAGAGTAATACTTTTGAATAGACAAAACAGGGCAGATACAACATCCAAACACTGCAGGTCCATTCTCATGAAGGAGACAGAGTTAGTCCGGTCTTAGACCAGGTCCAGACTCAGAGGTCAGTGTTTGAAGGAGACAGAGTTAGTCCGGTCTTAGACCAGGTCCAGACTCAGAGGTCAGTGTTTGAAGGAGACAGAGTTAGTCCGGTCTTAGACCAGGTCCAGACTTAGAGGTCAGTGTTTGAAGGAGACAGAGTTAGTCCGGTCTTAGACCAGGTCCAGACTCACGGAGGTCAGTGTTTGAAGGAGACAGAGTTAGTCCGGTCTTAGACCAGGTCCAGACTCATGGAGGTCAGTGTTTGAAGGAGACAGAGTTAGTCCGGACTTAGACCAGGTCCAGACTCACGGAGGTCAGTGTTTGAAGGAGACAGTGTTAGTCCAGACTTAGACCTTGTCCAGACTCACGGAGGTCAGTGTTTGAAGGAGACAGAGTTAGTCCAGTCTTAGACCAGGTCCAGACTCACAGAGGTCAGTGTTTGAAGGAGACAGAGTTAGTCCAGACTTAGACCAGGTCCAGACTCACGGAGGTCAGTGTTTGAAGGAGACAGAGTTAGTCCAGTCTTAGACCAGGTCCAGACTCACAGAGGTCAGTGTTTGAAGGAGACAGAGTTAGTCAGACTTAGACCAGGTCCAGACTCACGGAGGTCAGTGTTTGAAGGAGACAGAGTTAGTCCAGTCTTAGACCAGGTCCAGACTCACAGAGGTCAGTGTTTGAAGGAGACAGAGTTAAAAGTAGATTTTGATATTAATTTAAAATAATAAAAGTTTAGTAACAAGAATGAATAAACCATTTGTTGGCTTGGTTGGTTTTAATATCCTAAGCTCGGGAAAATAAAAAAAGAGACCAAGACAAGATCATAAATAATAGTGTTAAGACAGTCTGGCGTACTACATTACTATCCCTATGGAGATTTTCTAATGGCTATGGCTCTTTCTTCTTTTTTATTTGACAAAGAACAGATGTGGTAATGACAGCATGACAAAAAAGGAATCTGCTCTCCATTGATGTTTGGGGTTCTATGGGGTTCTTCTGGAAGCAGAGGAACTCTCCACACAAAACACACACACACTGTTCTGTAAATCAAACTTTCAGAACAATGCTTCATCGTCTGCTTTAAAGGGACACCAGTGGCTCTGTGGCCTGACTTTACATGTGACATTATCCTCTCATAAAACCAGTCCTTTCCTCCTACTGAAAATATACTCTCTTCTCGTCCAGTTTTCTCTGTTTGAATCTGAACGTCTCTTGTGAAAACAGAGAAATGATGCCTGCACTTCAGAGCAGCGTGAATGTTTATGAGCTCATGAATTTCCCAGAACAAGACCGGAGTCGTCTGCTCCACACTCACCCTCTTTCACTGACTTGGCCTGCGTCTCTCCGTCTGAAACGCTGTTCGGGCTCTTCACGACCTTCTTCTTGTTCTTCTCAGGCCTTTTGTTGGCTGCTTTCACTGCAAAAACAGGAAATCACATTAAAACAGGAAAATAAAACAGAGTTGGAAGTTTTGTCGTAGCCAGCAATGAAGTCACTCTGCTCTTGATCAGAACTTTTGTTTCAAAAAAGGAAAACTGGGGGCACAGTGGCAGAGTGGTTATAGCTCCTGCCTCGCAGCAATATCTGAGTCCTGCCCTCCCTTTGTTACTGTGGGTACTCTCCAGGTACTCCGGTTCCTCCCACCACCCAAACACATGCATGTATAGGTCAACTGGCAACTCTAAAGTGTCCCTAGTGAATGAATGTGAGAGTGAATGGTTGTCAGTATCTGTCTCTAAATGTTAGCCCTGTGACCAACTGGCCACTGTCCAGGGTGAACCCCGCCTCAAGACCAATGCTGCTGGGATAGGCTCCAGTCTTGGTGCAAACTTGGTGCACATCAGTGTTTCAGTGGTGATACAGTATATTGGTTGTCACTTTATATATCATCATCTGTGTCTCCAAATAAATCCGCACTTTTTTGGTACATCTGTAGATTAATGCATAGATGACACTGGAATGATTTTTGAGATGCATTCTAGTGTAATTCAGGAATGGAACTGGCTTGTTTTAATACCCCAAATCAAAGTCAAATCTGTGTTTGTATTGTGCTTTTAGTTGTGTTTCCTCTTAGTTGTGTTTCCGTCAGTTAGTTGTGTTTGCGTCGGTTAGTTGTGTTTAAACGGTTAGTTGTGTTTGCGTCGGTTAGTTGTGTTTCGCGTCGGTTAGTTGTGTTTTCGGTTAGTTGTGTTTGCGTTGGTTAGTTGTGTTTCCGTCGGTTAGTTGTGTTTCCGTCAGTTAGTTGTGTTTGCGTCGGTTAGTTGTGTTTGCGTCGGTTAGTTGTGTTTCCGTCAGTTAGTTGTGTTTGCGTCGGTTAGTTGTGTTTGCGTCGGTTAGTTGTGTTTGCGTCGGTTAGTTGTGTTTGCGTCGGTTAGTTGTGTTTGCGTCGGTTAGTTGTGTTTGCGTCGGTTAGCTGTGTTTGCGTCGGTTAGCTGTGTTTGCGTCGGTTAGTTGTGTTTGCGTCGGTTAGTTGTGTTTGCGTCGGTTAGCTGTGTTTGCGTCGGTTAGCTGTGTTTGCGTCGGTTAGTTGTGTTTGCGTCGGTTAGTTGTGTTTGCGTCGGTTAGTTGTGTTTGCGTCGGTTAGTTGTGTTTGCGTCGGTTAGTTGTGTTTGCGTCGGTTAGTTGTGTTTGCGTCGGTTAGTTGTGTTTGCGTCGTTAGTTGTGTTTGCGTCGGTTAGTTGTGTTTGTCGGTTAGTTGTATTTGCGTCAGTTAGTTGTGTTTCGTCGGTTAGTTGTGTTTGCGTCGGTTAGTTGTGTTTAGTTAGTTGTGTTTGCGTCGGTTAGTTGTATTTGTGTCGGTTAGTTGTGTTTGCGTCGGTTAGTTGTGTTTGCGTCGGTTAGCTGTGTTTGTGTTGGTTAGTTGTGTTTGTGTTGGTTAGTTGTGGTTGTGTCGGTTAGTTGTGTTTGTGTTGGTTAGTTGTGGTTGTGTCGGTTAGCTGTGTTTGTGTTGGTTAGTTGTGTTTGTGTTGGTTAGTTGTGTTTGTGTCGGTTAGTTGTGTTTGTGTTGGTTAGTTATGTTTGTGTTGGTTAGTTGTGTTTGTGTTGGTTAGTTGTGGTTGATATATGAACAGTTTGACTTAAAAACGTTTATCCAGAAGTCCTACATTCTTCTTTTATTTGCAGAATAGTATAATGTTTTTATGAAATGGTATACTGACGATGTGAAAAATAGGACTGAATTCTTTGCTAACATATGGACTGATTTAGAGATAATACTCAACTAAGATCTTCTTTTAAACTCTATTTCCTCTTTTACAGAAAGTTGTATGATACTGACAGCAGCTAAGTGAACAATTAACACTACAGTATGTAACCCTCGACAGGGGACAGGCCGTCGGCTGAAGTTCTGTGAGGTGACACTGTCTGATGCTCCAAGTCAGTAGTATTATATCTGAGCTGGAAAAGGGAGGCACATTCCTGAGATAACAATAACATCTGAAAGTCTTTATCCTCGTCTCATTCAGGGACAGCTTCAGTCCTCCATAATGCTGCAGGCCAGTATTTCAAAAGGCCTCAACCAATTTAAGAAAAGAGATGAAAAAAATTTAAAAACACATGGAGAACACTTAGGTCAACCACAATGGTGACCCAGTAAAAATTTTTTTGTTAATGTAAAATATAAAATTTTCATATAACTTTAATTAAGCTAAGCAAAATTACTTGTAAAGGCCTGATACATTTCTGAGTTAAAAATAAAAAAATCAGAAAGCATGACAGCAACATAACTGCAAAGTTGGCTATCGTTTATGAATTTAATTTGGCAAAAATATGTTATCATCTTAAGTACTGATTATGTTTACTTCTGTCTGTGGAATAGAAAATGTATGGTCAGGGACAGCAGCAACAGGACCCGCACATAGGAATCGAGGAAGCAAATGACAACTGCATTTATTAAAGCTTTAAAACATTGCAAAACATATTTTTGTCACAAAAAGGTTAATATCTGTTTTAACTTTTATTTTAAAAGTTTATTTGAGGAAAGCAAATTGCCTCATTGCCAATGTATTTGTGGGAGTTTCCTTTACACTGTGCAATTCTAGGAAGGAGGTATTAAAAGGTAACCTTGCGCTGCAGCTGGAGTCTCGAGAGAATCAAGAGTTGAACAGACTATGTTTTGGGAGCAGTTCTATCTGGCGGAGTCAGGTTAATTATAAGGATGCATGGTCTAATTTATTATGGCAAAAGAAAGCACGTGTGTTGTTCTAAGGCTCACATAAAGTCTTACTGTGTCTACAAGAGGGTGACACAGGTCCGTTTATCCAGTAATTCTGTGCAAACATCTGCCTGAAGGTTTTTAACAAAGACATAATATCCATCTTGACTTATGGTCCCTCCCTCGTCCCACTGCAGGTTCATGGAGCATATTTGTGATTCTGAGTTGTGTTAAATAAGAAGCATAAATGATGAACAATGATGTCCTCGCCATGAAAGTATAGTGGCAGACGTGAACCAACAAATTCAGGATCTGACTCAGGAAATTGTGCAATAGAGTAGTTCATAAAAACTTTTCAAAAATTAATAATTCATATTTTAAAAATTTATAGGTTAATTGGCAACTCTAAAGTGTCGCTAGTGAAAGAATGAGAGTGAATGGTTGTATGTCACTGTCTGTCTCTAAATGTTAGCCCAGCGACTAACTGGCCACTGTCCAGGGTGAACCCCGCCTCAGGCCCAAAGTTGCTGGGATAGGCTCCAGTCACCCGCGACCCCTAACGGGACTGAGCGGTAGAAAATGAATGAATGAATGAATGAATGAATATTTTAATAATATCTATTGTATTAACCCGCTTTCTGTCAAAAACTTGACGGTGATTGAATGAAGCACCGACTAGTATCCGCCTACCACAAGATTTGTTTTAGCCAAACATAGCAACATTTCATATCATAACCAGAGTGCGGCAGATATGAAGAAACAACAAAAGTGAATCTGTGAAGCGTTAACAGTAAATTGATAAATAAAACAAGTACGTCGGCCGATGAACAGAGCGCGTAGGATGTGCTAAAGCTAGTAGGAATAGAGGACAAACATCTTTTTCTTCCTAAAATACTTTAGTGCCACATTTTTTTGCATTAGCAAAAGACGTTAGCATTGTCTTTCAGTGTAGCCATAGAGGAGAAGAGGACGTTTTTTTTTTGTCAAATTAAAAATCCGGCTCTTCCTGTTCGTGCTGCCACATCATTGGTTACAAGAGGCCGCTGAGCCCATGGTTCGATTCAAGATGGATTTAACAAGGTTGGAAACTCCCAAATCTTGCAAGAATCCAGCTGCAGCGCAAGGTTACTACTGTACAGTATATCCCTTGTATGAAGGGGAAGCAATGTCTTGTTTTTTATGTTTTACAGTTTTCCAGCTCAAGGCCCACCTGTTGAAGGTACAAACTGATTCTGTTGAGGCACGTGAAGCAGATGCCTCAAACATGAGCTCACCATCGACAGCTGCTCTGCGTTAATACAACACACTCACACTGTCCTCCACTCACCTCCAGCTCAACAAACCTGCTACTGCTTTTATACACAACACACCAGGACTCTACAAAAACACCACACACTTTTTTACATTTGAACTTGATTTCAATAGTTTTCTAAATGTGTTGGTCTCTGTGAATGTTGCTAATGCTCGGTAAATGTCAATCTAACCGCAGTCAGTTTCAACTGCGTCCTAATTCTTTGTATAAATGAACTTAAATGTAGGCAGCTTGGAGAAAAAATCTGACAGCGTATTCACGTGTCTCCTCCTTAGATTCCATCTGTTCCTGTCACTCTTAAATCTTCCACTGATATTTGAACACCTGTCAGACTTAATGAGCCTCTTTTTGTTTTCACCACAGTATTTCCCGCCCACACCTGTAGCTCGTCCCAGGTAGTTGATTGTTTTGTTGGGATGTTTTTTTTATCTGGATCTGAACCAGCTTCATGATACCGAAAACCCAGGGTTAACCCATTCTACCACCATCTCATGAGAACACCTGACAGGCCTTTATCAGGTGCAGCTTTAGTCCTTCACTGTGTGCAAATCCACAGTGTTAAAAACAATACTTATACTTTAGTCATTTTTATTTTTAAGTATGAGTTTTTGTGTACAGATGTTGACATATTTGGGTTTAGGTTGAGAGAATTATATTTTCCAGTAATTTGACACTCGCTGTCATCTAGTGGCAACAGTGCATAACTCAACTCTGTCAGCTGCTGCGGTGACCGTTTTCAGCTGAAAGACTGGAAGGATGTAACTTCATTCATCATCAATGTTGCATGCGACTAATAAAATCATTAGTGAACAAACAGAGCTTAAGTTTACTTGCCACTAGAGAGACTATAGTTTAAATCAGTGCTCAGATGGAAAACAGAGCTGTACTTACCTGCGTTGTTCTTCTCCGTTTGCCTGCCTGCTTTACCCTGCGGTTGTTTCTCAGCAGGATTTTGGCTCGGATCATAACGGCTGTCAGAAATCAAGGGTTTCCCTAAGCTTTGAACTTGATTGTACTGCTCTCTCCTCAGCAGATCTATCATATAATTGTCCTCGTCCACACCAATCGATCCATGACTGAGGATTACGAGCCCCGAGAGGATTCCCACCAAAACCAAGGGGGCAAAGAGGCCTGAATGTTGTCCTTTCATGGCCTAAAGAAAAGTTATCTCCAGCTTGTTGTTTCTGCCTGGTGGAATTCCATCTAAAATCTCAGTTTGGTCCCGGCCCACTTGAATAAAGACTTCACAAACTTCTCCGAGTCACAGGGAAAGCAGCGGAGCCAGACGGTCCATGGAGGGAGGGAGAGGCAGCCTGTGTTTGATGCTGGCAGGTGGCTCCTAAAGAATTTTTTTTATCCTCAAAGTTACTTTCTGAGGTAAACCAGTCACGATGGCCGATACACTGACAACAATTGTATTGGTGGAAGTGAAATAGACAGAAAAGCCTTAAGGGAATCAAAAGATGACACATTGAACATCTGCTTTGAACTGTTTCTCCTCCCTCTCAGTCTGTTTCTGAAGCAGCAGATTTTTTTTCTTTCTGTGTGGGAGGACTGAGTCAGGAGAATGAACAGGTCTAGGGCACGAGCTCTACTCACAACATCAGAAGACTCCTGAACATAATTAATATGACAGTATGGTCATTTTGTTGGATGCAGAGAAAGCCTTCAATCGTATCACATTTTACACTTAATCTGGGCGAGAATTTTATAAGATGGGTCAAATTATTATACAATAACCACCGCAGTAAGTACAAATGGTTGTAGATCTGATAGTTGTTCACTTCACAGCTCGACACATCAAGGCTAATGAGGATAAATGGGAGTATATTTGGAACCAAACAAAAGAACATATTTGTTTGTGACGGTGCCAGGCTCCTCTAGTTTCAAATGATTCAACGTGTTCAGATCTTTCCAAGTAAAAAGCACAAAATGTGTTTAAACTGTAAACCAGAGGAGTGGACTTTTACTCACTATGTTTGGTCTTATTGGACGGACGTCCTGGAGGACGAGGAGGATACTTGGAGTAACACTGGGTCCTGTGTATCTCCTCTGGGACGACAGAGACATGTTGGTTCAGGCTCCAGAAGACTCTATTCCAAGCTCATGTATTATGCACCGAGAAACATCGGTCTGTCCTGGATCAGCGACAGACCCCCCACTGCAGCCAACTGGCTCAGGCTGGTCCTGGAGATGTTCGCGATGGAGTGGCTGGCCCCTACCGAGCGCTCCGGCAGGGGACAGCTCCGGCAGGGGACAGCTCCTGGAGGTATGGGCACCTGGATATAGCCTCGGTGCTAAGGAGTGCAGTAGTGGAGTAGTTATGAGTAATGACGTTAGCTTAATGCAAGGTTTTATTTCTCTGATTAGTTGTAGTGTTGTAGTCAAGTCAGTTTTAGAGTCCAAGTCCGATTTATCCAAAACATTTCAAGTGAAGTCCGGGTCCAAGTTGTGAGTCTTTTGTGTTTAAGTCCGAGTCTAAGTCCAAGTCATCAGTTCTCAACTCCAAGTCGAGTCACAAGAATAAACAAGTCTAGGTTTCAGTCTGAGCCATAAAAAGCAAGTCCGAGTCGGGTCATTGAGGCTTCCCCTCGAGTCGAGTCACGAGTCACAAAAATGAGCTGACGACTCGACTGGAGTCCGAGTCCAGGACTCGAGTATCTCTGAGTCTATCCTAGCCTGGTTCTACCAGACTCTCGTACATTTCATTTGTACAGAGTAGTAGTACTAAAGCGAAATGAAATTGAGCGGAAGTACGTAGGAGGGCGGAGCCAGGCTAAGTCTATCTTACATTCAAAGGCAATTTATTCTGCGTATGTTGATACTGACTCCTGGAATTGAAAAAAGTGATGATGGCTGGTCTAGAGTTACTTACCTACATCTTTTTTTTTCATCCCAGAAACTGTAACCACATCTGAAATTTTTTTAATAAATACAAGCTTTAAAATACCAGCAGTACTAGTCATCGGGACACTCTGATTATTAAATACATCTTTGGACTGTTATGGTAGGCCTGTTCAGACTCTGCAGTAATTCACACATTCAAGAGTGTTTGAACTGAGGAGACTCTTGAGCAAGTCTCGACAGCGATCCCTCTGTGTGTCTCTCCACATCATCACCTCTTTCCAATTTTAGTCAAGAGAAAGTCATGGAAACGAGTCAAATCCAATGCTAAATATTGTGTCACTCTGGAAAATAATCAAACCAAACGAACAACATTCAAGTTAGAAAAAAACGATTGATAAAGACTGGTTTTCTAGAATTATCGTTGGCATTTAAAGCACATCTGAAGTTATTGCTCAGCAGAGAAATGTCTCGCCCTGGGCCTTCTGTAGTCGTACGAAGAAGAGGGATTCCAGAGACTAATAACTACAGCTCTGACATTTCATCAACCTCAGGCCAAGCAATAAAGCAGTGATAATATCTGCTAACAAGACTGCTGTCCTGCCTCCAACAGTTTCAACGCACTGTAGGAACACAAAGATGGACTGTTCCATCCGAGCTCAATGAAACAACTTAAAGGAGAAGTGAGTGATATGTTGTTGTTGAGTCAGTAACATGTCTGTCTCAGTCAGACTCAGAAACTTGTCTGAAATGAGACT
The DNA here is from genome assembly GCA_024416835.2 of Perccottus glenii. Taxonomy (NCBI): domain Eukaryota; kingdom Metazoa; phylum Chordata; class Actinopteri; order Gobiiformes; family Odontobutidae; genus Perccottus; species Perccottus glenii. Next base: position 22,692,654 of record CM044566.2, read on the forward strand.
AAATTTCAGTTATTTGGCAGTAACGGGTGTTTGGTCAACTTTACTCTTGATTAATTTAATAAAGAGAGTCAATGCAATGTTTTTAATTCACAGGGATTTAATCTAATAAAGGTAACAGCTGCAGCTAAGGGACGCTAGCTTTGTTTTGGAAAAAAGTGAAACATTTATTATTCTTTCTTTTTCATTTTTCGCAAAAACAAGTCAAGCTTTATTTGAGAAGAAACTGTTGTTTTTCTTTGAACTTTCTGCTGAGGGAAGATTCGTCCAGTCATCAGTGACTGGAGTGTCTGCAGTGGTTAGGTCGGGTCAGTACAGTTACGTTTCGATCACCAAAAAGGGTCTAAATTGTCCCTTAAAAGAAGTAGTCCACTTTCCAAAAGGTGGAGCTGAACACTGTAGGCTCTAGATTTTGCAATTGATAATCCTTATTTAAGAAAAAAAAACATCCATATTTTTAAAAGAAGACATGCACTTCGTTTTGTGAATTCAAACATTGCATTAATTGTCTACATTGCATTAAAAAAGAGTGCAAATATTGACATTAAATAGTGAGTCTTTGGCCAGAATATTGTAAATTGGTGCAGTTCTATGAATGCAATGTTCAGACGGCTAACTGTTTATTGCAGCAGTGTACGACTGGAGTCTCTCACAACACTGTCTCTCTGGACACAGCTCAGTATAAACACAAGACTCTTCAGAGGAAACTCGACCAAACCGACCCATAATGCACTGCTCCAGAGGAGATGAGGATTTAAGACAACAGACCTGTGCTTAGTGACAGTTTGTTTGTTTGTTAGCTCAATTAACACGCATAATGTTGGGAGCTGATGTGTCCACTTTATCGATCGGAGAGGCAGAAGAAGACGTCAGATAAGGCTTTTCCTCTGAAGAGCACACACAGAGGAGGGAGTGATGGCGTCTCTAATCTGCAGTAGAAGAAGAAGAGGAGTGGCTGAAGGCTTGTTAATTGGCCGTCAGTGTCCGCAGTGACAGGTTAGAGCCTCGGTGTCACATACCTCCCCTCTGCCGCTTTACCGCATTGTAAACACAAAAAGGAGAGGCTAGGAAGAGGAAATCTTTTATGAGGTATCCTTCAAGGTTGTCCAAGAACAAATGTGCACAACAACCAGGTGTTAGTCCGAGTAATACCCACTAGGGATGGGCATGATTAATCGACGATCGATAATCGATCGTTAAGAATTTCTTCGATCACGTTAATTTGTTATCGATTAATCAAATGCATTTTTTTATCTAATGCAGGCTGCGTTGCGTAGTGTGAGTCTTGAATTAATTAAATGAATTTCACTGTGTGGCAGCAATTAAATATTTTACCACCAGGGATCAATATTTGACACCCTACGCGGTTATCTGTGATCTTCCGTTTTGATTTCAAAAGAATAATCATGAAGAGGTCACGGCGAAGTGTGGCGTGGGACCATTTTGAGTTAAAAAACGAAACAGTTCACTGCAAACATTGCGATGCCGTGTATAAGTACAACACGGCCACGACTCAAATGATGTACCACTTAAACAAAGTGCATCCGTCATTTGTTAATGTCGGTGGCGGTGCATCCTGCTCTCAGTCTCAACCTAGCATCAAGTCGGCGTTAGCACGGACTCGGAGCTGTGATGCACAACGAGCAGAGAAAATTACCCAAGGGAGTATTGTATTGTTGAGGGCAATGGTTTTCAAGAACTGATACATTTATTGGAACCAGCATATCAAATTCCATCACGACGTACCATCACCAGATTGGTAGAAACTCACTACGAAGAACGAAAGCAGCAGCTGTTAAAAGAACTGAGCAAAGCTGAGAGAGTTGCTCTAACTACAGACTGCTGGACCGCTTTAACAGCTGAGAGCTACATCACCATAACCTGCCACTATATCAGTGATGACTGGCAAATGAACTCAGCGGTCCTGCTCACAGAAAGCCTGCCAGGCCGGCATACAGCTGACCATTTTTGAATTATAAAAATTTAATAATTAATTATATTACCTATAAAAATATTAATGATTAATCGATAGTCGATCGTTAATTCTCCCGACGATCGACTAAGAAAATTTAATCGAATGCCCATCCCTAATACCCACTTCAGTGTGTGTTTTAATCAAGTTTTGTAATACATTTTTATTAATTGATTCCATTAAACTCCTCACTGCTCTTAATGTGTGTTAATGCACCAAGCTGTTCGAATCCCAAAATGTATGTGCACAAACACAAAGAGATCATCGATCAAAAACAGCCTTCACTGTGTTGAACGGTGGCTCTATGCCAGTTGTTTTAACGAGCCTCACCGACAGCGACAAAGTTCTCTGTTTCAAAAATGTCAGCAAAAAATCAGAATTGATTAAAGCCGTGCATTTCATTCGAGTGAATATTGATGCGTTATAATTGTAAAATAGATCAATAACAACTATTTTGGGATGGAAACACCACTTGGACAAGCAATATTTGATGGAGGTATAGTGCTGTATATCGCAGTATATCGCTGTATATCGCTGTATATCGCTGTATATCACTGTATATCGTTGTATATCGCTGTATAGCGCTGTATAGCGCTGTATATCGCTGTATATCTCTGTATATCGCTGTATATCTCTGTATATCGCTGTATATCGCTGTATATCTCTGTATATCGCTGTATAGCGCTGTATAGCGCTGTATATCGCTGTATAGCGCTGTATAGCGCTGTATATCGCTGTATATCGCTGTATAGCGCTGTATATCTCTGTATAGCGCTGTATATCGCTGTATACCGCTGTATATCTCTGTATATCGCTGTATATCGCTGTATAGCGCTGTATAGCGCTGTATATTGCTGTATAGCGCTGTATATCTCTGTATATCGCTGTATATCGCTGTATATCGCTGTATAGCGCTGTATATCGCTGTATATCGCTGTATATCGCTGTATATCGCTGTATATCGCTGTATATCGCTGTATATCGCTGTATATCGCTGTATATCGCTGTATAGCGCTGTATATTGCTGTATACGCAACCATTGTATATATCCTGCACTTTACTGCTATATAGCGCTGTATATCTCTGTATATCGCTGTATATCGCTGTATATCGCTGTATATCGCTGTATGGTGGCGTCCTTACTCGAGAACCTTTTAAGGGGTTCCATGAGAGAGGAACCCCTCTTGGTTCACAGACAACAGCATGTCCCAACAGGGCTTCCGTAGATTTAGCTGCCTTGGTTTGAATGATCCTGGTAATTAAGAAAACAGACAAAATCTAAAGAAAAGGTTGAGAAACAGCTTGCAGTATAACCAGTTGTTACATAGTGAGGTAGATAAGTAACACGGTGTGTTTCTAACAGCATAAAAACTATCCATAATGATAAAAATCCAAATTTTACTTGATTCAAAAAGTATATAGGATATTTAAACTGAAGGAAACTGAAGGAAACTGAAGGAAACGTGCTAAAGATTTCTTCATTTTGTTCTTAAGCAAAATCATTAAAAGCTCTTTTAAGTTTAATCCTGACACATTATCTCTTCTGTAGTTCTCCCTGGTGCACTGTGGTCTGAAGTAATCACCGGATCATCAAAGTCCTGTCGGAGGTGGGCGACTGTGGGAAGCCTTTTTTATTTTTTCTCCATGGTAACGGTGCAGATTGTGGTGGTGGTCAGTTCACTCACACAGAGCAAGGGGCTTTGAAATTACTGGAAACCACAGCTGGGACGTACTTCATTAATTGTGCAGAGATTTCAGAATGTATTTTCTAATTAACTCGTGGGATGACAGTTTAGGTGCACTGTCTTTGTGTTGGGATAATTAGAAGGCAAACATGTGGACTCTACTGCAGGAATGAACGTCATTTTTGTGAGATATTTCCTCATTAAGTGTTTCCATGACTGAAAATAGAGCTAATTATGTTTATGTATTCAAGGTCACAAAAACTAAAACAAGTCAGGACCAGTGAAGACTAACAGAGAGGTCTATAAGTCGGTGCAACACCTCTGTGTCCCGTACTCTTCGTGTTGCAGTAGATGGGACTGTACAGTGCTCAAAAATAAAAAGTATTACTGTGTGACTCCAGCAACTGAGATGACGGGAAACCAAGACTGAAGCGCTTGATCTCTTTATGTCAGGTCTCAAAAGTCATTGTGGATACATTGACGTAAAAAAATGACTAAATTAAGGTTTAGTATTAGATTAAAAGCCAGACAAATGTTTGACTAACTTTGGTGCCTGTACTGAGCGATGGACAATCGCTGATGTTAGTTTTGGTAGATCTTGCAGACATTGAGTATAAAATAAAGCTACATATATTTTAAAATATGTTGGGACCAGATGTATTATATTATTCATTCAGCTCCTTTTATTTCTTCTCGTTAGCGTTCACAGGGTTCTGAGCCCAGGAGCAGAATCCTAAATGAACTGGCACGCAGATAAGTTCAAAGCCTGTGTGCTAGATGGTCAGGGGATTGAACCCACAACCTTTTTACTATAAAGCAAGAGTACTAACAACTATATAACAGATGCACATATTATAGCCTACTTTATTTCTTGTATTCTTCATTGAGAGAATACAGAAAATTTGATCCAATATGAATTCGTCCGAGTGAAGAACCCCAGCTGGAAAAAAATCACAATAATAAAACCTAAATATTTTACCTGCATTATATTTTTTGTTAATACATTTTTTTTATTAATAAGGTTTTCAGTCTAGATAAAAATATTACACATTAATCTGGTCTAAGGATGTTTGCAGAACCATGTGAATAACAGCCTTTATTGCTTGTGAACTTGGGCCATGTTATTATGTCCATCTGAGACGTCTTATAAACCCACATCTGTGTTTTACTCTCAAATCCAGTTAGAGCCAACCCAAACCCTGCAGAAACATTTGTCAGGGTCGTATTGTTCATAATTGGTGGTTGTGATAGGTTTTCCCTTTGGACACTGCAGTGTTTTTTACACGTTGTGCTGCTTAGTAACTCTGTCAGTTTGGCTCGGTGGCTTCGATCCCAGCGCGGTTCAACTCTGACTTCCTGGACACCTGCGTTTCTAATCCTTCCTCCACATTGACTGCAGCTGGACGGGAACAGAGCAGGACAGATGTTTCACTCACCAAAGGGACGGCTTGTTTCAATGGAAGGACAACGACGCTACTCTTACACAAAAGAAGGTTCATCTCAGTACAGGTTTGAAACAGCTACCCTTGTTTTAACCCAACAGCCTGATGCTTCATGGGTTAGATTAGCTTTATTCAATCTTTTCCTCAAAATAGCTGCAGTATTTGCGTGTTTGAATACTTTCTGCTCACACGTTTTAACGTTTAAATGAAGGGACCATCCCATTGGCTGATCAGATTGTAAACTGTGAATCCATGGTTGATGTCTGTTTATACTAGAAAGTTAAATATAATGACTTAGTATTTTGTAGTTTGGAATTGGTTCAGTTTGATTTTTTTATAATAAAATGAATGCAGGCAGTTCCCTTTACTGCTGCAGGGTTTGAAAGCATGAGGAGCTTTAATGAATACTTCACAAACACTGCAGAAATACATCTGACAGGTCTATCTCCTCTTTGACACTTACTGACAGTTACTTCTTACATTTGCAGAGTTGAATGTTTACTCTGGTGTACTACTGAGGTCCACAATCTAGTAACCCACACATTGGATAATATATAATTGGATATTGTGTTATATTTAAATGTAAAGACTAGAAAAAAACTTGTTTGTAGGAGGTATTAATAATTTAGTTTTTAACTGCAGGGATGGAGGCTCCTGTAGTGAACAGAAATTATGGACGTCATACAAATGTGAAACAGGGGAGCCGCTAATTCAAGACAGGACAAGACAGTTATTTTTGTATAGCCCAATACTACAACAGCCACCTTGAAGGGCTTAAACAGAGTGCACAAGACAACTCTCCCGGTCCTTAGACCCTCCATCAGGATGAGGATAAACTCACCGAAAAACAGAATAAAGAGAAGCACAGAAGGTGGGATGCACTCCCAGGACGGACTGTGTAACAGATGTTTCCAGGACTGTTGAAGACAACATAGAAACACACATAAGTATGTTTACAGAAACAATATTGTCAGAGTTCAGGAGGGGGGGGGGGGACAGAGTCTTGTGAGCAGGTCAAAGGTTCCGGCCTTCCTTAGGAGGAGTTAAGTAGTGCAGGTGTCACAGTAGGACAGGTGTTGCAGGTCCTATGACAGGCTACAGCCCGTTTCAAGAAAGATAAATATTGTGACTCACTAAAGATTGCTACAACTGGATTTTATTGAGCTATTGATTAAACTATTTTCTATTGTTTACATGAACTTTGTGTTTTTACATCTAGTGTGGAGGTAGGGGTAAGCTTTGGTATTTGTTTAAATGCACCAACTGTGAATATGCAGGATATTGTAATTATGTTCTTTTCTAGTTTCTAGATTTACATGTCATTATAAAGTTTGTTTTAAATTTGATTAAGACAATAATAAAATATCTTTTGACATGTAAATCCTAGTAAATGACAAACTAGTAGGAGAATTGAAATGTGAATAAATATCGAACAAATACAAGTCAAGATGAGTTCTGAAGCCTTTGGTACAACATGACGCACAAAAAGACATCTTTGTGGTTGACTCTGTCACAGACACTCTGAAGGTCATGTGGTGCTGTAGCTGCTACAGAGACATTCAGAACAGAGTCTGCTGTGAAACTCTAGAAGGATTTCCCAGGGTTTGTTCAGTCTTCGTTTGGATCTGACAGGACTTTGGGGACAGGGGAGGCCAGGGACAAAAGAGAAACATCTGGAATAAATTGACCTATGATGTTATGATTATAAAAAGATGGCCTCTAATGTAATAATGTTTTTCTGATGTGTGAAAAAGCTCTGATTCAAAAATGTTGTTGGATCAACTTTACTCCCATCTGCCTCAATGTTGCTGCTTGTGTAACTGAATATATCATGTTCAGTTTAAGCACATTTACCATAACTTTGTCTTGAATCCCTTCACTAAACACAGGAAGAAAATAAAAATATAAATTATACAATAAAGACAGTGTTTGAAGTTGTGCTGTGAGGGCAAAGCTAAAAGTACAATAATCACGTGTGATCTGTCTTTTTATTAATGAAGACATTTGAGAAAAAACTAAAACAAAAAAGAAAATCAAGAAGAAACGATTTTGATTAATAAACAGGTAAGAAGTTACGATGTTAAGTTAAGAAGTTGCAGTGACCCAAAAGATTGCCCTCTAGATTACTGTCTCTTTAAGACTTGCTCAAAGTTGTGTCCAACATTACTTTTTTAAAGACATTTGGCTCCTGTTGAGGTTGGATTTCAACTGCACCAAAAAACAAACTGACATAGATCACTGTTGGTGCAGTCTGAGGGAGTGTAAGTCGCCAAAACAAAACCGCCTATGCCCAGAATCTTTTAAACAGACAGGTCCCGTCAGCCATTTTAAGTCAAAGTGTATTTTTAGTAAACTGCAAAATTAAGCCAAAGGTTTATTCGTCAAAGCCCGGAGAGTGTTTCAACAAAATCCAAAACAGAAAAGCCATAACCAAAAAAGAGAAATTGCAGAAACAAGAGTTTAATAAGATTACATCTTGGATAAGAACACACACGGGGCAGTGCATGCTTTTAAAGGCATTTCAAATGTACAAACCGCTCAAATAAGTGCAACCATCTTGGTTACTCATCGACTTTGTTTCAAACAGTGTGGTATGGTTACTAAAGTGGAGCTCTGTAGTCAAGACAACATTACAGAAAAAGAAAAGAGCAACACTAAAACTTGAAAATCATGTAAAATATACTAGTTTTACAAAAATGGCATTAAACACAAGTAGAAGTTTATTAAGATGGAAATGGTCTGGCTTTTGTTTTAATATCACTTTCTTTTATGTATGTTTCTATAACCCTTCTCACAGGCTGTGTCCAAATCCACTTCCACGTCCCTAACCCCTCAGTGCACAGGGCAGAGGACTATATAGTATATATACTCCATTAGTGAGCACTGTTTTTCTGTCATGCACTGTTTTTCTGTCATGTATTTTATTCAGCAACTCCTGTTCTGTTAATGACCAAAACTGACTGGATTAGACATTTGGCATAACACAACAGAAAATGGCATAATAGTGCACTATAATGATTAAAATGTTGATTTGGACACAATAGTACTTAAAAGGTTTAGTTTAGTTTTTGCACACCCAAAGAGTCGACAAGTGCGTTGGAGGAAACACCACAAAACACAAGAAAGAACTCCCGCACACTGTCTCACTCTTATTTCAAATGCTGACATAAATGTTTTAAATAAGTCCCACCCACGTGACCTGAATGTGTGAACAAACCCCCGCCCTATTTTCCCCTGGAGCTGATTCTTCAGAGACTCTTGTGACCTGTGAACGCTGTCAGCAGTGACACTGTGTCTGGAGCTGAAGCCCCGTACTCTCCACTGCTGTTTGTTCTTCACTTTCTACTGTTTGGTTCAGTTGCACATGTTTAAATAACTGTAGTTTCAATATTACAAGCAATAATAATATAATATTCATGTTAGCTCACTCAAGCTAATTAAACGTCATTCCCCGCTCTTCCCTGAAAGAACCCTGATTACATCCGGGTAGAATGTGTGAAAGGGCATGTACAGTGCTTGTATAACGTCACGGTTTACATAGCTGACTTTATCCGTGGATGAGAAAGAAGTATTTTTGTGTAACCAAACCTTGTCTAAAAAGTCTTGTCTTCATTAAAGTGTTTAGTTTTTTATGGATTGTACCCAATACCTCTCACTCTCTCTTGGCTAAAAATCAGAGCGCTTAATCACGTTGATGGATTACAAATGCTTGTTGGTTGTTTATCCAAATTTTTCTCTTGGGATCTCTGTAAATCTCAGCAGCATTCAGAGCACAGTCCAACAGTGAATTCTCTTTGTGTTGAGTCACCATTGATCATATAAGAGTGTATTTAAAAGGGCAAAGGGTTCGATGTTGATCCAACGTGACGTGAGCAGAAATAGGCCTCCAAACCTTTGTCAGAGGCTCGGTGGTGCCCTCATACGCACCGACTTTAGCCCCTTTTATACATCTTCCTGTCGTCCAGAGCGGCTGCAGGGGTCAACACAATCCAGTTGCTTTTCTCACCAGAGCAAGTGCAGCTGGCGTTGAGTTATTTCATCTCCAGGTGGACTGCATGCTGTGTGAAAAATGACTAAACACAAGAGGCATTCCTATATTGTGAAACCTTTTATGTGCTGTTCCCTGACTGATCCTGTCTCTTTAAAAATATAGCTCAGAGTGGTTTTCAGCTCTAAATCCAGTCATTTTTTCTGTTGACGTTGGATCTCAACTGCACCAAAAGCAAAATGACATTTACATCACTGTTGGTGCAGTCTAAGGTTATGTAATGTAGTTCTGGCCAAAACAAAACCGTCTGTGCCCAGAATCATTTAAACAGACAGGTTTTGTCAGCCATTTTAGTGTAGTTTTAGTAATCTGGTAAAATAACAAAATCCCAAAACAGATAAACCACTGTAATCATGAACAGATGTTGCAGAAAAGCTTAACTGTGGTTCAGACTGTGATGTAGTCAAGACCAAGTCTTGTCCAAGACCCGAGCGTGCTAAAGACAAGACCAAGACTTTTAGGGCTGAGACTAAGAGTTGCGTTCACACTTGTAGTCTGCTTCATTAGTTTGCTCCAAAACAGAAAACAATCCTTTTATTTGGTTTGTTATCAAAAAGCCCCGTACAGCAAGTGTTTAGCTTCTCATTTTATTTAGTTGGACAATCTAAGCATTATGTGATGTTTTTGTCGCCAATTTATGAAGCTCTTTCTGTTTGAGCTCGTCTATGGTCCACTTGAAGCTCACACTTGAATCAAACCGTCCCAGAGTTCACTTGGAAGCGCTCTGAGATCTCTGTTTTGAACAGTCTCAGAGCATGTTTTGTGCACACTGGGGTTTGACTGAAACATGAACCGCACTAACAGAGTCCTTTTGAACTGCTCCAAACACAGCAAGTGTAAACCAAATCCAGTGCATGGTTCATTGAAGAAACAGCTGTGAAATCTAAAGATTCCATTAGTTTTAGTCAAGTCCAGACTCAGAGTTTGGCAGAAACAGAAACAGAGGCAGAAACAGAGATGAATATTTAAATTAATATTCTGTATTTTTGGTCCAATCACACAAAAGATGTGGATGCCAGATGCCTTAGTTAGCATTAGTTAGAGACCAAGACCAGTACATCACACTAGGAACAGTGAAGAACAGGAATAAACACTATTATCAGCAGCCATTAATTTTTAAATATAGACAATGGTTTAACTTTAGAGCTATGGAAGGGCCCCCCATGTAAGCATATGATCTGCCAAAACTTCTTTCTAATCTACCTGTATCCTTGTTAATAAAGTCTTGATCACATCTTAAGGTCTATTTTTTTCATTTACACATAATTCCTATTACAATATGCCATTACCTGATTAAACCATTTCTCTCAAATGCAAGAAAAAGGTAATCTTACTACTAGCCAAAGGTTTGTCAAGGTTTTAAAACAGTTGTTCATGTCTTGTCTCGACTACAACTCGCTTCAGTGAAGACCTTACTCTTTCGTCTACAGTTAGTTTAAAAAGCTACTCACAAACACCTAGTGCATTTTAGAAGATTATTTTATTGACTTTGAAATGATTGAATGGTCTTACTTCGTCTTGTCATAAATCCTCTTATAGGAGCATGCTTTTAATTGACATATTCTTTTACTGTCTTTAGTCTTCTTTAGAGCAGGTCCAAACAATGCATCTGTTTTAAGTTATTACTTGGAGATAATCTTCACATTTTTCCATTGATGTGATTTCTCACAATGGTCCTTTGTGTGGTTCAGACCCTTCTTCCCATTTTCTGTCACATACTGTGGTAAAAACAAGCTTTGGGTTGAAGAAGAGGAGATAATGTCCCAGTGAATTCCAGTGAAATTAAACTTTGAGAAGCGTCAGTGAAGCAAAACTTACCTCATCAAGACAAAAAGTCTGTCCAAGTCTGAAGACAATATGCAAATGATTTATTTACACTGACTTTCATCCACATCGTCTGGCTCTTGTTTGAAAATGGCTGTTCAGGGACAACAGACAGAGTGATGCTGACAAATCTACTTTGTTGTATTTATAAGGATTTAATACGTTTCTAAAGGAAAACTTTCTCAGACGCAAACGTATTTGAAATGTTCTTCTTTGGCTCTAATGCATTCTTGAGTGTTTACTGTCCTCTTGTGGCCAGAAAAGTAAAACTGCAGCTATTTATATTAAGTGAAGTGGGGTGGTTCTGTTAAATGTGTTACTGATGCAGACACCAAATAAGTTTTTTTAGTCCATTTACTTGTGTTTGTAATGGATAATTAATACAATGCTGTAAGTGCGAAAAGGAAACATTAGGTTTGATTGATTACAGCTCTGCCTTTAAACAAACCACAGAAATCACCCTTAGAACCCAATGATGAAGAGATAATCTTAGAAAGGGCCATAATTAACCAGACCCACCTTTACAATGGGTCTCCGTCTCGTGAGGATCTAAAGGCACCATTTTCCCCAGTGAACTCCACAAACAGAGAGACTGCACCAGACAGCACCCAACATGACAACTGAGAACAGACTCTTGAATGTGGGTCTGGACTCTGGTACAGTTTGGTTAAAAACACATGATCATAACTTCAGTGTGCTACAACTTTGACTCTTTGTGTAATTTCACAATTTATTGATGCTTTGAGCAAAAACGTTTGCTATGGGATCTTTCTCCAAGATGTTAGGATGAGATCTTTTGAGTGCTGTAGGTGAACCCCACTTTCAAAGAATGCCATGCTTTGTCTTTAAAAAAAATCCCACGTCAAAACCATCAATAGACTGGAAACAAATGCACTAAAATTCATTTTACAAATAAATATCCTCTTTTTTTACATAAGCCATAGTAATTATTATCCCCCGACTTCCCAATCTGGTTTATAGTTTCACTGCAGAGTAATTCCCCCACAGGGATAATAATGGGAAGCTTTAATTCCAATTTCATGCATTATTAAATTTTTCACCCATGGACTATTTAAGAATACTCTAAGTGGTGCATATGAAGGAGGTGGAAGGAACTGTCCTGCATAACTGAATGATCTAACAAGACAAAAAAAAAGGGTTTGGAGACATATTAAATCAAGTCATTTTTTATGTGTAAAGTACCTAAAAGCCTCTTGGTGCTTTGAGGCTGTAATAATAACTGAACTGTCGTGTACCAAACTGTTTTTTTAATCCTTCCAGTAGATGGTGCTCTTGTTACATTAATGTTTTTCAGTATAATCCAGTGCTTCACATTCCATCACATACTCATCAAATAAAGACACTTTATTTGTTTTGTATGTTTTAATCAACTATTTACTTGTGTACATCTCATAAAACAGTCACAATCTCTCTCTGTCCTTATCATTCATTCCTCTCTCATTCTTGTGCTATCACTGAATCATCGATATAACTTAAAATAATTTAAATAAAAAAGGTTGGTTTGCATGGGCACTTGTCGAGAGAAGATGCCTGATCAAAAAAAAAAAGCTGGAGGGTCAGTGGTTGTTCACGAGGTTTCCCAGTGAAAAGAGTCATTTCTCAAGACTTTGGCCAGTTTATGGTTGAAGGGTCTGTAAAAGTCCCGCAGGAGCTCTTTAGTGAGCGGCAGCATGGGGCCTAGGTTTTTATCGGCAGGTCTCCGTGTGTTCGATGCAGGGTTTCTGGTGATCTCTGACTCCAGCTGCTTTGAGAGCGGACCTGGAAACAAACATATTCTGCTTCAGTAATACCTCAGACTAGAACAAAGCCAGGTCTTGCTTTTTCCTTTGAGCTTTTGGCGATCGGATGAGGCTGCAGGGGCATAGTTTACAGGCCAGGATCTGAAGTCAATATAGTCAATATACTGAGCTCTAGTTCTGACTACTGGCTGAACTGTGTGTTTGTAACAGAGACAGATGGTGCTGAGTTTCCAGACAGTGTCGTGTTTAGTCTAAATGAATCAAATATAGGAAATGGTTTGTGGTCAACCAGGTGAGCTTTTACAGAGAGAGCTGTGGTTCAGGTGCTGACAGACTTTCTACTGCTCTGACGTTGAAAGGTCTGGTATTTTGTGCAGTATGTGTAAGACGTACGAGTGCAGTTTGACTAACATAGGCTTAAATGTGTTCAGCTCACTCACTTACCCAGGTTTAGGAAGTGGAAGACTTTGTGCATGGTGTACTTCCTATTGGAGGCGTGGTCTTCCAGCCTCAGGACCAGAATCTGGTCTCGACTGAAGACCGAGAGCCAGTCCATCAGGTAGACAATGTAGAGACCAACCTGCAACCGCACCTGAGGGCAAGAAACAGCAGTAATGTGTTATTTTAGAACCTCCTTCAGACTGCCACTGGTGTCAGACTGGACTTAGTGAAAGTAAAATTTCTCTCTTGTATCTTTGAAGCACTGCTCTTTGTTATTGCGGTCAAAAACACAATTTCACAGCCCTAGATTCAATTCAAGACTTTTTAATGAAGCCGCGGAGCCCTGCCAGTGTCAGAGACTGAGCGTGCTCCCTGTGGGCTGTAGCGCTCAGTTCAGTCGAGTGGGTGGACCTCTGAACGCTGAGGTGAGCCAAAACTGGATGGTCCTGTGAGCTGTGGGAAGAGCTGCCTGTGCCTGTCAAGTTTAAGGAGCCTGTATTCCTGTATTCCTGCTGCCCACCCAGTTGGGCTGCACCCTGGAAAAATTAAGTGCTCTGGCCTCCAAATCACTGCTACTCACACCATAAATATGCTTCACCTGTGGCTCTCTGTCTCCAGCAAAGATTCAGTCATTCTGACAGAGAAGCAGCTCAACTCTGACATAGAATCAGCTCTGTTTGGAAAAAAAGACACCACTGGTATGAGATGGATTTGAATGTTTGAAGTTTTTATCATTTAGTTTAATTGTGTTTAAATATTATTAAACCTGGTAATCTTGGAAAAGGCATTATGATTGTTTAACTGTATTTTCTTGTAGGTTATCAACCTACTCCACTCTACTCTGCCTACTAATTGCTATTTCCTCTTCGGCCTGCTCAAGTACAATTAATAAAAGCAAAGCAAATTGAGTGAGTTGTCCCAGCGTCCTTTTATCCGAAGCTAGCCTTTTCAAGTTTGGCAAGAGCTGAAATAACTGAGAAGAAAACTTGACAGTGCTCCAGCTCCACCAATGACACTGAGAGTAACCTGAGCACAAAAAAGCCTGTATGGGTCACCTGGTGGAGCGCATACAACATATACTAAGCACTTTCAAAGCTTCAGGACGTTTGAATTTCAGTGAATCTCCAGATAAGTAATAACCTAACAGTGTTAGGACTACAGAGTGGTCTTAGAAAATGAGCTTTTAAAAACAACCTCAGTTGATCAAAGTGATGTCCAAGCCCAGCAATACAATAAATGTTTTTGTTGTTATTTAAGCACTTTACCAGTGTTACAGCTGGAACACCACTGGAGGCAAGGTGGGTTAAGTGTCTTGCCCAAGGACACAACGACAGTATGAACTGTGGGGAGAGCAGGATGTTATGATGTTTTGGGATGTTTAGAGCAAGTATCGAACTGCCCACCCGCCGGTCAAGGACAGTCGCTCTAACCACTGAGCTTCTGCTACCTCCTGTTGAAGTGTTAAAACACACCACATCCTTCTTGTGATTAGATGAAGACTTCTATCATTCAGCACATACCACATACTTGGGTGTAGTCTTGACTACAACACAGCAGTTTCATATCCACAGCTCTAAAACAACTGCTTAAATCTTCCGTCTTGATTAATAGATTTTTCTTATCAACTGACAAAAAAGTTGAAGAAAAAGCGTCTGGACTCAGTTTTCAAGGTGAAGATGTTTTGTCTCTAATTCCAAGAGATTTTATCACTTCTGAGATCAACTGTAAGAGAGCTGAGCTTTATCTCTAGAGGGAGGGCTTAATCTGAAACTAAACCCGTTAACTCTGAAAGGACAGTGTGACTCCTGATGTGAGAGTCATTGTGACACTGTTTCATTCAGGTGCTGTGTTTGTTGTTCTAGGGTGAAACTCTTTTGATTTATGTTTCAGAGCGCTTTTATAAATACTAGGCAGATATGTTACGGATGTGTTGTTTTTCTTTCACATCTGTAAAGCCCTGAGAGACTGTGGAAACCCTAGATGGACTTTCAACAAAATCAAGAGGACACAGAAACCAAACAGACAGGAACCAGAGACAAAGGGAAGGGTGTAGTTATCCCTTATGTGTCTAGTTTATCTGAAAAACAACATTCCACTTTAAACCTGGGAACACTCAAAACGCGTCACAAACTGGTCCAACCTAAAGACAAGATCCCCACAAACAGAGTAATGTAGTTTATGCAGTTCAGTGAAGAGTGCAGTGACAGTTATGTCGGTGAAACTAAACAACTGGTTCACAAGAGGATGTATCAGCACAGAAGAGCCAATCCTGGAGGAACCTGAGTCTGCAGTCCACCTCCACCTCAAAGAGAAAGGACAGTCCTTTTATAACAGTGTTTTGAAACCTAAAAGAAAAGAGCTTCCCTCTAGAACAACAACAACACCTGACTGAAAGTGTCACTATCAACTCTCCTGAGCCTTTAACGACTCTCACATCAGGAGTCACTCTGTCCTTTCAGAGCCAACGACTATGAGACCAGAACAGTCTGGTCCATCAGGTTTAGTTTCAGGGGAAACCCCTCCCTCTACAGATATAAGCTCAGCTCTTTCACCAGTTGATCTCAGAATTGAAAAAGTCTCTTGGAATTAGAGACAAAACGTCTTCACCTTGAGAACTGAGTCCTGATGCTTTTGCTCTAACCTTTTCCTTAAGATGGCCCGGATGACTGAGAACCTACACAGACTTATCAACTTACTTTTACATCATCATCCCTAAAACCAGTCTGAGCCGTCTCAAAGTGGTTATCAAGATTTATACTTTGGCCAAGGAAACTGGTTTATCTTTCCAGTTGTGTCCAGAGACAGTTTATTCTGTTTCCATTGGTACTGTCTCTTGTAAATCCAACTTAAATCAAAAGAGACAAGACTAACTCTTTGAACTGAATAGTAAAAAAGAATTCAAATGACTGGCCAGGCTAATGTCAGACCAGTCTCCAATGCTACACTATGGGAACAGTATGAGGGTTGTGCTTGTTACTATTAGAGTAAGCTATTCATTGCTGATTAAATGATTGCCTATAATGCTGTGGGAAAAGTTGTCCTTGAGTCCAAATGCTGGGGACTAAAAGAGCTAAGATTGGGTTTGATTTGTGATTTTGATTTGTGACACCACCAGTCGACTAACTACAAAAAAGAGCTTTTCTCTAATAAAGTGTGCATTTCACTCCATTTGTTTTTGGAGGATCTCTCTTCCCAGCAGCTCCGTGCTGCTGTGTGAAAGAAACGGCGGAGGAAGTGCACTCACTGGCATGGCGTTGTTGACCGTAGTGTTGTAGACACAGGAGCGCATTGTGGACTCCGTAAGGCAACCCTCGAAAAGCTGCAGCGACTCTGACACTTTTTCATGGAAATCCTCGGCGGACTTGTTGGCGATGCCAAAGTAAAGGTAGTCCGAGTAGAGCCTGGATAAGAAATGACAATAGGAATTACATAATCTTTATGACATTTTATTTATTTATCAAAGAAGTGATTGGCCAACACTATTCTAAAGCCACAAAATATAAAGCTCAAAAGTAGGCCTGAAGTTTATAGTTGAATATTGACCCTAATAAACATTCTTGGGTTTGCTTACTTGTCAGCTCTAATCTAGTGTCTTTACCTTGTATAATCATGGAAATCAATGGAAAATACTGCTGCTTATGTTGCTGCAGTGGGCATGTCTGTTTAAACATAAAGAGAGTCGATACAATTTCCTCAGGTGTTGCAACAGCTTTATGTCTGTTTTGAGTCAGAATCAAAACCACTAAAAGAGTTTCCTGTAGAGACTCTTTAAAAACAGAACCGTGGTTAACCACACTGATCTGAAAACCAGTTGCATGACAATCGTTTTTATAGAATAAAATGCTCCACCCCCCTCAACCCTGCTTGGACAGTCCTTCCTCTTCCTCCTCAGACCTACACTGAGCAGGACGGCGGAACGTGTCTATACTTTTACAGCTGTCAGAACACTTTCTTTTGTGAAACGAAGACCAACATCATTGTTACCAAACGGAGAAATGGCACTGAAAGTACCTGACCGAAGGAGCCATGACTTGTGCAATCTGTCTGGACCAACTGAAGGATCCGGTGACTATTCCCTGTGGACACAGCTACTGCAGGAACTGTGTTCAAAGCCACTGGGACCAAGAGGAAGAGAAGCAGCTCTACAGCTGCCCTGAGTGCAGGCAGAGCTTCAGCTCCAGGCCTGTCCTGGTCAGAAACATCATGATGGCAGATTTAGTGGAGCATCTGAAGAAGACTGGGCTCACAGCGCCCCCTGCTGACCACTGCTACGCTGGTCCTGGAGATGTGTCCTGTGACATGTGCTCTGAGAGGAAGCTGAAAGCTGTCCTATCCTGTCTGCAGTGTCTTGTCTCGTACTGTGAGACCCACCTTCAGCCTCATTATGACGTCGCTCTGTTACAGAAACACCAGCTGGTGGCGCCCTCTAACAAGCTCCAGGAAAACATCTGCTCTCGACACAATGAAGTGAAGAAGATGTTCTGCTGCACTGACCAGCAGTGCATCTGTTACCTCTGCTCTGTGGACCAACACAAGGACCACCAGACGGTGATGGCTGCAGAGGAGAGGGCCCAGAGGCAGGCAGAGCTGCCTCTGAGACAGGACCAGCTGCTCCAAACCGTCCAGGACAAAGAGTCAGACCTGGAGACTCTTCAAAAAGAGGCTGAGTCCATCAGTCGCTCTGCTGATGAAGCACTACAGCGCAGTGAGGAGAGCTTCACTGAGCTGATCCGCGTTCTGGAGAAAAGACGTTCTGAAGTGGAGCAGCAGATCTGGATGTCTCATTTGTCTGAACTGTGTCGAGTCCGAAAGCTTCAGGACAAACTACAGCAGGACATCACTGAGCTGAGGAGGACCATCTCTGAGCTGGACGCACTGTCAAACACACCTGACCACATCTACTTTCTACAGACGTATCGTTCACTGTCCACAGCCGGACAGACCTCAGACTCGTCCAGGATTTCAACAGGGCCCCGATGCTACTTTGAGGATGTGACCACTGCTGTGTCAGCGCTCAGAGACCAACTACTGTTTACTCTGAGTGAAGGCCAGGCAAACATTTCAGAAACTCTGAGTCACGTTTATGTTTTACTGCCACCCACCTCCAGAGAGGGCTTCTTTAAATGTTCATTTGAAATCACACTGGATCAAAACACAGTAAACCAATGGCTGTTATTGTCCGATGGAAACAAAAGAGCAACAGTAATGAATAGAAATCAGCATTATCGTTATCATGCGGACAGATTCAGCTGCAGGTGTCAGGTCCTGAGCAGAGAGGCTCTGACGGGCCGCTGTTACTGGGAAGTGGAGTGGAGCGGGAAGGAAGGTGTGTACATAGCCGTTGCTTATAAGGATATCAAAAGAAAAGGCTTTGATGATTGTGGATTTGGAAATGATGATAAATCCTGGGCTTTACAATGTAACAAAAATAGTTATTTATTTTGGTTTAACAAACTCCGGTCCCCGGTCTCAGGTCCGTTTTCTTCTAGAATTGGGGTTTACCTGGACCACAGAGCAGGGGTTTTGTCATTTTACAGCGTCTCTCAAACCATGTGCCTCCTCCACAGAGTTCAGACCACCTTTACTAGGCCGCTGCACGCTGGAGTAGAATTCTTCTCATGTGGAGACACTGCACTTTTTCCTAAACTATATTAACCCGTGTGATAATTCAACGTTTTCCACAGACACACAGTTCTGGATATTGTACAAGCGGCTTTAAAGTTATTTTTATAAAACTTTGGCATAGCTTATTTTGTTTGTTTTACTAAGTTAATTCGAGGACCGGTATACTATTTTTTGTTTAGTATATTATTACATTTGAGCACCTTTATACTTTTGAATGCTGTTCATTTGTTGGACCATTATCTTGACCCTAGTTTGTTAACATAAACTACTTTACACCAGATTGTTTTCTACTTTATTTACACAGTTCAATTTCACACACTTCACAGCAGAGACCACAGAAAAGTAAAGGAGGACATTCATTATAACATAGGTTTGCTTGGCTGTTGGCACAACACCTGCAAGGTCTCCTAGTGGCTACAGAGGGTAAGTGTCAGCACAGCCGCAGTTTGGAACCGCAACAACCCAGGCTTCATGCTGCGTGTGGCTTCTAATGAGGCCAGTGAAAGCACTTCTATAATAACCAGTAAATTACAAGCAGTACATGGTTTAGTGTTGTTCCGGTTTGTTTCTCCAAACTGAGAGTGTGCTGACAACAATCTACTGCAGGGAATGTATTAGCTGCAAAAGATAGAAGCACACTAACAAAAAACTTCCCTGTTGTTTACTGCTTCCATGTGATTTAAAAGGCTATGTTTCATCCAGGTTGTAGATTAATGTTAATGCATAAGAAATGATAAGAGGGTTTTGGAAAATGACTATTGTTTGACTAAATGTGTGTGCTGTCAGTGAATGGATAAAACATGTTTGAGTTTTGATTTACTGCTCTAGTTAGATGAGCATTTAAGTACCAGGTAAGGGCTACAGGCTACAAGTCACAGGGTGGTTAAGTTTATGTCATGTTAGACAGAAAGACAAATAACTCCACACAGAGGTGCCAGAGTTACTTCAAATCAAAAAGTGATCAGCATACACACTGAAGAAAAAACAAGGGTCATTTTCTAATGGTAAACAACACAGCAGGCAACACACTTTAGGACTAAAGTCTTTAGTAGATACTCTGTTAAACATATGTGAGTATTTTGTCACCTCTAGAATCAGTTCCTAGTGATATAAGTGTGTGATAAATTCTACTGCTTATGTTTTTGTCTTTTTGATGTAGAAAATAGCAGTACAGTGTTATATTTGATTTAAACTCATATGACCTGAACCCATCTTTATCTGTTCCTCACCTTTACTCGTGCCCAATTTGTAAGTATAAAAAGTTTTTTAGAATGTTGTTGAGTCTTAAAAATGGTTATGCACATCCTGCAAGTCTGTGGAGGTCACAGCTAATACAAAAACATGCTGCAAGAATAATGTATAAAAAGGAAACAGGAGAGCATGTGCTTCAATCTCAGGTTTTCCTGTTAAAAATAAGTTTTCCAACTCCTCCCTTCCTCAGCTACAGGCGTCAGCGTGTCCTTCCCTTTCCTCCTCGGATCTACAAAAGGTGGGCGGAGCATGTCTTTATCCTGACCAGCAGTCTTTCTAAAAGAGAAACTAACACAGTTATTGTTACTGAGCGGAGCAATGGCGCAGCACGCATTGAGCACTGAAGCCATGACTTGTGCGATCTGTCTGGATCAACTGAAGGATCCGGTGACTATTCCCTGTGGACACAGCTACTGCAGGAACTGTGTTCAAAGCCACTGGGACCAAGAGGAAGAGAAGCAGCTCTACAGCTGCCCTGAGTGCAGGCAGAGCTTCAGCTCCAGGCCTGTCCTGGTCAGAAACATCATGATGGCAGGTTTAGTGGAGCATCTGAAGAAGACTGGGCTCACAGCGCCCCCTGCTGACCACTGCTACGCTGGTCCTGGAGATGTGTCCTGTGACATGTGCTCTGAGAGGAAGCTGAAAGCTGTCCTGTCCTGTCTGCAGTGTGTGGCTTCGTTTTGTGAGACCCACCTTCAGCCTCATTGTGACGTCGCTCTGTTACAAAAACACCAGCTGGTGGCGCCCTCTGACAAGCTCCAGGAAAACATCTGCTCTCAACACAATGAAGTGAAGAAGATGTTCTGCTGCACTGACCAGCAGTGCATCTGTTACCTCTGCTCTGTGGACCAACACAAGGACCACCACACGGTGATGGCTGCAGAGGAGAGGGCCCAGAAGGCAGGCAGAGCTGCCTCTGAGACAGGACCAGCTGCTCCAAACCGTCCAGGACAAAGAGTCAGACCTGGAGACTCTTCAAAAAGAGGCTGAGTCCATCAGTCGCTCTGCTGATGAAGCACTGCAGCGCAGTGAGGAGAGCTTCACTGAGCTGATCCGCGTTCTGGAGAAAAGACGTTCTGAAGTGGAGCAGCAGATCCGGTCCCAGCAGGAGACTGAGCTGTGTCGAGTCCAAGAGCTTCAGGGCAAACTACAGCGGGACGTCACTGAGCTGAGGAGGACCATCTCTGAGCTGGACGCACTGTCACTCACACCTGACCACATCTACTTTCTACAGACGTATCATTCACTGTCCACAGCCGGACAGACCTCAGACTCGTCCAGGATTCAGACTGGGACATGGCGCTATTTTGAGGATGTGACCACAGCTGTGTCAGCGCTCAGCCATAAACTACAACCCACTTTAAATGAAGGTATGAAAAACATCTCACTGGCTCTGGGTCAAGTTGATGTTTTACTGCCACAACCTGAGCCCACCTCCAGAGAGGACTTCTTAAAATATTCACATGAAATCACAATGGATTCAAACACAGTCCACCCATGGCTGTTATTGTCCGATGGGAACAGAAGAGCAACAGTAATGAATACAAATCAGAGTTATCCTGATAATCCAGGAAGATTCAGTGACTGGTTGCAGGTCCTGAGCAGAGAGGCTCTGACGGGGCGCTGTTACTGGGAGGTGGAGTGGAGGGGAAATAGAGGGGTTTGTATAGCAGTTGCTTACAAGGATATTAAGAGGAAAGGCTTTGATGATTGTGGATTTGGAAAAAATGATCAATCCTGGGCTTTAGATTGCTACAAAACAAGTTCATCCTTTTGGTTTAAGAAAGTCAAGAGTGAGGTCTCAGGTGTAGTTTCGTCCACAATGGGGGTTTACCTGGACCACAGAGCAGGAGTTTTGTCATTTTACAGCGTCTCTGAAAGCATGACTCTGCTCCACAGAGTCCAGACCACGTTTACTCAGCCGCTGCATGTCGGACTCTGGCTTTACTGTCCGGGAGACACTGCATATTTTCCTAAACTCAAATATTCACCATGATTCAATTGTACTAAAATGCATTGTTTATAGGACTGTACATAAAGGGACCCTCAGTGGTCATATTGTATACAGTAAATGTTATTATTACATCATAACTTTCAAATGCATGCATGTTTAATTGTTTTTAGTAGATGTTTACCGCTTTATTACTCATTAGATTTGACATCTTTTTAAGCCTCACTATAAGTTTTTTGGTCAGATGTGAAGGTTCTTATATGTCTGTAACTCAATAAACCTGCCACACATTTTTTAACCATTACAGAGTGATATTTCTTAAAGATTGTTAAAAAGAGTAATATAAACCCAGCTAGTTCCAGACACTAACTAAATATACTGTATTTAGTTTGCTCAGGTGACCCTTTGCCACAGGCATTATTTCCACTCTGCAAACTTGCTGTTGTAATGTCCACCATTTCAGATCGTGCTTTGTGTGCGTTTCTCCACGAAAAGAGGAGTCACATGAAAAGTTTCTTGTAGACACTGCCATTTTGTTTTTTTGTGGCTCAAACAAAATAACTGAATACTCTAATTTGGCTTAAATATGAAAAGTTTTATCTTTAACCCAACCCTAAATCTGGTTTAGGAAAAAAAAGCTTATGAGACCACCAGAATTTAGTTTCTCATAAATGTACAGGAACTCATTTTGCTAGATATACATTTTGAGACTGCACGCAGCAGGAGATGGCTGATCATTCTAAAAATGATCCATAAGAAATGAGTTAAGACAATAAATTGCAACTGTAATAATGAGATGTCAAACAAGACTCACGTATTAAAAATGTTAATCTAATATAACATTTAATACATTTCCTGAAAGATTGCTTTTGGGAAAGGTCTCACAGGCTCTGACTTGACAATTACAGGGGGGCGTTTTCAGGCATGGTCTGAAGAGAAAATGCCAAATTAATCCTTGTGTAAAGTCTATCATTTATTGCGTATTCAAGTCTGGTGAAGGCGTCATGGCAACTCATCTTAACCAATCTTTGTTTTGTGTAAATGCCCAAAGTGTCCATCTCATGCTGACTGTAAATACTTCAATCAAAACCCACTGTCTCTTCATAGTGTTTATGGTTAGAGCTTATTACCTTTAAATATAGTCTGATTGGAATAATGTACATCCAAACACATACTTTGAGCACATAAATAACAGGCTGCGATTAACATGCAAAGATATATATGTTGCCCAGGACCAAATCCAATTAATATCTCCTTTAATTAAACGAGTTCAGTCATAAAACAGCTGGGCATTAAAAGAAGCATTTCTTTATCAACACTTACACTTTACAAATTGCTTTCTTCTTTCTTGAAGTGTAGTGCAGTGGCTGTACATGTTGTATTTACACATACATTTATTTATATCAAAAAAATCTTTAATAGAAATGTTAAAACAATACAAAAGAAACAGAAAAAAAGAATAAAAAGAGCTGTGTACAACTTTAAACTGGTTTAACTGGTTTGAACGCAGAATCCAGGTTAGACCATGATTTGGTTTTAGGACAACAGGAGATATTTTTCCACAATAACAATAGGGTTTGTGGTTAAATTTCCGCTCCTCCCGCACACAGTGTTGATGTGTCTTTGGGCAAGACACTAAACCCAACCTTGCCTCCTGTGTTTACAATAGTGTAAGAGTGAGAGTGCACTGGCTGTTTGAATGGATGCTTGATGAAATGTGCCTTTGGAGATAGAATAAATGTGGTGTAGGTTTTGTCTGGTACCTCTCCACTGGGTCCCTGAGCATGATGATGAAGCGTGCGTCCGGCTGCAGAGCGTGAACAAAGTCCTGAATGAGAAACGGAGGCTCCCCTTCAGTGGTGTTGTCGTAGAAGTAAACCCAGGCGTTATTGTCCCACATGGTGGACGCGCTGGCTTCTCCTGCAAAACAACCACACATTTAAAGAAATACACACATACCAAACCATTTATGGTACAGAACCTAAGTCTAGGATGGCCATAACATCCTAGACTTAGGATGTGCTTCTGTGTGCGTCTGTGATGTACATTTCAAATATTGTGGGAGAGTGTGGGTTATACCACTGAGAACAAGCAAGAACAGGGAGAAGAAAGACATTACACAAAACAAATTGTGTAAGTTAACTGGCCAAAAAATATCACATAATTGTACATGGATCAACTTTTAATGGTACATTTGGACAAAAATAGTGAGGTTTTGGATCTTAGAGACCTCAATGTTTTGTATATCCGTGGTCTTTACACCTCTTATAAGAACAAAGTAAATGCACCATGTAACAAGCTGCTGATAAGTTAGTGCTAAAGTCAAAAACCCTAAAAGTGTGAGAAGGATTGTAAAATGTCTATAAGCTACAGCGAGACAGTACTTCAGTTCATAATGAGTTCGAGGAGGTCGTTTCTCAAAGAGAAAAGAGAAGAGAAGTTTAATCAGACCATAGCAGGATTCATTAGAGCTGCCGCTGCCGTCATTATCCTCTTATCTGTGAAGTGCTGTGAATTTAAAGGGAATATAACTTGGACCTTTTCCGAGGACAGAGAAGATAGTCGTGAAGTATTTAGTGTGATGACAGTCGAACAGGGTCGCTGCTAATGGCGTTCTACTTAAAATGATGACACAGTGCTCCCAGGTGTCTATTTAAAGTTGAGTTATGTCGTTTTCAGGACATGCTGTATCCAAACTTTGAGTGGACTAGACCTTCCTTTTCCCTTCGAGGACAAAAACTGAAACCTCATACCTAAAACTCACAAATAAAAAATAAAAAATGCCTAAACTGTGTGTCTTGTAGATATTCTGGAAAAGGGCATACCTTAAAAGCAGATTAACCCTGTGTAGCAGATCAGCCCTCGGAATCCCCACAGATTAACTGTCCTGTCTTTTCTATCATCGCCAGAGGCCTTCAGAGACAAGCTTGTATCTAAAGTCTGGAAGAGGACTGGGTTAACTGTTTCCTTTCAGATAAAAGGACGGCCAAAGTGTCTTTGAAAATAGACTTCTACAATGCTCAAAACACCACCCCCTGGTGGTCAAATGAACGAATGAGTCAAGGACGTTTTTGTTTATTCCATTACAGGAAAATGTATCAAGATATTGTGGTGTTTATACTGTTCTTTTCCACGACGCGGAGTTTTACAGGGCAAATAATTCCTTATCCCACTTCTACAAGTTTACGTTTTATTTTTAATAAAATGTAATGAATATGTTTTCATAATAAGTCTGACAAATAAATTTTCTTTGTATAATCCTATAAGTACAAATGTTTTTGGTGTGTTTTATGAAAACTTCACAGGGTTCACAGTAAACTACATGGAACACATCACTGGCATCACCAGTTTTTACCGTTCACACATGCACCTTGTTTCCAGAACATTACTCGGTGACTGGGCAAAGTTGAGATTTCAAGTTCCTAAAACAAGCTGCTGGGGGCAGTAATGTGAAGCATCTAAACTATAAAGAAGAAGAAGAAGGTTGACATTTTTTCTTTATATGTATACATTTGTCACTTTAAGCTAATAAGTTTAATATACACTTGAGCTGCTCTACAGAATAAGGAAAGAGGAGTCTCTGTATTTTTTTTAACATGTAATGAGCCGCTTCTTTGGTTAAAAACATTGATAAAAGCCTTTTCTGTTTATAGTTACTGATTATCCTAAAACTGAATCTGTTGCACAAGTGTTTGAAAGACACTGTAAAAAAAGTGCAACTAAATGGGCAGCTAATCCTCGTGTGGTTCACAGAGGCTCGGTTTTGGTCAGACTCAGAGGCTCAGCTGGCTGCTGGCCTGATCCTCACTCATTGAGCTCTCCCAAGGCATGATGGGAATACTGAGCAGGGCTTTGGCACACTCCCCCCTCTTTATACGGATTATTTATTTAAACAGAAAAACAAAGCAGCGGCATGCTAAGCTCCATCAATACCCCCCCCCCGTCTTCAGTCAGTGCTGAAAAGACTTTTGTCGGGAACTCCCAGAAACAGGTGGGTTTTTTTTCTCAATGAATTTCTTTTTTGTTTTTGGAGGGGACCATGTGGAGAGTGTGTTATTTCTAAACACTGAACCAAATGATATTGCATCTTTATTATATTACAATTTTGCAAATAAACAATATCTCTTTTTTTGGACTAGATTGTTAAGAATGGTCAATATTGTATGGTTGAAGCATTACAAAACCCAGTAGAAGGATTTAATATCTTTATTACTTGACAAGGTAAAAAGAAAGTCACATAAAAAGATGATTTATTTTTACTCTTACCGATGATAATGTTGGGCTGACTGGGAGCTCCGCTGGCATTAGTCGTGAGGTTTCCCTGGATTTGGTAGGCCCCCTGGTCGAACAGGTCCAGGTAGTCCTCCACCGGGTATCGGTCATGGAAGCCTTCACTCAGACGGATTATACCTGAGAGAGGAAAACAAGCAGTCTTTTCAAGGCCTCCCCCTTTTTGTGTTTTTGTGCTGGTTTTGTTTCTGTGTAAGCAAACACATTCAACGGAAGAGACACTTCTGTATGACTTCCTGCCGCCATTGATTCAATGTTAAATAACAACAGTCACACACAAAGTCATCAAAACTTAAATATGTTGTTGCAAATGAACTGAAGTCAGAAACAGAACGAGAGAAACAAGACAAAGAGAGTGCAGAGAATAAGTTATTTATTACATTTTTTCTTTCGTAACATACTTGCAACTATGTTTTATATTTTTCCATGTAGTGTATTATAAATGCTTTGCTGTGTGTACATCTGACAACAGCAGTGTTAGCTTTTGGCTCAAAGGTCAGAATTATTGTTAACTTTGTTTCACAAAAAATTTGAAATTGTGTTCAGTGTCAAGTCTTAGGAAATGTGTCTTAAAAATTGTGACACTGTAAAATCCGGCTTCATGATAAAATCTGCCCTGGAGACACTTCAGCGGTTCAGTGTTCATTTTTCTTTCATTTATTTGTTTTGAACAAACCCACAAAACCCACGAACACAGCTTTGTAGCACAGCATTTGTTGCATATTGTCAATCTGATAAAAATGTCTCCTTATTTGCTGCTGTAGAGTCTAGCTTTGTTGCAGATTTAAGATCATTTCTCAACCTTCTCTAAATCTGGTTAAACCCTCTTAAGTCTTGCACACACATTTCTGCAAACTTGTTGATTCAAGCACCCCGGGAAGATCTTAAATAAACATTTTTTAATCAGAACTGTGCTAATGTTAGTGATAAGTTCAAAGTTCCCCTCTTCACATAGCCCTAGTGCATTCATTAATTTCATTTTCTTTGCAGATTAGAAATATTCTTGAGACAGGAAAAGGATCTCCATAGGCTATTCATGAACTTTAATTAATTTGTGGTGTGCAAAATGATGATATGGACTGAACTTGGCCTAAAGAGACAACTTAGTATTTCTGAAGTAAAAACTGACAGACTTTTGACATTATTGCTTGCATTTGGAAGACATTTAGTGAATTAATCTGCCTGGGGCCCCTAAGCAATGGCCTTACCTACGACCAACGATCCTGACAGTGAATAAAAGTGAACAGCAGTTGTGTTTGTATAACCACATGAGTTCATTTGGTGTTTAATGTAGTTATTTAAAACCTCTTTTCAGGAGGGAACTCTGTTTTACAATTAAATCCCAGTGTTAAGTAAACACTGTAAATACAGCATATGTGTTTTCCGTGTGAGCTGCTGTGTTCTCGTTTCTAATTACAACGTATGGAGCGACTGTGAGTTTCATGCATAGGGGAGTTTAATGAGGGACTGTTGCTGCTGATGCTTTGATGGCGTCGCAGTAAAAGCCCGTCTCTGTTGTTAGTGAGAAGACTTGATTAAAAAAAACTCCCTCAGAACACTTCGTTATCCGACTGCAGCTGTCGCAACGATATGAGGTGTGATGGAGCTGCTGCCGTGTGTCGCTCCGGGGCATTTCTTCTTCTTTTGATATGAATGAGGTGTTGGGCAATTTCCCACGGGCCCCCTGTGTTTCTGACGGGGACTGTATATGACAAAAACAAATGCTTAAGATTCAAGCTGCTGCTGCCTTTGAGAACGTTATGTGCTGTGTATGTAGCACTTTGGGTTTGAAATAAAAAAAATACAGGGTTGATTCAGCTCATTTAAAGCTAAATTTAGGCATTTATAGCTGTCATATATTACTGGTCAAAATGTACAATGGCAGCTAATGCAAGATAACATTCAAACCTACACAATGTTTTGGTTTTGTTAAATATAGTCCCAGTGCCCCAAATGTAGGTGAGTTATCAGGCCAGGAAAGCAAAGCATTTTAAAGCTCACTTCACAAAGCACACTTTTCAAATCTTGAAACCTGCTAAAGAAAATCAATAAGAACATTTAAAATAGTTTTTTTCAAAAGATGTCTTATAAGAAAAGTGCTGATTACTGATGGTGCATAGCCTTAAGAGAGAAAATGACAGCAAAGATGAAAGTAGTAAGAATGAACAGGGTCCAATGAATGTGTCCTTGGTGGTACAAGAAGCAGCTGAAAGATATAAGAAAGAAGAAGGACATTGAAGACAGTTATATATATATATATATATATATATATATATATATATATATAAGAAAGAAGAAGGACATTGAAGACAGATATATATATATATATATATATATATATATATATATATATATATATATATATATATATACTTTTTGTGAATAATAAAGTATATATAGTGCATTCACACTTTTGTTCTGCTTTGATCAGACTCTGAAAGTCTGGTTGATTTGGGGAGATTTGAATGTGCAATGTGGTTTCTTCTTCTTTCGTTTGCTCTTTGGGTTATTCAATAGGTTTACTTCACCTAGATCATCACAAAGAGAACTGGACCAATTAAAACTCCCCAGGTTTGAAAACCTTCACCATGTTTAATGCATAACAAAGTCTACCTGTAAAGGTATGTTACATAAGGCTGTTAACAGTGCCCTACCTCTTTCCACTGGGTGGTACGGGACAGGTCAGTGTAACACAATATGCTTCAGTAATCCCTGAAGATGTTTGTGTTTCCACTTCACTGTCTACATGAACTAGAAACTGCATTTAAAAGCAAACTTGCCTGTATTTTATTTGAAAAAGCGTAAATATTCACCAAAGCAAAGGAATGTTAGAAGTATACTACAAAGGAAATTTAAACAGTGCATTATTTTACTGTGAGGCAAAGTAATGGGGTTATATCTTTGCATGTCCCTTCACTGATTGTGGAAGAATTGGCCCTTTGTTCATTGGGCTAAAGTTTGCAAAGTACATTTCAAAGTGCAATAGTGCACAGTAAAAAGTATTTCTCCTACTTGTAAATGGATATTCATTTGTCCAGGTTGAACTTAGTTTAGTGTTTCAAATGCACTCTTTACTGACAGTCGGCCTGCTGAACACACACACTATCTATCCAGACCTACAACATAACAGCCCTACTACAACAAATCAACAACTTGGTTCAAGTAACTATTAGCCAAACATTTAGCTTGAGTGAGCAACAAAAAGATGACAGGAAGTGGAAAAACTGATATCTTGAGCAAATGAAAGCATTAGATTAAAAATTAAAAATAGATCATTGTGGTCTGATTAAAATCTTAAAGTTATTTCAGATATGGCTCTAGGTTAAAGTTAATGTCTATCACTCAACGCCTAACACTTATCTACTTTCAGAAATTGCTGTGAAAAGTGAGCCCTCATTTGGCTGTGATGAGACACGCAGCAGCTGTTGTAAAGGGGAATTATGAGATTATCTACACAGTGTACGTACAAGTCTTTCAACTCACTAAAAAGTCATTATCTAATCTGTGTTTGATTTCCGGCTGACTTTGAACAGAGCCATCAGTCGAGAGGCTTTTCAGTTTTAGTTCTGCACTGACATTTTTCTCTTTGCACTCACACACTCTTGATGCAGCCTCTTGAGCTTCAAGTGCTGCATTATTCATGAGAACAAATGGCTCTTTGACTTATAGGGGCAAGTCCAAGTTGGAGATATGGCAAGACTGACCAACCGATAATCAGTATTCAATTGGTCAATGCTTAAAACAGTTACAAAGCCGAGCAGTTGAAATTGATCAATACAACCTACTATAGCACGTTTTACATGCCACAAGTTTCCAAAACAGTAGTTATTATGGTGTTTTCCATTGGTTTGGCTCCTTTCAGAACAGAATTGAGTCATTTTACAAAATAAGGTATACCCCAAGGATCAATACTTGGACCACTTAAGTTGAGCAAAATGATTGATTCTCTGCACTTCTCAAAGAAGTGACCATTTCAGCATCAGCAGTCATCACACAAAGGCATAGAGTAACAGAGCCATTTTTGCACCTTGCACCTTTACCTAAATCAGATTAATGCAGGATATTGGTTGGACAAATCCCTGCATATATATGTTATAATCATTTTAATAATTTATAATTACAGGGGGTCATGTCAAATCTGATCATGTCATGTCCTTCATGCTAATCCAAACATGAACTAGACTTCCCTTCTTTATAAGTGCTGGTGCTAAGTCACAAAGACAAAAAGACTGATTGCAACAACAGCACAAAACAAAGCTGTAATAAAAAATGCTATTGAAAAGAGATACAGTGGCTTCAAATGTAATCCATTGGCCATAAAAACACAACCTTAATAGATAGAAACATTAACATTATACTAAAATCAATATCATGTTCTGGTTTCTTTGAGTAAGACAAAAAATGTAAACTATTGCAAATGTCTTATCACCTGCTACATGTTCAAGACCTCAAAAAATAGAAGGCAACTAACACCAAGTGATCAATGTAGTTGTTTCAGGTTCACTTTAACCTTCTAAATGGTTTTGGTGGTCTTTTAAAGTACAGTAAAAATATATTAACTGACTTTATAACTGATTGATGTATTAATCTACTTCTAAATATCTTTATTTTTTTCCACAGAGTCTGAGTGCTTTCGATTGGACGAGTCCTTTTAGTTTTGGGTTGAGTTTTCTCTTATATATGAAGCTCCCCAAGGATCAACACTTGGACCACTCACTTGTTGTAATTGTTTGTTTTTTTTTTCCCTTGAGATTATCAAGTTAAAAAGTTTCAGACTCTGGTATTTGTTACCAAACAATCCCCCTTTTTCAACTTTGCATTGACAAATTACACATATTATTCAGAACTGTAAATTCTAGTAATTGTTTTGTCTCATAATTAGCTTAGCATATTGCTTGTGCACATAGTTAAACTCTATTGGGACCAAATATGAGCAAAATTAGAATCAAAGTCTCATTACTTGTATTTCCAAAGAATTGTTTAAATCTTAAGAGACTAAAACCCTAAGGTCAACAAAAACCAGTAGAAGCAACACAACAAACCGTGTTCATCTAAATAAGGAGACGTAAACTAAAACTCAAACTCTTGCATTAAATCTCTTGTGGTGTGTTCTTTGGTTATTTTAATTTCACAAATGCAAAGAAAGAATTAGCACTTGACGGGATCCTCGCTTTAACCACCCTTTGAGCAGATGGCGCTGTTACAAGGAGCTCTTAGCTCTCAAAGAGCAGTCTGTGGTTTTATCTCCTGTTTGAAGAAATGACAAATTACCACCTGTTCAAACTCAGCAGAAGCCGACGGGAGCAGTAAATGTGTGCTCATGATAAAAGGAGATGCACGAGTAGTGATTAACAGATATTACTACTTCATCAGGGGCTAAAACCTTTTTCTTTGTAAAGACAGTTAAGTCCAACTACAAATTACAGCAACTACAGCTTCCAGAGGTCTAAGTATAACTGTTCCAGTTCTATTATAGGTTCCAGAAAGATGGATTTTAAAAGTTTTACAGGTTTTAGACCATAGACCACCCAGATGAGGTGGTCTATTCATCATCTGGTGATGCATTGGTCAAGTCTACACCAATATAATTATATATAAAATAGAATATAATATATTTTTCCTTTTTTCTTTTGGCTTACTTTGCTAAATAATATATGTAAGGACAACATGTTTATGTGATTATTTAACTTTTATTGGAAACAATTGCCATCTAGTAGCACAAAGTTTTTTAAACTGGTTTTCTGTTTAAAGACACTGACTGTTTAGCCACTAGATGGTGCAGATCCTCTCTAGAGACTGTCTGTGTAGTGTGTTTTCGAGAGGAAACTATCCAAATCTGGTGTCTTCTGAAATAGTAGGGTCCTTTTAGTGCATTCTGTACAAATAAATCTCTGCTAGGGTTAGGTGTATCGGCCTGCTCCCTGTGTTTGAGCTGCTCAGCCTGTCTCTCAGGAGAGGTCTTTAAAGCATGTAGTAGTAGCTTCATGACACAATAAAAGTGGCTCTAAATTATATTTTTTACTGGCCCTATCACATTACACACATTACATAAAACCATCTGGAAGTGAAAGTACACTGACAATTACCTACTAATGAAAACGTGTCACTATCTGATTTATGTAATGTAACATAAAAGTAAAATGTGCTTCCAAAATAATCTTGGAATGTGCCTCAGGATTACCCTTAAAACTATTACTGCTTCTATAAAAAAATAAGTTTTTTTTTCAAAGAAAAACAGGAAGTGTCACAGAAGTTTGTGGTGAAGCTCTTCTGCGACATTACCCCAAAAAACAGGAAGCCAAAGCACTGTATGTGGGTTATTAGCGCTCATAACAAATCAAAATCAAGACAACGCCAACATTCTTCATGAAACGCTGAAGCTCATGAACGTCATTACAACATGAGTGAAATCTGAAGTGGCTGCGGTGGAGCAAAGCTAATGAAGACAAAACCAGACGATTGGCATTCGAAACGGTGAACAAAGAAGCTAACAATTCTCACATTCTCACATCTGTTTATTCTTCAGTCTACATATTCATTTCTAAATAAATTGCAAAAGGAGTTTAAATGGCACATTTATTCTGGTCACATTCACAAAAGCTCATATCATGTTCCTTGCTCTGTTTGTTGAAGCATTTGGCAGATTTGATTTAAAAATACAACTCCATACTGACATAATTAATATGTCTTTTTGAAAAATTGAATCTGTGATTTTTAAGAAACAATGCTTTGCCGATCTTAGTGGTAAGTAACAGCAGAGAAACTCAGGACATGCGTTCATTATATAATGGTAAAAGACAGCCGTGGCTCTGAGGTGGGGACCCATTCATGTCCCTGTCAGTGTGTTCTTCTGAAGCTCACTGAGGTAGGACGCTGTCAAATCCTATATTTCTAACTGACAGTGCTCTTGGGGTCTTGTTATTGTGGAGCAGCTTGAAAGCATCGTTGAGTTATTAAAGCAGAAGTGCACAAAAGAAGATATTGAAAGAGCCAATTCTGACACATCAGTTTTAATTGATAAGTCCAGTTACCTCCGATGTTAAAGTGAGTAATCCAATCCTCTTGTGAGAACACTTTTAATTCTATAGCAGACATCTTTAGTATTTGTAAAAAGTCCCGTTGTTGTGTGAAGTCTAAGGGTGTACAGTACATTGAAAAGCACACTGATGAAAGTTGGAAGCTCTAAAACTGCTCTGCTAGCAGTTAACATGAGACCCTTTATGAAAATAATTCATGCTTATTCTTTATTAAGACTAAAGTCAAGTTTGATCTACAGACAGTACAATGGAGTGACATGAGTCTGCAGTTACTCAAAAAAAGGTCTTTTCTCTTTAGGTCAGAATAACATGTAGGGGTGTGTTATAGGATGAGATTAGTTTGTATTACAATTGGAAAGATCTGTCATTGTTGTGATGTACTATAGTGTGGGAGGGGCTCTGTGCTGTGGACCTCAGTCTCAGCGGCTGTGGAGTTACTGCTGTTCACTTCAGTCTCTATGCACTCTGTTCCTCTACGTCAGATTTATGCAGAAGAAACAAATCAAAGACAACACGTAACTGACTGTCACAGCGCGGCGTTCTCTCACGCTGTTTAAGAGACAGTCCTAAAGCAGTCTCTACATGACTCGAACTGTCACTAAATAATACACAAACCTGAGTTTTAGATGTGGAACTCTCACAGCACTGTCTGGCATCCCACAATCTCTCACACTCTGCTGCCATTACTGAATTAGATGTGTTGATTTACATTTACATTTACATTTACATTTATTCATTTAGCAGACGCTTTTATCCAAAGCGACTTACATTACATTACCAGTGTTACAGTCACTGGAGGCAAGGTGGGTTAAGTGTCTTGCCCAAGGACACAATGACAGTATGAACTGTGGGGAGAGTGGGAATCAAACCACCTACCTTCCGGTTGAAAGACGACCGCTCTACCCACTGAGCTACTGCCGCCCACCATTTATACATTAGGTGCATTAGGTGCATTGCTGCCACTCATATAATGTATATATTAAATTTACATGAATCCGCTTTTCGGTATTAGAGCTACAAAGAAACTCTTTTTGGACTCAAGGCTTCAATGTGAATGCTTTACTTTATGCATATTCTTCCAGTATAATGCTTTACTGTCTGTTACACATGATGATTGAATTAATTCAAAATGAGAATAAACATATTGTATTTCACACCAACACTTGCAAGATCTCTTATTTTTTAGTAATCTTTCAGTGTGGACTATTACTTACCAAATCTCTTGCGCGTCCACCAATGGGGTTCTTTAAAAGTCGTAAACTTTACGTCCGGGTGTAGTCTGAGTCTGTCGTAGAGGTCTGTGGTGCCGCACTTTGGCTGTCCGATGATATAAAAATAAGGAAGGCATCGTAATCTGTACAGTTTCCCATCGCGGTGCAGTAAATGTTCTCGGAAAGTAGTCCTTAGCTGCTGAAATACGGTCCGGAAACGTCTCGAATATCGAGCGTAAAGGTTTGTCCTGTAAGGGTCCGATGTGATATTCCCGGGGTATACCTCGTACCAACAGGGGTTCTTCACTCCAGGCAGGAAATAACGAGGGACAACGGAAAACAACTGTCAAAAATAAACAAAAAGGGGTAATCAGTCATTATATTTTACAAATATAAAATAAATCTGACTAAATTACTATAAACCCTTGAGCTTTCATTGCTTATGCTGCACAATGGCACATACATTTTCATTAAAAGCCAGATTGTATAAGTTGGTTTGGCAGTCGAATTCAAAAAACAATATACACTGTATGATCCAGTCGTATATAAATGATAAGATTGAGCAGGACACTACAAGCTCTGAAAATGAGACCTTCATGAAAATAAAATACAACAAAGCAATGGCAAAGTGGATTATGTAAAAGGCTGTAGTATATAGTTGAATCATCAGTGAGTTTTTTAAAGTCAAAATAACACTATGTACACTTGCCCTCCTAATAAATAGACATTTTCAGCTCAAGAGAACCCAGTGGAAAGAGCCATTTTCCTTGTTTTTATACAACTGCCCATAGAGGACAAACTGAGCAAACACACTATTATATTATATTCTTCTTTGAACACACACTCTTACAAAAAAACATAAGATATTCATGAACTAAACTAGACATTTATTTTTTTTATTAAGGTAAACTCATTTTTTGTTGATTTGTTTATGTGCAACGGAGTGTCCCTGTAAGGCTACCATAGGTGCTCAAAGGCAGGAAGTGAGGCGTTAAATTACAGTCAAAGCCAAGCGGTAGTGTTTTAATATTTAATTGAGTTAATCTAGTATAAAACTATAGTTACTATTACTGAAGGGGTGCACAATGAGACATTGGTTGTGGGTTCAATCCCAGGGTCCTCCCTGTCTTACAGCTGAGTCTAAATTGTTGATAGGAAATGAATGTAAGAGTGAGTGTTACTCTACGTCCTGTGACTGACTGGAGGCATCCAGGGTGTACTCTGCCTGAAGGAAAAAACTCCCAGGACCCAAACAGGATATGAGGTAGAAAATGAAAGAAAGAATATTATATCATTGTTGACCACAAAACCATCATGTGACTTGTGCCCACATGCCTTCGATATGTTTACCGTATGATTACAGTATGATGATTCAGTGGTTAGTCCTGTTGTCTTACATCAGAAGTGTGTGTGATGTCCTGCACAACCTGTCAGTCAAAACTCAGGGCAATACAAACCCTTTTATTACATTAAACACATGCACAACTCTGACTCTGGCAGGATATATCAACGTTTACTAAACCATCTCGCCTAAAACCTAAAAAAACTTTATTGTTTATGCCTCTAGAAGAAAACTCAAAGATCTTAGTACTTTATAAGAATAAAATGATGTATTATGTATTTGTATCAATAGCCTGTGTAATCTATTAAAGCTAGAAGTCACTGGAAAACCTCGGACTCTATCTTCCAAGTGCTTACATAAAATGTGCTTGAAGTTGTCTTTGCCAGTAAGAAGCCTGTAGTAACACGGCTCTGGTTGAATTATGTGAAAACACACTTGAGAAGTGAGCGAGAAAACACTTGAGATTACTGTGGGCTGTGTACACGAGATACAAGATAAAGCCAAGAGCCAAAACCTGATGAAAAAGGCTTTGAATAACAACAGCCGGATACAAAAGGCCGAACACAAGACAAGGGCTTTGAAAATTGTGAAACTCTCTTCACCCTGACAAGTGGAAAAAATTAGAAAGTACTTATAAAACATATTTTATTGTCAAAATGGAATCAAGATTATCTGACTTGCTGATAGCTTCAAACACATCACAGTAATTGATGGCCTAATCTGGAAATTGTAGATTTTTATTATAATCAAAACTCTTTATTATTATTCAGGTTTATCTAAAGATATCCAAAAATAATCGAGGTCTGGACCAAAGCCTGGGCCTGGTGGCAGTAAATCTTACCAGAAACTGAGAGTGTATGCCCTCTAAAGGAGTACTATGTTCATTTAATGGGCTTGATTTGTTTAGATCTGTTTTATGTGTTCTGACCTTGTTAAGACTGGATGGGTTTCAGACCTGGTTTAGACCCAATTCATTTCTGGTTTTGTCTTTAGTTCTGGTTTAGATGGACCTTTAGACCTGGTTTTACATACGCATGTTCCTGGCTAAAGTCCTGGTTTAGTCTTATGTTAATCCTGGTTTAGATTTGGTTTAGATTGGATTTTAGGGTCTGGTTGAACACATAGTAAGTCCTGTTTTAGTCCTTGTTAATCCTGCTTTAGTCTTAATTATGTCTCAGTTTTGTCTTAAATTGTTTCTTGATCTTAGTCCTGATTTAAAGCACTTCATCCTGGAGAGGTTCAAACTAATGAATGCATTAATGATGTTAATGATGTGAACACAAGATTAAATTTCAATCTTTTGCTCATGTAAGAGCAGCAATGATATTACTGAACTACAACAGACAGTTTTTAAAGTGATGTTGTAGCATAAACTAGGTCTTGTTGTACTGTATGTCCAAAAATGCATAGCTATAAAAAGGCATTGTAAATATTAACGTGCTACAACACTGACAAATGGCTTTTTCTAAATGTGTAGGCATTGCACTAAGCAGTGGCCACATTTGTCTTTTTCTCATTTGTTAAAATCTCCTGTTGCACTCTGATGGCTCTGTGAAGAAAACTGTAGAGCAGAGAAGAGGACTTGTCCAGCTCCAGTCCCACTACAGACTAAACCATTATCATAATCGCATTTTCTTAAAAATATTATACAGGTCTGGTTTTAGTCTAAATTAAGCAACAATTAGATTTTCCCCATTCCTTGTGACATAGTTGGTGCACCAAAGCGAGTATTTGACTCCTGTATCTGGAGGTTTGTTAGCTCAGTAGCTTAGATTTAATGTTGGTGGCTAAACATTTTACCTGGATGTCAGCTGCCCATTTGGTTGCATTGCATTGGTTATTGACAAATGCACAGAAAAGTTAGCCCCAGTGCCCAAAAACATAAATACAGAAAATCAAGGTTTTGCCAAAGATTTCAAACCTTGTGTCCTGTAAGACGCGACTACTTTCAGGACAATTAATGCCAGATCCCTCCTCATATCGATCGTTCCGCAGCGGCACTCTCACTTTCATTAAGCCGTTCAATAAGAAATTAGTTATGTTGCAAATAGTGCGTGATGAGCCATTATCATTTGGTTTAATTATTAATTAAACTAAGCTTCGAGGTGAGACGGACATGGCCAGGATAACTTTGAGCTGTGAGAATATGAAGTAGAAACATTGGCAATTATCTTCCATGACATAAGGAGATGTACAAGGTTTTTGGCAACACTTTTATCTATTCATAAATTAAATTAGAAAGTGCAATCGTTGGGGAAAAGAAGGCGCACCTGAATACTGATGGAGACGAGTCTATGATTAGCATTTAATTATGTTCTTGGTCTCATCTGTGACTGTCAATTAAAAACGGATCGATAACAGAGCATTTGTTATCTGGAAAAAGAGAGGCACTCATTTCAGGACAGAATTACAGTTTAATTTGTTGCTTTAGTTTAAATGTACAGTTGTGCTCATAAGTTTACATACCCTGGCAGGATTTGTGATTTTCTTTCTTTTTCAGAGAATATGAATAACACAAAACCTTAATTTCACTCATAGTGGTTGGATGAAGCCATTAATTGTCAAACAATTGTGTTTACTTTTTTTAAATCATAAGGACAACAGAAACTACCCAAATTACCCTGATCAAAAGTTTACATACCCCAGATCTTAATACTGTGTAATGACACCTTTAACATCAATGACAGCTTAAAGTTTTTTGTGGTAGTTGTGGATGAGGCTCTTTATTTTCTCAGATGGTAAAGCTGCCCATTCTTCTTGGCAAAAAGCCTCCAGTTCCTGTAAACTTCTTGGGCTGTCCCAGTACGTCCCATGCGCAGCTTTCGGGCTGATGAGTGAAAATGTTCCTCCAGTATTTTCTGATAACATGCAGCATTCATCTTTTCCTGTGTCTTTGTAGCTCACACATCCCCAAAATATCCACCTCCATGTTTCAAATCATAGGCACATAGGCATCTTTTCATCATAGGCACTGTTGACGTCTCTCCAAATCTAACGTTTACGGTTGT
Organism: Perccottus glenii; assembly: GCA_024416835.2. NCBI lineage: Eukaryota > Metazoa > Chordata > Actinopteri > Gobiiformes > Odontobutidae > Perccottus > Perccottus glenii. The sequence continues at coordinate 22,731,538 of CM044566.2, forward strand.
GGCCAAAAATTGGTCTCATCACTCCAAATGACTTTGTTCCAGAAGTTCTGAGGCTCATCTCTGTGCTGTTTGGTGTATTGTAAGTGGGATGCTTTGTGGCATTTGCGTAGTAATGGCTTTCTTCTGGCGACTCTACCATGCAGCCCATTTTTCTTCAAGTGACTCCTTATTGTGCATCTTGAAACAGCCGAACCACTTTTTTACAGAGCGTTGTGTATTTCAGCTGAAGTTATTTGTGGGTTTTTCTTTGCATCCAGAACAATTTTCCTGCAGTTGTGGCTAAGATTTTTGCTGGTCTACCTGACCTTTTCAGGCTTCACCTAACCACTATGAGTGAAAGAAAGGTTTTTGTGTTATCATTCATATTCTCTGAAAAATGGTCAAGAAATCACAAATTCTTCCAGGGTATGTAAACTTATGAGCACAACTGTATTTCCTGTGTTCACATTCATTAAATTAAGCCGTTTTTTCCATTATTTCAATTTATATGCATTGGTTCTTACATGAGCTCAACAACAAATGACATTATCTAGATGTATTTTCCAGATTTTTTGCCTCACACAGCACTAGTCAGTGTAGCCGCATCAAGAAAGCTACTTCAAACATGTCCCAAATGATAAACTACTGCTTTATTGATGTCTTTACTCACGTGAGGTTCACTGTTCACCAAGGCCTTCAGCTCCGGTTTGTGTCGACTGCCGCTGAACTCCACTTTGGCCTCGATGGACTTCACCACTAACTTCATATGAGCGTAATCTTTCACCGAAGACAAATTCAACACAAACGATCCTGGGCTGACCAATCCGCCGAACTGATACGGAGACGGCGTGAGTATAAGCCCTTTTTTGTCTCCCGTTAACACGTAGGATGCCATTATGAAAAACATGATCGCTAGCCCGAACAGGAAACTGTAGACTCTGATTTTACGAAAGCCGTTTAATCGTCTCGGGAGCTCACGTTTGACCTCCAAAACGGCAAACAGGTTCATCGGAGTGTTGTCCACTTGGAGCAGCAGCGCTCTCTTGCGGTAGTCATCCGGCACCGACCCCAGAAGGCTGTATTTGTAGTCCGTCTGCATCATGGTGATCCCAGATGTTTGTTAATGGGGAGGCCAGAGGGACGATTTGATTTGAGTGAACAGCATGTCTTGTATTTCCATGTTGGTGTCGTGAAGGACGGCCCACCTCACCCGATGACGGCCAGTCTGGAAGAAAAGAGGAACAAAATGAAAAGAGGAAGAAAAATGACGAGCTCTGATGAGTCACACGGACATTGACAGTAAAGAGAATTGAGAGTGCAGTTTAAAGTCTAAAGGAGACTAAATAGTCACATCCACAGAAATCTCCACACATCTTGTACATACAGAATGTTTTTGCATCTATTACAGTCTCATTGAGTTTGAAGTTTTAACGTGGTGCCAAAAAGACAAGGCAACCTAATGAATAATGTCCCACAGCCTTTAACTTAGAAAGAGATCTAAATGTGTCACTATTCACACAATTGCACAATAATCAGACATTTGTGCTGAGATAAACTACTTTAGAAAGCCTCAATGAAAAAGATAAATCTGAGTCTTTAGTGTTATCGATGAGTCACATCCTGCTCGAGCGATTTGAATCACAAATCACTGAGAAAAGCTTGACACTGACAAAGTACTTCCCAAGAAAGGATGAGAAGAAGAAAGAGTCACCCGACATGACCTTTGTCTACACGAATTCTAGTAGATTTTTCTGATGATATTGCAAAACAAAATATGTCACGGGTCTCTTCGGAGAAATTATAAAGTGAGTTGCTCGATAGTTTGTAAAAGAAGTGAATCATAATTTGGAGAAGGTATAAAGAACAAAGTTAATTCGGGCCACGGTGTTTCAAACTTCCTGTGAAACTCAAGCGCAGAACTACTCACTTTCCCGGATTAACCACGCTCACTCCAAATTTCTGAGCAATCGCACAATAGTTGTTGGACACTGCACGAGAAAAATGTTCTGCCCAAACGATGTGTCAAGAACAAGCTGCAACTGCCTTCTTTGATATATTTTAGTTCTGCCTTGAAAAGAAATGTTCTGCTGGGATTTCAACATCATTTATAGGTATTTGTTTTGGGTAAACTGTTATTGTGACATTGAGCAATGCATTTTCGAACAACATGAAGCATCATGATGCATTTTGTGATAAATAAATAAAAAAACGAGTAATATCCATCCTATTCAGTTTTATTAGTTTGTTGTCTGTACAGTAAATAAAAAGCATTTCTTGGACGAACCACTTCTTAGAAACCGGCTCATATCTGACCCACAAACACGGTAAGTACACTTCCTTTTTCCCATTAATCAGCTGAGTGACACCACCCCTAACCTCTCCATTTTCCTCCTACCAGCACCGAGGGCTGTGTGTCACTCTCTGGGGTTGAGACACGGATAAAACTGATATCTGGTCCGGAGAAGGAGAGATTATATTATCAGAAAATGGTATTCTTCACACGGGCCAACAGTCAGCCGCAGATAAAAGCAGGGCCACTGTCTGAAGAGGGACATTAGGGCCCAGAACAGTTTTAGTCTTGAAGTTTTCTTTTTGGTGTTAAATACGAGACAAGACAATGACAGAGAGCTCAGGGCAGAGGACACTTTCTAAAAGATGAGTGGGATTTGAGGAAATATGGCTTAAGATGGTGGTCATGTTTTACTGATATAAAGTCATGCTCTTTTTAAAAGATGCCAATAGATAAAAGTGAATGGGGAATAGCCATAAAAGTATGAGAACTGAATGCAAGACTGACCTATTACCAAGCCCTGTGTTCAAATCCTATGAGCCAATCAAATCTCCAAAACCATTAGAAATAGTGATTTTCCTGTGTTTCTTTTATATTTAGCCAGTTTTTACTTTATTTTTTTCCACCAAAAGTAAAAGAATGGTTCACAAAGCAATTAACTTCGATGTGTCTAAGAGGTAGTTTATTTCATACAAAGTGCAGTAAATATTAAAAGGATCTCTTTTTGTTTCCATCTGAAAAACACAGCTTGTATTACCAGAACACAACAGTAGACCTAGAGTCAAGTTAAGTATTACTGCAGAGCGACTTAACGCAACATTAACTCCAGATTTTTAGCTCTGAGTTCAGTGTCAGACCGTTGTGATCCGGCCATTGTCTCTGTCTCATTAAATATATTTTGTGAATGCATTGCCAACACTTTGTTTGCTTTTTTTGCTCTGTTTCTCTGTGTGAGCAGATGTATCTGGGGCTGGAATAGACACTTTTCTCTCTGTTTTATCAGTAGCCATCACTTCCTTGTTGACATCAGAGCTGATCAATCACCATTTTAGCTTTGGGTACGTGCTGAACATTTTCAATTAATTAAAATCCTTGATATTAAAGCAAAAATACTGTCTAATGTTTTTTTTTATTATTGTTATTACTACAACATATTAGATAATAAAATGTATAAAAGGAAATAAATTGGTCTGTTTATGGCCCTTAAGACACACTAAAAGTGAAAAGGAAGTTCAATTGCACCTAGTAGCCATTCGAGGTATATTATTTTCCACAATAAACTCATGCCATTGACACAAACACAGCAAATTACACTCTATACATTCTTCTGCACATTTTACTGGTCTTTTATAACGCCCTGCAGGTCTGTTTACTCTGGTACTATCTTCCTTTTGCAGAAAATATTAAAATGAAATCATACATTTCCTGTTCCTGAAGTTAATGTAAATGTCAGCAGTCGGTCGTACCATATGAAAACACCTGCAGCATACTTTAACAGATAAGCGCTCTGTAAAAATGAGCCACTGCCTTTTTCTCACAAAAGCTGATACTGTCTGTTTCTGCACCTTCTTACCTACCACCAAACCTCCACCGAAGTCTGTATCTGAGACAGAGCTGATAAAAAAACCACTGCAGAGCAAAAGCAAAGCCATTTACCTCCAGCTGAGTCCAAGACGTCGCCCCACAACAACAAAAACAGCAGCTTTAAAGCCAAAATAACAAACCCAAAGCCACAATGAATGAAGTTTATTCTCAAGAAAACACAGCGAGAACAACCGTTGCCAAATGAAAAAAGATAAGCCATTTAAATCATAGCAGTAACAGTAACTATTGGCTTTATTATCAGTAAAAAAAAATTCTATGACTGGAAATGCACTAGTTTGAATTTCTATAAAACAAGCTAAAATTAATAAATAATTTAGTTCTGAGTTGTGAACAGCGTAGTGGGACTGGAGCTGGATTAGGCCACTCCCCTCCTCCACAGTTGCCAGCACAGAAGTAAATTTTAAAAAGTAAATAAATGAGCAAATGCTTAGTGCAAAACCCATGGACAAAAAAGGAGAGGCAGTTTATGCTACTATGCCATTCTGTCAGTTTTAGTGTTTCTTGACAGAATATGGTCAAAGATAAGAGTGTGCAAGACCATATCTAGCTTATATTACTCAAACAAATAAAGCAAGTTAAACAGCCCAAAAGAGTGGCTTGATTCAGTTGTGCATATTTATATATTTATGTTTATTTATAATAAGGCTGTGGTAGACAGATTGTTTTACCATACGAAGACGGGGAAGATAAAATAGAAAACATTTACACAAGAATAATGCAATAATAGATTTGTGACAAAAAAAGTAATTCAGTAAAACTCGACAGTCATTGCTGTGTTTAGACACAAATCAAAGCTGAGAAAAGCCAAGCATGCCATGTTTAGTAAGTCATACCCTGAAGCGAGCCACCAAACGAGCTTTTGCACTCATCTGTAGAAGCAGAAGAGCTGTTAGTGTTGCTTATTGACTGACTGTGTCCTTCATCACGGCTGAAGTCATGGGGCTTCTGCTGCTCGGGGCGATTAAAGAGTGGAAGGAGGAGGCAACAGGGTTAAAATCATCATATATATTAATGATTGACACCGTGACAGGTCTGGAATATTTTATCTGTAGCACTTTCATCTGTACTGCTGCGGTACACAAGGACATCCACATTTTTATTTTATCCAATGAGTCAAACACAAATCAGAAGGTAAATAAGTAAATGGGATACGTTTTTTGTAATTAATGCAAAAATAAATGTTGTAGTGTCCCACAAACGCTGCTACAAGTTTTTTAATGAATAAAACAGAGCCAGCATCAGACTAAAATCTTTGCTACTCAAGTTCCATTGAAGAAAAGTACTTAAAAAAAATATCACACAACATAATTCCACACTTTCAGTTTTTTGCCAAAATCTGTGAATTTGCAGTGGAGAAAATATGCCCTTTTAATGAACATTAGAAGGCATTGTCACTGTGTTTATCAGAAAAAATAAATATGTCAATGGTTAAATTTGAATCTGAAAAGTAATCAAAAAATGGAAGAGAAAGTCAACTGTCTTTGTCATTGATGTGAGGTGTCAAAGATAACAACAGGCAGCTCGTCAGCGCAGATCGATCAAACCTGATGAAAGAGCTTCATTTGAGCTGAAACACGGCCCGAGGGCAGTGGATAATGAGGACGCCAGGTTGCATCATTACCTTTTGCAGCTGACAAACCCTCAATACCACAGTGAGGCATTGGGCAATTTAAACGTACCCTTCGCTCAAGGTGGATGTTTATCGGCTCTGCAGTGAGTTAGAGCCGAGTGCGCCGCCGGGAAAAGGATGTGATGTTTTTATAATTGATCATAAATTATGTTTAAAAGCTTTTAGTTCAGTAATAACCACATGCACCAATTTGGAAAATGTCTCATGAGCAATGGACACAACATTCAAGATTGAGACATTCACATTAAAGGTTTGTCAAGTTTTTCATCACCAACATCAAAGAATCTTCAGTAAAGTAAGTCCATAATATTGTTTTTCTTGTAAAGCCTGCGTTATTATTTTTTGTTTATTTTCTTTTGTTTAATATCATGCAAGTGAACTAAAAAAACTTGAATTTGTTGACTAGGGAATTCCATTAAAAAGTCAGCATGCCATAACTGTCATGGCCGCTCATCAGGACACCTGAGCAACCAGCCACTCCCTTGCTGCACACCTGTCAGCCATTACAATCTGGCAGGTATATAAGCAGCCAAAAAACAACTCCTGTTGCCAGATTGTTCTACTGACTCCAGACAAACACGGCCAGCGTTATTTGAGCTCGTGCACACAATCCTGCTACCTGTTTCTGCTCCCCCGATCCAAGTATCTGATCCTGCTACCTGTTCCCGCTCCCCCAAGTATCTGATCCTGCTCCCTGTTCCTGCTCCCCCGATCCAAGTATCTGATCCTGCTCCCTGTTCCTGCTCCCCCGATCCAAGTATCTGATCCTGCTACCTGTTCCTGCTCCCCCGATCCAAGTATCTGATCCTGCTCCCTGTTCCTGCTCCCCCGATCCAAGTATCTGATCCTGCTACCTGTTCCTGCTTAGACCTAGAGTCAGAGAAGGAGGCATAATTAGCAACCAGTGTTTACAGATGAGTCAAAATGGCCGACCTTAAACACTTCCCGATGTGTGTGAATGACAGGACAGACGGCTCCGAGGGGTCTACGCTGATGAGTTATTGAGGACAAAACAGTTTTATCTGCAGCTCACACAGAGAACGACTGTCAGCGCTGCAGGCTCCTCATTAGCTCTGTGTGTTTTAGGATAATTATAGTCATTATGAATTTGAGCTATCAATGTCAAACGCTAATCACAGAGAAAGGGAGTAAAAGGTCAAACACACAGCAAATATTTGTGACAGAATGCAGCAACCATGTCGTAGATCAACTGGGACATCTAAGGAAGGAACTCGAAGGAACATTTTTAAAAAAACAGACTTTAAATTCTTTTTTTTATTTTGTTTAACAGCCCCACATAGCATCACTCTCAGACCTCCCAGTGTTGTCGTCTTCACCCTTGAATGCTGCAGAAGATTAAAACTCCTGTTCCTCCACTGGGCACAATCCTATTTAGATCAGAAGTGGAAGTTTCCCTTTGTTTCATGAAGCAGAAAAAACCTTTTGCTCTCAATTTGTTTTCTCTCGGAGAAATGGAAAAACAGAGGTCTGAGTAAAATGTCAATGTATGTTTTGTTTTTTGTGTTTTACAATGCGTATATAAACTATATAGGATTTTGACAGTACAAGGTGATGCAGAGAAATAGTTGTTTGTTATCGAGAAGAAAATCAGTGTAATCTAGATCAGGATGATATCCCAGAGAAACTATAATAAGCTACAGTAGAGTTGGGAAATGTGGTGCGGCTTACATAAGCAAGACAACATCAGTGTAAACAAGTGATTATCCCGAAACATTACTCAAGTGAAGAGACTACAGCTGGGAGCTCAGACAGTGTGTATAAAAACACAAAGGTCACCCAGAGTTGTATTTGCCTGTACAACCACGACCGACAAAAACGAAGCGGTGGCCAAAGACTCCTCCAAAACAACTTTTAATATACATCATATTTAAAGCGGCAATTTAGCCAGCAGAGGGCGCAGTTCCCTCTCTGTGCAACTAGACTGTCTGCAGCACAATATTTGTTTACAAGAGACTATCCAAGAGACTAGTTTAGAAGAAAGAGTGTGTCTTCTGAAGCAGTAGGTCATTAGTGTATTTAGTACAAACAGGACTCTGTAGGGTCCAGTGGTAGAGCACGCCTCTCACTAATCTCTCTCAGGAAAGTAAGCGTTTTTGTGCTAAAGGATACGTGGTCCAATTTTTTAAAAAGGACATTTATTGTAAAGTTGATGGTGCTGCCATAGCCTGGTCAAAGTGGACAAACAGGATCATGGGTGACTTTGTTCAATGATGTGAGAATGCTTTCTTAAACTGAATGTGTCAGAACTGCACTGGTCAGGGAGAGGCTAACGCACAGAGGCTTTTTTTTTTTTTATTTATTTTTTGTATTTTTTGCACAAATTTATTCTGTGCTCTAGTTTTTTGGCCCTGGTCTGTTGCTCATTTGTTTTATGTTATAGGAACTGATATTGGCTGGTACATCCATGATCCCTGGAGTCCACAGTGAATCATGGTCCTACCAAAAGACAGGATTGTCAAGAAGTGCAGCTAGAATTTTTGTTTTTTTCTTTCTACAGCTAAAGTATTCCAGAAAACAAGCCAAACAAAACACAAAGATTAATACAAACTAGTAACAAAAAAGAGAAACAGGTTTATTCATGATGAAGCTATTACAACTGACATCAGTAACACAAAGTACAAATGAACTGTATTCATTTATTTCATGTAAAGAGTATTTCACTACTATTTTTTTTCTCATGTTATGTTTAAAGATGTTTTTTGCTTCTCAGATTTTAAACAAAAACAAATTGGTCTAAAACATGACTCTACTGAGATATTACAGATTTATTCAGGTCACAAATGACCTCAGTCTTGACCTGGACGACACTTGTTCATGTTTGAACTCTGACAATAAAAGAACAAAATGCAACATATTTTAAATTTGACGTGCTCCTGAAATGTAAATTATGTGAAGTTTTTTTTTTTTTTTTTTAAACCTTAAACTACATTAGTCGAGGAAAAGGGCAGAATAGGTGACCTTTTTTAAAGTGAGCCAAACGGCTATGGCTTGACAGTGGCCTTCTGGGAAATCTGTATGTCACAGTCTGTCATCTCACCCATCGCACATTCAGTTTTATGAGACAAAACTTTAGCACAGTTCATTTTATAAAACGATAACCAAACTGAGCACAACACTGTCTCTGACCTTGACTTTCACAGCTTTTTTTTTAATGAGACATAACGCGGTCAGATCTGTTTCTGTTTTTTAGTGTTTTTTTCTGAAGAAGCAGCTGGAGTCACAGGGCTCAAACCCGCGGCTGACGTGTGCAGGCGTTTCCATGGAAACCACACCGTTTAACATATCAAGAATGGCGCTTATACAAACTGCCTTCGCCGGCAGTTTAAGGCCCAGAGATGGGTTAATAATAGGCATTGAATTTATTTTCTGCTGTTGGAGGAAAAAATCATGTGACCACGCAAATCCTGGGAAATTGGGCAAACTATTAACGTGAGGTTATGGTCACATAATTGACTTTGTACAAGTTGTTATTGTTTTTAAATGTAAACCTATTAAAAGACTTGAAAATGCCGTCTGGTTGATTTGTTTGAAGAAAGACACTAATTTAAAAGCAGCTCACCACAATGGACCCTTTTTGAAGGAAAACTCATGGACTTTGTTTTGATAAATGCTTAGACTGTGAAGAGCTGTTACATGGTTCATTTCACCTACAGTAACTCAAAGTTCAGTCTGTTCAAACAGTCTCGCTGCCAGGTCTAAAAATATCCACAAAGTTTTTTAGCTCATGAGAAGGAACAGAAGTTTAAACCGGAAAGTTTAGACTTGTTTAGAATGAGTTGCGAATGAATTTTGAGTACATGAGTGTTTTTTCATCTTAATGGACTTGTATTGGTTGGTTATGTAACTTTTATCCATTTGATGTGGTACGTGGGTAATAAAGTTAAGAAATTTAAATTATTTAAAATATGCAAATTAGCCTCGTGTTTCAATTTAACAGCACAATGTTTGAGCTTTTTAAAAAAATCTTTGTAAATATTTCTGGAGCTGTTTTTGGAGCAATAAGTCTCAACTTCAGCCTAAAATCATTTTCAATGTTTTATATTTACTAAAAGTATTCTGTTCCTGAAAAATGTTTTATGGAAACAGAAAGGGATCGTTCAAAAAGCTTTCAAACTAAAGTTCTTTATTTTCACTCTTAGAGTAATCCATGCTGCCGCTGAGCAGAAAAAGAAAGAACTTCTAAGGCCAGACAGCAAGAGGACAATAATGATTAAACCATAAATATAAATAAATTGTCTGAAAATTTTGATTTTTTTTTTATTAATTTATTAAAAAATCATCAAAACATTAGATTCCTCTGGGCTCCAGCTGCAGCATTAGTTTCAGTTCAATGTGGCTTTGCAATAAGGATATTTTTTAACATTGTTCAAAATGAAAAACTTAAATGAATTATTGCCCGGCTTTATCACTGGAGATGATTATCTTTGAACCAAGTAAGAGTACCACACTGACCTCCTAATGGAGCTTTATGATGCAGAAGTGTCCGAAGCCTGGTCGTCTCCTCTTGTATTGTTGCTGCAAGAAAACAATACAACATTTAATTCCAAATCATAAAAACATCTTATAATTCAACTGCTCTGTCATCATTTCTGAAAACATTTCCATTTTACAGTGCTGTTTTAAAATAAAGATTGTGCAGTCCTTGCTAGCTCCCTCGTCACCGACAGCACTGACAGATTATAAAATACACTGCGGAGAGGATAAACAGAGGTAACACTGGCTCGAGACGACATAAGTGCAGAGTTGCAGAAAACACTCACAAACATCGAGGTGAGCTCCGGCCGTGTGTGTGGTCCAGAAGAATGTAAAATATGAGCCGCAGATGACAAGGAGGGGGACAAACCCTGGGATAAAGGAGAGAGTGGAGACACCTTGAAGAGACAGTTCAGTGCGTCCTTGAGCCAGCGGTGTTCTCTCAAACTGCCTCAACAGTAAACAACCTACAGCCCAGTCTCTCAAACCAAATATGGCTGTGTGTTTTCAAGAAAAGACCAATGACGACTAAAGAAAAAGTGATCACATCCAATCTCACATTATGTACTTTAATTAATGGAAAGTAAGAGCCAAAACAAGTGTTGGGGTTTTTGTCGAGTCCTCTTCCTGTAACTCGGGATGTTTCCTCTGAAAAAGGGAAATGGATTTTGGGTGAAGTCCATCAAAAACACAGGAAGTTTAGTTGAGTTTAATCAGGGTTCAAAGCAGTGTGGTCTCATCATTGTGTCATCTTTTTTTTCCACCAGGCCACAGACTAATTAGAGATCAGCACAAGGCCACTGCAGGGATCAGCGGTCATGTGACCCAGGGACTGCGGCGTGATTGGCTAAAAGGGTTGGAGGATAAATAGCTGTTGATGACACGGACGTGGCTCACTCGAGTGTAAGCACTTGAGCGATAATTCCAGAGTTTTTCAATTCAAGTTGTACAATATATATTTCAACAAGAGCAGGGATCATATTGAAAAGCTTAGTCTTAACAAATTTGGCAATTAAATATGAATATTGTGATTTTAGGTAAAGGTTGACAGCATAAATATTACTTAACATAAAAAAGCATATGTCTATGTTGTATATGTTTTTCTCAATAGGTGCATTCTAGATGAACTGCACCTCTCTCGTGTTTTAGACGAGAGCAGTGAAGAAGCAAAAAAGAATGCCCTGACAAACCATTTGAAGCCAAAGTCACTTAATGATTTTTTTTATTTTTATTTCCATTTTAATGTACTCAAACATAACCGCTTTAAATAACAGCCAACAGAATGCCACTGTGCCATCAAAGACTCAACAAATACACTGTTTAAAGTGATCAAATGTACAATTTCAACCAAAAAAATCACTTGGCTGTATTGCATAAACACTGCAGGTCTATTACTGGCTTCTACATAACTTTGTAAAGCTTTGTTTAGACAAACAATCCAGTCACATTTGTTCACAGTTTTGTCCAATTCAGTATGAATTAAGTAATAATTACTATAAAAGAAGAGATAAAGGGAGGCGTATTTCTCTGATGCATATAAAAGTTCTCTCAAACACTTGTAGCAGCTGTTTCTCCTTGAATCTTTGGGCAGAGCTCGATGTAGCTAATGCTCTGAGTGTCTCTTTAATAATAACATTTTTCCATTCATTACTGTAATAAATAGGCCTTTAACATAAAGTATATGTTAAACTGGATCAAATCAAGTGGAAAAGCATTGGTTGGATTAAACGAAGCAACAACCAGAACGAACGAGTCGGGCGTGAAATTAATCCGCTTCACGGGGAACATCTGGAAATAAAATTATACCGGTCGTTGTTTGACTGGTCGCTGAGAGTCGAGTGAGGAGTGTCACTTCTTCCACAGACCCCCGGGGCCCCCGCCTGAGGGATCATGTAAATCAGAGTGGAGTCATTACCGACAGAGTCATCCATCATAGTTTCTGATGGAGAGGGGTTAATGTCCAAGACGAGAAGTCCCAGGAGATTCCCCTAAAACCTGACTGTGACCCAAGGTTCAGAGGTTAAACAGATACTAGTGGCTACACTGGAGATGTGGGTGCTAGAAATGGACCACTGCCCTTTTTTATGTTGCCCATTCAACGCTGCACGTCAAACCCTGGAGATGAGAGCCTGAAGTCCTCAAATGGAATGAAATGTATGTGTGTATATGTCAAAAATAGAAGCTTTTCATTGAAAGCAGTCTCGGTGTAAAGACAGAGGAACACATCTAAAGACAGATGTTTGACACACATCTGCAGAGAACTGAGCTGCATCTACAGTATTCTACACTCCTTCACGCTGCTCCTTCAGCACAACCCCATGAACCTGCAGAAAAGTCAGGGACACACACTGTGCACGCCGTACATTAAATCAATAATCATTCGGAGAGATTTTGTAAAGTAAGAAATAAAGGAGTTGTAGGGTAACCTGAGGCTTCCACAGAAAGCGTTTAAAAGAACAAGTAATTTGGATGAAAATCTGGAGGTGATTGTAGAACCACATCCAATCAGAGCAATGCCAGGTTGTTTACATTACCAACGAGAAAACAGTCCAGTCCACAAACCAGTTCAAGAGAAATTCCACTGAGTTTGTAAACCTTGTAGGATCCTGCAGCTGTTGAGGAAACAAATGACAAAATGACGTGAATGGAATCATGGAGCACACACTGGACCACACACCGGCTTAATAAAACATGAGGAAGTCTTAATCCAGATCCACTCCCTGGTCCCTAACCTCTCAGTCATGTAGTTAACCAGGGTTTAATGGTAGTGTGTAAAAACCCAAAATATAAAGAGCATCAATATATTTTGGACTATTTCGAGACCCTTTCTGTGGTCTTGGATCTACACGGTCAAACACAAAGACGCCTAGGACCATGAGCAACATTTCTAGTGTCAGCCATCTTTGATTGTGCGGTCTTAGATACACTGTACATCGTAAAGATCCTGACCTCTTCCCTTGTATTCATGACTGCTGGGATCCAATACAAGCACCACATCAGCATTTTCCACTTATCATTTATTCATTATTAAAATTTTACCCACAGCCCCCTGCGTTCCATTCCTCTTGAGGAGGATAAGTGCTTTTGTCAGTGTCATTAAAAGTGAACTTTAATTATTAATTAGAGCAGGATATACATTGTTGAAAATAGACTGAACATCTACGACTGGTTAAGAAAGAGGGAGGTCATTTTAACCAACCATATGCCTGATTACAGAACTCAATGGTGATTTATTTAAAGAGCAAAGCCCAATGAACAATCAAGACGTCTCATATGAATGAAAACGAGCTTCAAGTTTGAGAGGCATATGCAAAACAGTTCTTTCACAGCAGCCTCTTATAAATAATGCATCAGGACCAACTTAGATGTGTAGAACTTATTATTTAACTTTGGAAATATTATCCCCAGATGAGGTTAGATAATAAGATGCAGTCCTTGTGTATATTTCCATTTATTTCCCAGAATAGAATAGAATAGATGGCCCATGGTATTAAAAATGAAAAACGGTTTGATCTTTCAGTCACGCTTGTACAGCTCAGGCGTGACATGTTCTTGTTAATGCACAGTTTTTTATTATTTAACATAGACTTGGAGTTGTTTTTTTCTTTTGATTAGAAATGCCACCTGAATAAAAGAAAATGTGGACACACTTTTGGTCTAGAAACTGTTTTTTAAGACCAATCTTTGGACATTATTTTTGCCAAAGGGCTGATTGGTGGAATGTCTGTTCCATTTGCGTCCAAAGACTTTTTAATTTGCATACTTTTTTATTGCCTCCTGGAAATCCAACTGGAATCCACAGAGACCAGACTAATTCTTTTAGACAAAGAAAAAGGAATGAGAATAGATCAGCAAATGTCTCTTTTCCATATTATCTTATACATTAGATGGCATTAGTCATTAGCTTGCCCTGTGACTGGCCACGGTCCAGAGTGTACCCCGCCTCAGGCCCAAAGCTGCTGGGACAGGCTTCAGTCACCTTCAACCCCGAAAGGGACTAAGCAGAAAAAAAATTGTGAATGATGAATGAGTCATTAGCTCGCAATGTTGTTGTTTTCATCGATTCCCGGTCATTGTGGTTGGTTAAAGAGGACACAGCTCTGAGCAGTTCCAGAGTCAGACAGAAACACAGAGGAACACACGCAAAACTTATTTTAAAGCCACTGCATCTGGCTCTTGTCTGTTGCTTTTTTTGCTCTGTTTGTTGTAAAATGATCAAATGAAAACCCTAGTCCATGTCTTATCATGGGTTTTTAAAGACACAGTTCCGAGTAAGGAAAACATATTTTCTAAATTTGTTGAGTTTGTGGTGTTTTAACTGGATAACAGTGTTACCGTTTTATTTTTTAATAATTTGATGACTACTGAGCAAATTAGCTGAGTGTATTAGCATTCAACACTATAAACACGTTAGCATTTAATCCCACAAACAAGTCAAGTTAATGTAAGCATATTTAAACAAAAGCTTAATACTGGTAATTAAAGAGAGCACATGAACGCAGCATTAGTCTGAGCAGAGGCTGGGGACGTTCTCTCTTGTTCAAGTAAACTCAGACAAGAGTGAGAAGTCCTGCTGAGAGGGTTTAATCGAGCTCTGAGCGCGGTCCCAGTTAGCTCTGCAGCTAAATGTACTGACGCTCTCGTCTCCATTGGCCTTGCTTTGTGGATGAAAAACAACTCTTTTCTTTGTGTACATTAAAGAAACTGGAAGTAGTGACATTGTTAAACTGGGCTTGTAGATTTGAGTGAGCACTCACACAGACACTAAATATATCACATGTTCAACACTAGCCTTTTACCCGATCTCACCTTTTCTTTCAGACGACCTTTCTGTGGCTCGCTCAACACCTGCTTCCTGCTCTCGTTCTCACTTTCTGATCGACCCTGTCGGCGGGCCCCTGCGTCTGCGCCGGTTCAATCTCGTGTTCATCTCGCCTCAGCAAAAGGGCAGCCGGATTCGAGGGAACGAGTTTGGTAATTAATCCGATGGGAATGTTTACGGCTAACCAGGAATGTCTCTGAACTCACATTAAAAACCGACAGAAAAAAGAAAACCAGGCGTAAAACAAAAGAGAAGCAATAACACACGGGACAGCAATGTAGTTTTTAAGATTTATAACTGTTTTTGAGGCAAACATCTGCAAACACAGCATTTCTCTGGTGAACCACGTCTTTTTATAGCACTTTATGACACATCTGCTCGGCATAAAAACTATATATTTAGGTAAATATTTAATGATGGGAGCCAATAAACACCACAAAATGTAGAAGAAGGTTTTGCAAAGCCATTTTTGTAAGTATTTCCAAATCCACAATGGAAACTTGGAAAAAACAAGACTGAGTCCTAAGTTTGAAGAGACTTTGAAGTGAGATAACAATCGGTTGCTAAAGATTTATGTCTTTTGTGCTGTTTCCATTTCCAATTACAAGAAAAATCCATGAAGCTGCTACAACAACAACAGTCTGTGAATATTAAATGAAAAACTTTGTCAACATTGGTGGATTGTGCCTTCGTTTGTGGAGTGTCACAGTTCTCTTTAAAACAATTCTAAACAGATGCAGCAAAGCTTGGACATGAAAAGTATCCTGCTCCCAGATACATTTCTGTTGCCCATACAAATAACCACATACATTTTTATCATTAATACATACTTTAAATGTCAGCAGCCATGTTTTAGATATGTTTTCAAAACTCAAATAAATATGAATGTGTGGGTTGAATGGAAAGCTCATACTTACACACGCACTGGCATGTTTTTCATAAATCTCCATCATTTTAAAAAAGTACATCAGAGACAGTACAGCCATTCTCTGGAAATTCAAAAACAATTCACAGCAAAAGTGACTAAATCAATGTGCTCAGGTTGATGACATTGGATAATAAATGGGAAGAATGCTTGAGTAGTTAGTTTTTAACATTTCTGTTTTTTGATGATGATTTTTTTTTTTTAAATGCCAATGACGTGTGAACAACTGGACTTGTGCTCTAAAGCTCCAGAACTTAATGAGTTTTTGCAATCCCTTCCTCAGCCTCTCCTCTCACTTTCTCAGCAGCGTAGTAACCTTTTCCAAAACCAGACTAATTTCCCACCACAAAAAAATAAATACCTTACAATAAACCGAAGTTTAGAGCTTGCGTAAAACTTTTAGATTTGAGTTTATCGTTAGACTGTAGTTATCTATTCCCTCTATTAAAAGATGTATTTTGATGGATTAACCCACTTCCTGGTTTATTTTCTTGTGACCTGTGATTGGCCAAAGACCTGATCATTCTCAATTATAAAAATCCTTTATTATAAACCCTAAATGACGTCTTAAGGTCTCTTTTTTATTAATTCTTTTTTTTTTTTTACAGATGATTCCTGTTACAATTAGCTTTAGGAGATTAAACTGTCAAACTAATTACAAGAGTAAAAACATTGTCCCTGTTAACCAATAAACAACACAGGATCTGAAAATGCCCTTAGCTGCATTACTAAGCCCCAAGTCTGATAAATTAATGTGTCTTTACTCTCTCGTTAGTTCAAAAGGACAGATGTGTAAATATGTGAGATATGTTTAAGATTAAGGGGAAAGTAAATGTAAATATTTATCCAATGAGACAAACTAAAAGCATAAAAAGTGCCCTCCAACTGTTTAAATATAATTTAGCAACAATGTCTGCTGCTAACAAGCGCTAATGAGGCTTAAGTGCAATAGATTTAAAACAATTAACTTTAATTTAATTGAATCCCCCTGGTACTCACGATGAATAATAAGCTACAGTGCAGGGTTTCAGGCTTATTTCTCCTTGGGTTAAACGTTCTGCAAGAATATTTGTTTTCTCTTATCAGTCAAAACAGGAAGTGTGGTCTTCATTACAGCATGTTCCGAGAACATCTAAGATAAACCATAGAGCTGCCAACAATGTCAAACATGAAGAATGTCTGAGAAAGAGTGCACTGTGGAGTCACTTTTAATGATATATTTGAGTATAACAGTATTGTAATATTACTGATAATCTAAAGGTAATACTTCCAAAGCATGCATTTGGTATTTGTTGTTCAAAATGTGATATGTTTTACGTAAGCAGTCTTTAATTCAAACAGTCGCTCAGTTTCTTCTTCTTGGGCCATTCGGAATCAGCTGAAGATTAGACTAAATGATCTGATAAAGTGTTTTTTCAAGGCATAACCTAATATTATTTATTTGCTTCAGTTTTGTTTTAGCTTGTTTGATCACTCCAGTGGCTCAAGACTCCATCTAGTGGTAGAAAGTCATATTGAATGTGCATTTGAAAAATATACACAAATGTGACAAGACAGATACATACAGTATGAGTATATAATATAAAGGCAATAATGTGGATCTATTGTAAGTAAAAACACAATGCTGCTCTTGTTTGTTTTTTGGACGCACCCTTTTACAATACTCCAAATACACTGAAGCAATAAATCCAGTAAAAGATCTTTACTTATAAATCAATCTAACAAAACATAAAAACCAATAAAAAGGGTGACAGCAAGGTTAAAAAACTAGTCTGCTCCACTGAGTTCCGCACTCCCATGGTGCATCTGGTATTCTCCAACATGTTATAGCATTTCACAAAAGTAATGAATAATAAATAATCAGACTTATTTAGAATTATTCAGACATAACTTGTAATACCTCAAATTAATGACTGATATAAAAACTAAGATCAATTAATATAAAAGGGAAAAAATTTAGAAGAGCATTTAGGTTCCTACAGCTGCTTTTGTTGCAGTATGAACATTAAAAAAATCAACTATCATCTCCAGCACATCCATTTTGTATTGAACTTGTTTATCTATGTCTCGACTATAGCAGGGGCTTAAACTCAGTCCCACTGTTCTGACACTTTCTCAGAAACAATCAACTTCCATCTGTATCAGTCCATCTCTAAATACTGTCAAATCTCAGCACAACCCTGTCTCCAGTCAACAAGTGAGTAAATCCATCTTAGTTACACATCAACACTTCTCTGTATGTAAGGCTGCTAGTCTCTAATGTGTGCTTTCCTTATGTTTAAGTGTAATCCTGTGCAGCAGAGTTTCATGCCTGGTTAAGAGTCAGCGCTTCACCTCGAACAGCACCAGGCCTCCTGCCAAACGTGAGCCCGGTTTGAGTCTCATCCTACGCCGCAGCAAACCTATGAGTTAGCAACACTTCGGCTGTTTGGGTTTCCTTTCTGCAGATGTTCTGGGGTGAATAGAAAATACTTCACAGGTACAGATTATGGGACAGGTGCAAACTTTTACCATCTGTTCGACTGATGTTGATATATATGCAACATGTCTAGTCATATGTGTTTGGGGCTAATATCGTCATATACTTTATTAGAGGTTTTTGGGGGGGTGACGAAAAGCTCAATCAATGGAAAAAAGGACGGTACTGGACTCAATCTTTTCCAGCTTGAGTCTTTTTTTCCACAACATCATTGCTCTCGTATGTGGAAAAAAATACACAACCAACAACTGGGATTGTACTTAAAAAAAAAAAAAACTTTTCCAGAGCCGACTAAAGGGCATCCCACCAGATCCATGACAATACTTTGACCATGGATTTTCTGCTTTAAATATGTTACTATCCTAACCTTGCTGCCTGTATTATACATTTAAATGCACAACAGTAAATGCTTGGTAAATTGCTCCAGTCCAACAAGTTTATTCTCTAAACTGAGGCGGGAAAAAAAGACTTCCTCTTTTATTACAGAGGATTCATTTTATCTTAATTTCAAAGGGCTGCTTTCTTGACGTATCTCTGGCTGTAATATCACAGTTAAGTATACATCACAATTACAATCTGTAGGCAGGAGGCGGCTTGTTGCAAAGATGGCTTCATCAAATCGGTACCTGCTCCACAAACAGGGGGCGGAGAGCGTCTCCCGAGCACATCCATCTCCCTAAAACAGATTTCCCTCGTTCCAGAGAGGCTCAACCCGGCGGCGCTGCATGTACAGATCGAAAACTCCAGGCCTAAATCAACTTGGCATGGATAATCCCACAAAATGATAGCTGCTGCAGTGGAAATAACATTGGTACAAATTCCTGAGCTGCGCTGCCAAAGAGACTGAGGAATGTACACTGCAGGTGAGTCTCACATCAGAGCAGGACATTTCATGGCCGCGTGGTAAACGCAGCGTACTGTTGACTTGAACCCAGACAGATGTGAGGTTAGCCGAGGTCTTTGTGTGTGTCTGAAATAAAACTTTGAAGCCTGGATCATACCAAAGAAAGAACTAGAGAAAGACAAGAAATAACAAATACAGTTACAGTTTGGAAAATATAACATTGACAATTAAGACCACTTTTATCTCTTCTTGGACTTAAATATTACTTGGCTTTTGCAGAAGTCCAGGGGTTTTGAGTCAAGACCAACCAAGACCAACTTGATGTGCCAACGGCAAATGGTGGATTGTGTTTTTTCTGGGACGTATTCCTGAGCCCATGTTGTGATTTCCATTACAGTAGCATTCCTGTTTGTGATGCAGTGCCGTCTAAGAACCCGAAGATCACGGGCATCCAGTCTGGTTTTCCGGCCTTGACCCTCACGCACAGAGATTGTTCCAGATTCTCTGAATCTTTGGATGATTTAATGAACTGTAGATGATGATAACTTCCAACTCTTTGCAATGTTTCTCTGAGAAACTCTTTTCTGATATTGCCGCACTATTTTTCACCGCAGCATTGGGGGAATGTCCATCTTGACTTCTGAGAGACACTTTTTATACCAAGCATGTTGCCAATTGCAAATTGTTCCTCCAGCTGTTCCTTCATATGTACATTTAACTTTTCCAGCCTTTTATTGCTGCCTGTCCCAACTTTTTATAAACTTTTATCTGGCATGACTTTGGATTTTTCTCTACAGAGCTCCCCCTACAGCTTTGTAATGTTAAAAACTCTCTGGTGATGAGCGTGTCCCTGCCCTCCTCCCTTCCCCTGTTTGACCATGAGCAACGGTTTTCTCTGCTTTTGCTTCTTTTATGATAAATGTCTGAGACTGACTGGGGCAAGACTGCTTTAAAGGACGTTTCTTTTTGCTAAGAGGCGCTGGGGTTGGGACAGACCCCATCCACCACGAAATAAGACATTCAGCCATCACAATGACTCTGATGTTGTTGTTAAGGTAAAAAAGAAAAACAGCAAAGTTCTTTTTTAAAGCAGATTAAATCATTTGTAACTCACCTCACTCTGCAGGAAACTGTGCTAAGGTAATCATTAGAGCTATTAAAATAATCAGGACTTCTAGTTTTGTTGAAAATGGAGCATTTAACCCAATAATCTCGTAGTGCAATGATTTAGCCACCCACATCTCTGGGTTAAATGTGGCTCAGGTCGCTGCGGCTCACACCAATAATCACTGCTTCCACCACGTTAGGTTTCATTACAAGAAAAGAGAGGGAAAAAAAACAGTGCTATTTTAAGACAAAACTGTGGTCGGCTGTGGTTTGTAGGTCATTCACAATAAAAACAGTGTACAAAGAGAAGGAGTGCAGTATTGAATGGTCTGACAGTGGCTCGATTAAAAAAAGGAGCTGGAGGTAATTGGAAATGAACAGCGAGGTCGCTCCAGGTCTGTGTTAGGGCCCATTAGAGTGACATCTGGAAGACAGATACCAGGGACGAACAGCCACTAATACTGGGGCTGTCGGCGAACCACAGGGAATCCATGGCAACACATGAAAGTATTCATGACTCGGGCCGTGTAAATATAGATTTTAATACTTGTGCATGCTAAAACATTACTCTGACTGTGTCTTATTTACTGACACCACCTACAATGTTGGAATGTACATGTGGTTGTTCTTTAGAGGCATTAAAGTGCACTGTTTTGTTGTATACAGTAGAACAAAATCAAATAAATCAATGTATAGCCATCCTAAAATAATACAAATTTATCTTTTATACACAAGCTTTATAGAACTCAGAAGAAAGACTTATTAATTCTATTCAGTTCTACTGCTGATCCTACATCGGACCAAAAGAGCCTAAGGAGAACGATATGGACAAAATATCAGCACTAATATTGTTATTGACTAATCTGTGTTTTTTAATTTTTTTTATTTATTGGCCCAATGAGGACAAAATGCCCCGTAGAGCCAATATTATATGTTTATTTGTGCCCGTGACACCGTAGGGCACCTGAAAGCAGCGTGCAGGTGCACTTGGTGCACATATTTTGGGGAGTCAAAAAAAGACAGTCGGATTGAAATATGCAATGGAAAAGTTATGCAGGAGGATCCCGCATCAAGTCATTCAAAAACACTAATTTAATAACAATAAGGGCATGAGAAAAATAAAAAGAAATTCTGGAAAAAGCCAAATCTATAACCAAGAAGAGAAATGAAAATGTGCATTTATATAATATATATATATATAATTTTTATTCAGTAAAGCAATGGCTATCAATATTTTAAATATTGACATTGGCCAATATCGGCCACAGCAGCCAGATAAAGATTGGTATCAACCCAAGTGTATATTTATCCTAAATCTTGACTCTAACATGTTAACTGCTTTAAAATGAGATAGCTACAGATAATATATCGGCTGTAGAAGCAAAACCTAGTTCTGACAAATATTTGATGCCGGGGAGCTATGATTGTGCAACTGATTGTAACTGTGCAACAAACAACACCAAACAAAAGCTACAACAAGCAACAGCAAGTATTAAGTATTCCTGTTGCATTGGTATTGACGTAAGCATGCATTAGCCTATAGATTTTCAATTTCAAATGTATTCTTGGCAGCTAACTTAATCTGTATCACAACACAATAAGCCTAATACTGAAGATGAACAGCCAAGACCAATATTTAGACGACAGAATATTTACATAATTGTAGCGACACAATTATCTGAGCAGAAGAAATATTATCCGCCGCAGCATAAATCACACTGTGAGCCGCGGATACAGGGCTCTTCTGATTGGCCGCGTGTCTCTGTGGTGCGTCTCGGTGCAGATGGTGAGGGACATGAAGCCAGTTCAGTTTCCCATGCGTCATTAATACAAGCAGTGACCCTCAGCCTGGCAGCAGCCCATAGCGAGTCCACAAAACCACAATGTCCCACCTCCTCAGCTCCTCGGAGTCCTAATGTCCAACATGTACAGAGACTTTAGGTTTAGCGTTTTTGCTTTGTGTGTAAGAAGAATCAAAGCCTTTTCAGGTGTTCATATCTTTATCTATAAGGCACTAAAGTATGACAGATGTATAAAATAACGTAGATAAATAGCTGTAGCTTTCCCAGTCAGCAGATTTAAACATAACAGAAAGCCTATGGGAAATTACTGAGCCATGTGCAGGATGGTGCTTTGTCTTCCGCTGTCATCAATGCACAGAAATTATGATTTTTTTTGTTTTTGTTTCCAGACTTTGATAACACCTTTCTTGAATTTTCTTTTCTTAGTTGTTTAGCGAGAGAGAGACAGCTTAATTGTGAAGCTAAACAAGTTAAATAATGGATTTTATTTATACAATATCAATAATAAAATTAATAAAAGTTAAAAGTTTTCAAAATATTTGTGAACAACCTCATTATATAACAGGAGTAAACAGAGACGTGCGCTCAAACCTAACAAAGGTAAGAGCTGCAGAAAACCTTAACTTCCTTTTAGACATGGCAACTTTATTACACAGATGCTTCAGCCATGTTCCAACTTTAACAGTATTATAGGACTGTTGAAAAAACAAAAAGGTAATTTAAATCTGGCTAATTCTGAACATTAATGTCAAAAGGGCTCAAAAAAAGCTAAGTTAAATGAAAACAGCAATGGTTCAAATAAAATTAGAGATTAGAGCATTACAACTTAAATAATTGCAGTGTCCAATGATATTTAACAATTTGTGTGTATTTGTCTCCATTATATTTAAGAGCCTTTAAAGGGCCTAATTAAGTTACAAGTGCTGCGTATTATGGTTGTACAAACGGTCTGCTAAAGAGGACAGGATTGACCAGAAACAAAAAAAAAAACAATGAAGCATCTCCTTGTTTACCTTTGGAGCCGTTGAAAGAGTCGTTCATAAGAAAAGAGCAGATAAATGTCCGTCGGGATGTTGGCGTAATGACTGTAAACTCATCGATCACTGAGACAAATGGAAGCGGATGGCTGCTTCTAACAGACAGCAGCTTTTAGAGCAGCTGCTTAGCAATGGTCAGATAAATCTAGATCCAGTTCTCACGTTAGAAACACAAGGACAGTTTATCAGAGATATATCAATGTTTTTTTTAAGAGGATTTTCCAGGACTTTTCCAGGACTATGTCGATCAAATAGCACTTGCTATGACCACAATGAAGTTGTTTCTGGCCTATGGTCTGGATTGATTCAAGCAGCAGTATTTAGTAGGTACCTTAGTTTAAATTCTGCTTGATTATGTTAAAGGTAATGTTTGCAATTTCTGACTTCCACCCAGTGTCTAAAGCAAAAATAAGGTTATGGCCATAACTGTCAGAACTGCCACATCGTTGGTTTGACCAAGCAGCAGGTCAAACTAAATCAAATCATCTGCAGCAGAACAAGATGGTGAGTTTGTGAAGCTCTAATTAAGGTAAAAAGGTTAACAACGTTTATTTTGGATGCCATTCCTGACAAAGACATGGCACTAAACCGTAGCAGAATTTTAGTGAAGTAATTTTTTAGACATTTTACTTTTTCTCCGTCAACTATTTCCCAATTTACAAAGAGACAGACTAGTCTTTGTTTAAAGTCAAAATTCTCCATTCTCCGGTCAGATGCCATCTTTAAATTCGATATCATTCACGCTTAACCTGTTGTCTCGTTGTCTCTGGTTCCTAGACACGAGTCTGTTGATGATTTCAACAAAGGTTAGCGCTGAAAGCTGTGACTGCAGCTCTGAGAAGTGTTTTGACAAAAGCTCGAGACAATGCTTTGTAGGAAACATACAGAACAAACCTGCGTCTCTCAGTCGATGTGTGCAGCTGTGGAAAAAATGCTGTTTGAATGACAACGACTCGGAGGGTCACTTTATTATTCTGGTTTCTGAATATTTCCTGGAGAGCATTTTTCAGTATTTTTCCACGACATTATGAAAAGATGTGTACCTGCTTCACAATGATGAGAAAAGAGAACACTATGCAAAGGTTTTCTTGGGTGTGTGCTGCTTTTTCTCTTAGATTTTGTTAGAAAAAGCAGAAACAGCTCAGTGGTGGCACGAAACAAACGGACAGTCTGTTGTATCTATATTCAACTCAAAGCTGTTTTTGTCTCAAATACCATTCTTCTTTTTTGCCAACTTTCCCACCTCTGCAGTGAAAAGCACAGATGGATCACTACTGACTCCAAATATATTTCAAGACATGACCGCTCCAACAGTTCTCTCATTGTATTGCTTTAACTTTCATGAAGGTCTTTAGACATTCTACTCAACTGCAGCTTGCCAATTGTAGCTCCTACTTTGGTCGAGGGGTTGTGACCCAACTTTAGGGTTGTCCACATTATCCTCAGTGTGTGGCGTTACATGCAACAGATCAGAGAAACGTGCACATATGTAGTTTGATTTAAAAAGTGCAGCCAGTGTCACCAATGGGATATGCAAGGGATGTCAAGCCTCAGTCTTGTTGTTAGGTCTTTTATTTTGAGACAGATTTTGCTCCAGGTATTCTCAACCCTAATCCCACTCTGTCCTGTTGCATTGTAAAACACAATCTGATTTTGGACATTTGAGATGTTTTTTTTGCAAACTTTGTCTCTTTGTGTCTGGCTCAGTCGTCAGAGTGTTTTAGTTATTATGATGATGAAATATGTTGAGACAGTGTGTGGTCGTTCAGATAAAAAGCCAAAGTCAGGCCCCGTCTGAGAGAACCTCATGTATCTAAAAATCAGAAAACAATGATAATAATAATAATAATAATAATAATAATAATAATAATAATAATAATAATAATAATAATAATAATAATAATAATAATAATAATAATAATAATAATAATAATAATAATAAATGAGTTTTATTAAGGGACCAAGGGACTCTTGGCGCTTACAGGCAGTCCATTATTCATTCACTCCACAGTCACACACTGCTGGTGGTGTAAGTGTCTTACCCAAGGAGGCTTACAACAACAGTATGAACTGGCCAGGGTGGGATTCGAACCACCAACCTTCTGGTTATAGGATGACCGCTCTACCACTGAGACACTAAATGAATGAATTCAAATAGATAATAGTTAATGTCACCCGTGTCGGCAGGGACACGGGTGACATTAACAAGAGCTGATGGTTAAATAACAAATGCAACCATTGAGAGAGTCCTTTGCAGTTCTTTGTTGATATCAAGGAGGCATCGCAGAAGCTTGTAACATTTACTTGCTTGAAACAAGTTACCTACTGAGTGTCTTTCTGTGTGAGAAAATGTGAGTTGATTTTGCAAGTTCTATAAGTGTAACATGGAGGATATACGACAAGTTGTAATGGTCCAGTCTGCAGCTAATCTATTTAAAGTATACTGTCAGTGAGCAGATCCCTCACAGTCACAGCTGCAGTTGACCCTGATTCAATTCTTCTGTTAAAAAGAATGAGTCACAGTCTCAAGAGACAAGGTATTTTGCAGAATTCCTCTAAAAAAGACAGCTAGGTTAAGAGTCAGAAGACAATCTATCATAAAATCTGAAAATCATAAGTACTAAACTTGTACTTAAAATGAAAAGGTTGAGCCACAAAATCCTCCGGTGGAAGATTCAGGAGGAGACATTGAAACGCAGTCAGCTGACCTGGTCATGTGTTAGTGCTGCCCTGGTCTTTTAGAGTTGGTGGGGTTCATATGTGAGAGTCTGTCGGGCCACATACAGCTCGACCCAAAGCACCAATGCAACACTAAATTGCATACGGTAATTACAGTAGGCCTCAAAACAAAGTAGAAAGTCTGTCAACCTTATAATTTACACTGAACTGTTAATACTAGTTCAGTTTTTGCCATTTCTACTGCAACATTTCTTTCTTGCCACTCCTGTCTGCCTCTT
Source organism: Perccottus glenii (assembly GCA_024416835.2). Taxonomy (NCBI): domain Eukaryota; kingdom Metazoa; phylum Chordata; class Actinopteri; order Gobiiformes; family Odontobutidae; genus Perccottus; species Perccottus glenii. Next base: position 22,757,509 of record CM044566.2, read on the forward strand.
CTACCCTCTGATGCTAATACCTTATCTACTTTTTAAATGTACCTCTTATTGGCCCAATGAAGATAATATGACCTTAATTTTCTCACGTCTCTGTTTCATTGTCCTTGTTCTGATAATCCTGACCTCCATTTCTTCCGGGACACGTCCTTGTTTTAGCCTGAAGCTCGTTCTGTGTTTCTCAAATGAACCGTTTGACCTCTCTCTAGGGGGGCTATTATTTGAGACACTGCTCGACGAACGGATGGGGACGTACAGGGGCCCGTGAAGTAAGAGGAGGCCCACCAAACAGCATGCCTTTGGGATTAGGACTGAGGGGTTTAAAATATGAGTTTAAGACACAAAAAAACAAAATTTACTTTAAAAAAGAAGAAAGTGTGTCTAAATAAAATAATTTTAATAATTAATAATTTAATAGTTTACTTAATTCAAATTTAATGGAACATTGTGTTAAATATATAAAAAGCACAATTTTATTGATCTTTATTTAATTTATTTTTTTATCACCTCAAATTAATATCTTTTGCAGTTGTCTATTCTGACAACTGGGGTCATTAGTGGCTCAGTGGTAGAGCAGCCGTCTATAACCGGAAGGTTGGTGGTTTGATTCCCAGTCACTTTGGATAAAAGCTAAAATGACTAAATGTAAAATATAAAAAAGTTTTGTAGATCCCAGTGGTAGTACTGTTACTTCCTGTTTCTTTTCATTTACCACGCATATTTATGCAGTAGTAGCAGTAGCAGTAGCAGTGGTAGTAAAAATTATCAATAATTAAGTCTTTGTTTAGTTTTCATTTAACTCTAGTTATTTCAGAGCATTGTATTTTTCAATATATTTTAATTGAATTGAACTTCTACTATCATGCAGTACTGATCCCTTCCCTTCACAGCTATTTGGGATCAATCATGATCAGCCTTGTTGTTGTTTCTTTGATTCCAGTTGCGTCCAGAAGCAGTTTAAGGAGCGTCTTATAAAAAGTGTCCAACTTAAATCTAGAGACATAACATTTTTATAGGAAAGAAAAATAATTTAGGATGTCTTGCCAGGCTAGGACATATAGTGCTAATATGTTACCATTTCACCGAACCATAGAACTCTATTGCCCTGTTTTTAAAATGGATTTAAGGTCATTAGTTGACGACACAGACAAAACTCCCGCTTGTGTCCAGACAGACACCGGATTAGAGTCGAGGAAATCAAACTTCAAAGTCTTCAGTGAGTCTCTGAGCCGGCTTTATCCATCCATCTCATCCCAGTCGTTGTTAAAAGATCAGCTTTGGGTAATTTACAAAACGAGCACGGCCAATTTCTGTGCAGTCGAGCAGCTTTTATTAGCCAAGACACTTAAGACTTTCAGGTGAATTGTTCTGCCATCTCACATCTAATAACCGATAGATTTATCACGTTGGTGCGCTTGTTTACTCAGAGTTTTCATTTTCAAGGAGAATGGAGGGTTTATTGACATTGATAAATTATGAAAAAAGGTGCATATTTGAAAACAGAGCCATATTTTTATCAGCTGCAGCTCTTTTGTGATTCATCAAAATTATGAGCCATATTGAACGATGTGCAGAAAGTGGCTGCCAAGTTCATTTGTTCTCAAAACTGCACTTTGTCTTTGTGCTTTTTAAAGTAAGAGTTAGGATTTTAGATCAAGGCCATGAGAGGACAAAGTTGTACTGTTAGCTGCTGCGGAGTTAGTTGGTTGAGGAAGACATTTAGTTTTGTCATAAGTTAATTACTGAATTTTTTATCTTTAGCTTCACATAAATGGATGTTTCAAAAAGTCATAATCCCTCCAGTCTTTGTGCTTTGTCCTGTTTCTGTCTTTTTCCAAACATTCAGAGTCCACTTGGCTGTAGTTCAATGTGAAGCAAACTTGAGGTGAATGTCACAAAAAGGAAAATGTGCATCATGTGTGTTCCACGAGCTGTCGAGAAGAAAAGCTTGTGACCAAAACAAGGAACAACCAATATTCTCCAGTTGTTTTCCCAGCTGACGTCATCATGTGCACTCTCTCAAGCCCCTCTTCCCTTCTCCTAACGCAAAGTATTCAGACTTCACTTTTGGCTCAGAGGACTTCTAAACGTTCAATAAAGGATGAAATATTGGACTTTTTTAAGACTTAGGCAAGGCAAGGCAATTTTATTTATATAGCACAATTCATACACTGGGTAACCCAAAGTGCTTTACAGGAATAAAAGACAATTTACAAGATTTAGATTAAGAAACAATAGAAAAATTAAAAACATTTTAAAAACATTTTAAGTTGTAGTGTAGGCGGAGCTAAAGAGGAAGGTTTTTAACCTCCCCTTGAACATTGTTAAAGTTGAGGCTGTTCCAGGTTTTTGCTGCTGAAACTTAAACGCTGCTTCACCCTGTTTAGTTTTAACTCTGGGCACGAGCAGAAGGCCTGTCCCAGATGTTCTCAGAGTCCGAGGAGGTTCATAAGCAACTAGCATGTCAGAAATAAATTCTGGTGCTAAACCATTTAGAGACTTGTAAACCAGAAGTGCTGTTTTAAAGTCTATTCTCTGAGCAACAGGAAGCCAGTGCAGAGATTTTAAAACTGCCGTGATGTGGTTGTACTTCCTGGTTTTGGTGAGAACCCGAGCAGCCGCGTTCTGAATAAGCTGCAGCTGTCTTAACCCTCGTTTTGAGAGACCAGTGAGCAGGCCGTTACAGTAATCTAACCTGCTGGAGATAAAAGCATGGCTAAGTTTCTCTAAGTCTGGTTGAGACATCATCCTTTGACTCTGGAAATGTTTTTAAGGTGACTTAAATCTCCACCTCCTCCCCCATTTTATTTTAACTTTCTAGTATCTATTACTTTAGTTATTTATGTTGCGTATTCTATTTTTTATTGTCTGAATATCTGGTATACAGTGTATGTCAAGGTTCTGCATACACACACATTTATTCACATATAAAAGGAGGATACGCAGAACCTTGACAAAAAACTATTATAATAATATTCTGCTTTTAGCATTTTCTTTGTGTACACATCATTAAACAAATTAAACAAACAAAGATATGGAGGAAATGTCCAACTTCATATAACTCCTCCCATTACATTGTATAGTGTTAATAACCAAAAGCCACAGGATGAAGCCAAAAGTGACCTTCCTCCTCTTTTCACAAGACACTTGAGATAACAAACATTTAGCTGTCATTTTCCCAGCTGAAATCGTCTCGCTAAACAGTGCCCCCTTCTTTCACTTGGACATATCCGATTAGCTGTTATACACACAACAGGGGCTATCAGTCTCACAAAAGACATGTGTTATTTAGCGGACAAAAGAGCTTTATTTGACATAAAGGCCATTTGTAGCTAACACTAGGTCTCACTAGGCACAATTATAGAACTAGCATGTAGAGACATTGTTGCGGCCATTCACCATTCACAGTAGCGTCAGCCTTTTTTTGGCTTGAAGGTGGGGTTTTTTTGGCCCAAACTCGCCGATAAAGGGTCTTTCACTGTCTTACCATGGGCTTCTTCCAACTGTCCTAAGACATGTATGTGTGGGTGGATTGGGGAATCTAAAATTGTCCCGAGTGAATGAATGTGAGAGTGAATAGTTGTCAGTGTACGCCTCTTAAATGTCAGCCCTGCGACTAAAACATAATGCCTGGGAGCTGCGTACAAATAAGTTTCCATTGATCACATGAATGCAGCAATTAACCAGACACACTGCGTTATTGTCAGTGCTGTTCAACTGCTGCTGAGTTACCTCCAGTTAAGAAAGAATTGCAGACTTCTACTAGCCTTTAAACTCTGAACAGTCTTTAAAATATAAGTATCAGAAAACAGTATTGCCAAGTCCTGACCGCTCACTTCTGCAGTTTTCACAAAGAGGGGCCACTAAAATACCACTTAAATCAAATCCTCAGACCATTTCAATCAAACCCCCATTTCTCTGGAGAAATCTCCCGACAAAGACTCCAATAACAAAGCCCTCCCTTTTTCTCCGTCTGTCTGTGTCCAATAATGAAGAGTCTACGGGGGTCTATTATTGCAGGAGGCATTATCTGGAGGATCTCCGATGAAAGCAGTGACAGAAACCCACCGCCGCCTGCTGGGATCACATTTGCATGAATGAAAGTCTGGCTGGAATCCCAGTCATCCTGTCGTTTCACAATTGATTAAGGGTTGCAGCATTAATATTACTCAGCCATCGTCTCTTTTTCATTGGGTTTTTTATGTCGGACAAAGCACTGTTTTAATGAAGATGGATTAAAGCAGATGGGAAAGAGATTCATTGTTTATTTACAAAGTCAAAACCCAGAAACTTAAACAGGCCCAGTGCTGGATTGTGATTTCAGATGTACAATTTTTCAGGTAAATAAAATATTTGAAATTGTTGTTGCCATTTTAAAAATCAAATACAAACAGAATTTTTTCAAATTATTGGAGTAAAGTCCTCGAAATCAGAACTTTAAACTCACTTTTCCACTTGTGTTTCAGGTCTAGTCCTTTGGCAACAGTAACTGATGACAGCAGTAATGGTTGAGAATGTACAGAGAGGATTTGTAAATGTGTATTTTTCATTGGTTTATTACGATACTAGTTGTTTTGATATCATGATAATTGTGACGTTTGAAAATGTTGGTAGACTTTGGGACTGATTCTTGCACTGTGCATTATTATGACATTACCTCGTAGATTTGATTCAGTTCAGGTAAATTCATATTTGTGTAACACCAGTTGTAACCTAACGTCATCTAAAAGGAAGGGGAGGAAAGACGTGCAGATTTTTGGGGGGCAATCACCTGGAGACAGTTTAAAGTAGAAGGAAGCATCTAAAGACCCAGGCAAAAGTAAAAGAGGCCAGGACCAGCTGAGCATGGTTAAATCTGAGTAATACTTTCAAAGTCTGCAAGGTTTAATCATGTTGCTTTACCATTTCTTCAAAGCCACTTCAAGTCTTTTCCCAGTGTTTATGCTGCTTCGACAATCATTCCCAGGTGAAGCCGTCCTACATGATCTCTGCTGTTAGTTGTGATTACTGTGATTGGTCGTGTGTCCAGCCTTTAGATCAAAAATGCATAAGGCTTTTCTTGGTTCATATTGGCAATCTTACTTGAAATTCATATCAGTAAACCAAAAGAATTTATGTACCATGACATAACATCATAGAAATGTGATGTATCCATGGGGGGTGCACAATAATAACATGGCATAAAGCTCTGATGTAAATACAAAGTGTGAATGACTGTCACATAAAAATCCATTTGATTAAAGCTGCACTACCTGATTTTCTGTTGTCATCGCTGCTTTAGACTCCACTCTCGCCCAAAAGCAGCGTAGGGACTTCTCCTGCTTCTCCTTTTATTAAAAAATAAATAAAACCGGACAAATTTTTCCTCCACAAAACACTAATACAGTATACAAACTAAAGTTTTGTGCTTAGTGTTAGCTTAGCATTAGCTTAGCGTGCAACTTTAGCGTCAGGACATAAACATTATGTGATTGAATTAACAATATTAATCTACGTTTTACGTTGCCTCTCTTTTCTCTGTTGATATTTTTCTTTTTTGAGGAGTTTCTTTGACATGTTCAGTGCAGAAAATACACTTTATTGACAGCTATTACACTTCCTGGAACATCAGATCACAAGCCGGTGTAGACCAATAGGAGCATGTGGTTTACTCGCTTGTGATTGGCCATATTCTTCAATTCTTGAGTAACTTATTCAATCTCCTATGATCAACAGTAGATGGCATCATGAAGCCTGTTTTTTTCACTAATGATTGATTTTACAATATACTATTAAATAAAAAATCAGGTACAGAATGTTTAATGCAGTTCCAACAGTCTTTGTGACACATACAGTAAACATGAATCATATTAAAACATTTGTCTGATTAAATAAAAGCTTGTCAATTAATTGCTTTGGAGCTTGATAGTGTCCTTATTTACTCCGGTGCTCCATCAGTTTAAGTAGTACACTAAAGAATGAATACGTTCTGGTCGCGCTACAAAAGGCCAAATCTAAAGCTGAGTTTAAATCAGGTGAAAATATTCCAGCTGATCTTCACAGGGGCAGCGTCATTCATCAAAGTGCCTCTTCTAAGCTGTTTGTTCGCAGTGGGAGAGGAAAAATATGCCCGGGCCACGCTCACTACGCCCAGTCACGCCGTTTAACTCATTTTAATCAAGGCTCCCACTCGCTGGATAATAACACAGACACATACAGCGCAGCAGCAACAGCCCACACAAAACCGAGAAAAAAACATTCACCGTAAACATTCAGTTCTGTCCAGTGTCCCTTACACTGCTCTATGTAGTGTGTTGGGTTATCTATCAGACATTAGTGCTGTTATGAAAAGAACATAATCACTACTAAACTAGAACTTTGGATAGACCTTTGTTTCTGCTTTTTCACCGAACTAGTATAAAAGAGATTTATCTGTTTCTTAAAGCATAGCACATAGCACATAGCTCAGATAAAGCTAAAAACTACATTTAAAAATCTTGTCTCTTGTCTTTTTTACTCAGTTTTACCCCTGAACAACCTCTACCCTATTGCAACAGCGCTGCAACTGGTTTTAAAGTGAACTGCAGCCAGGGAACTTTAAGGCCGGCCGCTGGGAGTTTGTGTTGTATAGCAACCCCCAGTCAATACGCAATGGGAAGGAGGTGAGTATATACACACTGGGAGGGGAGACAGTTAGACACAGGTGAAAAACATAAGGGCGGGGCAGGCTATCACACAGGCAGGACGGCAGACAAAGACCAGGAAGTGAAATAAGCTGAAATAAGAGAAGGTAAATAACAAAACAAAACAGGAATTTACTAAAAGTGAAAAGAAAACATGAACTGAAGTGCTGGACATGACAGATGCATTCGGTGAAAGGTGATGGGTTGGTTGTGGAGGGCCAGTCCAGAAAAGGCTGGTTTTTTTCACTGCAGCTGCTAATGTCAAAGTCCATAGATCTTAAAAAATCATGACTACATCACACACTCCACCTGTGGCTCCATATGTCAAACATTTTACCCAATGATGAAGTATGGTATGACTGAAAAAGCCTAAACGTTATCATTGACCAAATGAATTAACATATGCAGTGTGCAATGTCTTCAATAGCTTCTAACTCCAGCAACTCACGTAAGATACAGTATCTCCATTTCTACTTCTACTGTATCTACCACAGTGTGCTTTTAGGTTATTGTGAAGACAAATATATTAGGTCAATAAAGAGACAACATTGCTCAAATCAAATGGAAATAAACGGATTGCCAGCCACTCTTTCTCCAGGACATTATCACTGATGCAGGTTCAAGAGCTGCAGCAAAATCAATCAAATGTCAGTGATCAGTTTGCCCAACACTTTACTTTTCTCCCACAGTCTCTAACAGTATCACAGTAGGACTGTAGCATACAGTAGGTGTTTGTGCAGGTGAACATGACTATTCTTCTGTTAAACGTACCTAAAGCTTTAGCCTATTTCTGTTTTACAAATAAGAGACAGTCTGCCCAGTCCTGTCCCGGCTCATGTTGGTCACCAGGACCCCCTTTTGTTTTGGTCCATATCATGAATGCAGCCCAGACGTGTCCTACAAATGTACAATGTGCAACGACGCAGCGACACAACGACGTACTGTATCTGCTCAGCCCCTCCGCTGAACTGTAGCGCTTTTAATCCACTTTAAACAGAGCCAAGTTTGATTAAGAATACGCACATTCATTCTGCACGGACCCAGCCGCTTCTCCGCTCAAAGGACTCCGTTATATTTGGAGATGTCTCGGTTTTAAACGGGGTGTGCAGTGCAAAGAAAGACGCTCAAACTTTTCCATCGCTGACTATGCATCGTTTAGCCTAATATTAACACGAACTGGCAGCATTTCCTGAAGACAGTAAATGCAAAGATAACGACTCCAAATAAATGTGGCTTACCTCATGCGATGCCTTCACATCAAACAAATTGCGCTCGTGTCCATCGCTTTTATTGGCGACATCAAATTCTATAGTTGTAAATCCTTAATAAAAAATATAAAAAATAAAATACGAAAGGTTTTCCCGCCGTGGATAAGTTGTGCGCGCTCTGCCGTGCGTCACAGCCTTGCGTTTCTCTGTTGAATCTGGGCTTGTCTCGAGCTCCACACGCGACCAGCCTCTGTGTATCTGAGAGTGTGTGGCTCTCAGACTCAGAGAGAGAAGTGAAGCTGGTGGTAACGGGTCAGAGGGGACCAATAAGAAGAGGGCAGGAGTTTCAAGTGCTTTTACATTAGCCTAATGCTACTGTGTGAGTACTATATGCAGGAATATATTAATGGAGATGTGAGCAGAGCACGTGGCGTGGGTGGATATGGCCAACTTTAAGTCAGATTTTGCGTTGATGAGTGCATTTGACATTAACCAAAGTAATGGAGAGTAATTGCCTTGTATGTCAAAGATCAGCCACTTAGAATAAACCTAACCTACTGAGCTAACGGATATGTCACTATGAAGTCAAATCTTTCTTTAGATCCATCAGTCCATTCTGTGCCTGCTCCACAATTGTTAAGACTATTTAAGGAATGTAATTTGGAAGAAAGAGGACTGGGACCGACATGTTACTTACTCAACCCTTTATAACATGGACACACATTTACACAGCTAACCTTGATTTTATTACAAATATAAACAAATAATAGGCCCACTTCTCTTTTAATTAATTTACTCTATACTTTTCATATCTTGTATATTCTTTACACAGAAATCTCTGCACTTTCCCAAATTTTAACCACATTTGTTTCTTGCTTTAACATGGAAAACAACGCATTTGTTTTTATAATTCAGCATATTTAAAAAAGTATAATACATTTGTCAACCCTGCCTCAGGCCCAAAGCTGCTGGGACAGGCTCCAGTCCCATGAGACCCAACAGGACTAAGCAGAAGAAAACTAACGCATGAATAATATATTTGTTAATCTGCCCTGGGCTATAAACAAGCCTTACACTTTCTATTGGGTTGGACCAAATCAGAAATCAACCCATCTAGTTCCATTTGTTGACTAAAATATTTTTTACAGTAGTGTTTTCAGCCCAACCACCTCAGCTTGTCTCCAGAAACACACTAGATGGCACTGTGAGAGGAGAGTGTGTGGCTTAAACGGTGATAGGGTGTTACCTTTAACACTGACACTAACAACACATTTGGCCTCGGCTTGTTTTGACATAGGCAGATATTTCTATTAAGACTTTTCTAAGAGACTGTTTGTTTTGAGTTCAACTGATACAAGAGCTGAGCTTTATCTCTAGAGGGAGGGGTTTGACTTGAAACTAACTCTGATTGGACCAGGCTGTTCTGGTCTTATAGTTGTTACCTTGAAAGGGCAGTGTGACTCCTGATGTGAGAGCACTGTTCCCTTTAGGTCTTGTTGTCCTTTTTTTTTAATTTTTATTTTTAACCACTGAGCTACTACTGGGGCGGCCGGGGCGGCAGTAGCTCAGTGGTAGAGCGGCCGTCCTTCAACCGGAAGGTAGTAGGTTCGATTCCCGCTCTCCCCACAGTTCATACTGTCGTTGTGTCCTTGGGCAAGACACTTAACCCACCTTGCCTCGTATGAATGTGTTAGAATGTTGATGGTGATGGTCGGAGAGGCCGTAGGCGCGGAATGGCTGCCACGTCTCTGTCAGTCTGCCCCAGGGCAGCTGTGGTTACAGATGTAGCTTACTACCACCAGTGTGTGACTGTGGAGTGAATAATAATTGATATGTAAAGCGTCCTTGAGCTCTGGAAAGGCGCTATATAAATAAAACAATATATATATTTAACCAGGAAAGTCCCACTGAGATTACAAATCTGTTTTGCAGGGGAGTCCTGCCCCCCCAGTGTGTGTATTGGGAGGGAGGAGGCACAGTGGGTTAAGTGTCTTGCCCAAGGGCACAGCGACAGTATGTGGGGGAGCGCGGGATGTTATGATGTTTTGGGATGTTTCGAGCGGGGATCAAACCGCCCACCCGCCGGTCGAAGGACGGCCGCTCTACCCACTGAGCTACAGTTGTTGTCCTTCTAGAGCAGGTGTGCCCCAGCTGGTGCCCGGGGGCCAAATTTGACCCGTCAATGGGTTTGATTTGGCCCTGCAGGGGTCTTCATGTTTTCTGACTGATTAATTCTCCAATGATGGTCGAGCATATTTATTTGAAAGGTAATGGCCAATTTCATTGAAGAGGAGCCCGTGTGTATATTTACCCTAGAAACAGCTCACTGCTCTGCACAAAGAAAACGTTTTTAAACGTCCAAAACTAGTCGTATTATGAAATATTTTTGAAAGTTCTGTTTCAAACTGCTTAAGTTCACGAGCTTCTTATTAGGTGCTACCCTGTAAAAACTAAACTGAGCGGCGTAAACAGTGTCACAGACAAAAAGCATTTTAAACAAATCTGGGTGGAGTTTAGTTGGAAGTGGACCCAGAGCCACCTTGGTTCACTGAGGTTCAAATAGCAAGACCCATTATTCTTATCCAGGTGAACATATACCAAACAAGTGTCTATGAGGCACATAATCATTCACACTCACTTTAAGTCACCAGTTCAGCCCTTCAGCCTTCACGCTGTGAGACCTATGTGGAACAATGTCATGAAAACAGATGCACTAGATAAACCCTCACATTCTAAAGAGTGGAATTAACTGGCCTCATATTGAAAACATATTGACAATGATCCAAAGTAAGATAGACCATTTTAAACTGCATTGTGACTTAAAACTGTGGGGTTATTGGAGCAAAGCCCATCTAAGAATTAAGCTTTAACAGTGGCTAAATGTTGTCCCCTGCTCTTAATTGTTAATCTATTCTTATTGGCTTTTGGTTTCTTTATTAGTTCCTTCCTGGACTCATTTATTATTAATGAATCTGTGTGTGTCACAATACAGCTATGAGCACCTAGTCATCGCAGAGAAATGTAAAACTTGTATGTCAGAAGACAATACAAAGATTTAAATTAGAAGACAGTGTTGAAAAGACAAACCCTTTCTCTTTGGAAAAATGTCAGCTGCACAAAAGGCATTCATAAATTTTTGAGTGTCATCAGTGAAAGACTGAGCAGCCTCCAAACTCCTCCCCCAGCAACACCACCCTTCAACCAAACCCTTTTTGTTCTATAGAAAAAGCCTAACAATGCTACTCTGGTTCAACCAAAATAGATGTACAATAGCCATAAAAGTTTTAATGAAGTCAATACAAACCAACAGCACTTTCATCTTTTATATGATCTGAAATCACTGTGAAGATTAGTTTTCTCTTGGGGCTACAATAAATGAGAACTATAGCACTAAATAAATGTTGGAAAAAATATAAATAGTAACAAGATAAGCATCTGCTTTAAAGGTACACTGTATGTTGACATTGTATGTTGTAGACTGAGCAATACATTGGTCAAACCTATATTTTCTTTATCATGTTAAAAAATTGAAGGCTTAACTTATCACTGTAATTATATATTATTCTATTGACTGTCATAAAAACAGAATTTAAATTCAAGTGTTTCTCATTGGCGTTTACTGCTCCACTCTACAGTGTCTTTCTTTCTGCATTAACAGCATTTTGGATGAGATCTCATACCACTTTTGGACAATAACGTCTATCCCATAATTCCAAACAGTTTTTTCCCAGCATCCTGAAGGGCCCCTCCCTGAGCAAATATGCTGTTTGTGGGATGTTTAGATGTTTTTTGTGTCTTTGTCATTGTTGTTTGTAATTTTTTTTTTTTTGTAAATAATTGAAACTTTGACTCAGGGCGGGTTTATTTTACTGTTACTGTACTTTTAAATCTTATCTTGTATAATAAATATAAATTCCTGACTGCATTTTCTTTAAGTCATCATCTACTTTCATTGGGTTTGTCCCTGCAGGCCTACTGTAGGTGCACACAGGCTGCAGAAATAAGAGGTTTGAAAGAGATGATCAGATTTGGGCACAAAATAAGAAGAAAAATAAGCACGATTTTGTGTAATACAAAAAAGTCTGTAAAATACACTAATTAGAAAACTTTTGGTTATATTTGCTGGCTATTTTTTTCCTTCTTAACTTGCTAAACATAACCTCTACTTCTCTGAATGTTACAAAAGGCTAGCTTGTACATTAATGTGACACACTATTTTAACTGTGTCTGTCTGTGAGCTGCTGTGAATCCTCTTTTGTGGGGAACTTTGTCCATCAACAGCTCTCCTAGTTAAGTTGTTGTTGTTCTCATTTGGTTCTGTTTTATTTTGAAATTTCTGTGTTTTCCCCTGGCCTTTGCCCAATTGTCTCTACCGTTTTTGTGAGCTTTCCAACGTTTTTCCTTGTGAATATCTGTCTAGTTCTAGTGTTTTTTTGGACCTGATTCTGGATTGTGATTTTGTTACCTCCACCACCACCTTCTTGTTTTGGCCCTGCTTTGACAGCCACTTATCTGTACTTGACACAACTCACATTCTTTATAACAATAATTTAAAGTGTTATTTTTACTACATTTGTGCAAGCTTTTTGGGCTTTAACCTTTTATTTCTTTAATATGGACATTTCTGAATCCCTTCCTCCAAAAATGTCTCCAAAAGGCACCAGACTAAAGCACAGCATGCAAGTTTTAAATGAGTAAACAATATGCCGTTGTCACACAACACTTTGAAAATGTGTGCAGCCGTCTGTGCACAACTCCCGTTTGATGAAGTCCGAGCAACTCGGGGATGTGGAGATGATTCATTATGACGCATCCCAATGATTCGGCAGAGGCACGACTCAGTGGGACTGTGGTAAATGGCTCAGCTTAAAGATATGTTGTGTGGTTTCATGTGGTTTCATGTTACTTTGATTTATTATATCTACAGCATCTCCTCTATTAGGACAGTATTATTGTAGATAATGGTTACTAAAACAACTTGCTCAGTTTTTTTTTTTTTTTGCACAGTTTATCAAATTTGAGATCTTCTAAATCTTTAACTGTGCTTCTCTGATTTTAAACAGGATTCCAAAGTTTTATTTTTAATGGGTGGAAAGTTGGGGGAAAAAAATGATTCTCTGTTTGGCTGTCCATTTTTTCTGGTTTCATCTTCTGGAGTTATTAATCTGCCTGCAGACATGGACAATCTCAGCCATTAGGGGAAAACCACTTCCACATGGCAGAGTGGCTGATGGCAACACATTAAATTAAAATCATACACAGAGGGTTTTAAGACCTGTGCTTCCTCATCAAAGATCTGCCTGAAAAGATTAGCATACTGACAAAGCTGCCAAACCTACATTCAAGTAAAACACATGGATATTATAACTGCAAGAAAAGATAAGATAAGACACACACGCAGCTTGAGGGCTGTGGAAAATGTCACAATGGCTGTAGTGTTTTTTGTGTCATTTATACCACTGCTTCTCCTGCTGTGGTGTCTTTTTTGAGGACGTCATTTGTAGGTGGTGACATTTATTTACTACACTGTCCACAATAATGATATTTTACAATACAGTTATCATCATGTGGTTTCATGTTACTTTGAAATTTATAAAATATCTACAGCATCTCCTCTATTAGGACAGTAAAAAAATGTCATGGTCATATCATAGTGTTTTTTATTATGAACAACTAAAGTCCCTGCTGCCACTGTGTTATTGGAAACAGGAAAAGTTCAGATTTTTTCAATTTAAAACCTATTGTGAACTGTGCTTCTCTGATTTTAAACAGGACTGCCTTTGCATCTGTCGTGAGTTGGGGGAAAAACAAAGATTCCCAAAGTGTCCATTTTTTTTCTGGTTTCATCTTCTGGAGTTATTAATCTGCCCGCAGACATGGACAATCTCAGCCATTAGGGGAAAACCACTTCCACATGGCAGAGTGGCTGATGGCAACACATTAAATTACAGAGATATGGAAACGATAAGGGTAGACATGGGATAGTGAGCAGGGGCTGGAAGAACATGAGTCACAGCCTAAAGTCTGAGCTGAGGTCCAAAACCAAACCAGTGGAAAATACCTACTTATTCTGGCTGGAATTTGAACCCTGGCCATGCTTTTTTTTAAGGTCAACTATTGCTTTTCTCTTTACTTCAGTGTGTTAAGTTAATTTTTTGTTCATTAAAAAAAGTTATACAAAGTCCCACAGCTGACCCTGGTGCAGCCTTTTTATCCAAAATATTCACAGAGCTGCTGAAGTCTGACTGTAAAAGGATTTTACAGATTGTGTGATGTCACATGAATGTTTCAGTCCAAGACCCAAACATTACTGACCAATGTTTAAAAAGCACTTAGACAATAAGAAAATATCTTTCCGGGAACAGAATCAGAGGCTATACAGTGGACCAATCACAACAATGGATGCACAGAGATGATGTGCTAACCAATCAGAGCACAGTGAGCTTTGGGTGACAAAATAAAACTCCTGTGTATCTGGAAATGAAAGTGTATCGCAAAGAAGAGCTATGTAAAAATTTGTATATATATAAATATATATCTGTAGTACTGAACAACAATTTATAATATATATATATATGTATACTGAACAACAATTTAAATGCAACACTTTTTTTGGACCCATTTGTCATGAGCTGAACTCAAAGATCTAAGATTTCTTTCTATGAACACAAAAGGCCTATTTCTCTCAAATATTGTTGAGAAATCTGTCCAAATCTGCTGCTGTTGAAAGAGCCTTTAGAGCAATAATAACACACACAAACAGAAACTGTCTACCCTCATGCTGTTACCTCCATTACACCACTTTAACGCTGGATAAGTCAATTTTTTTTTTTGCATTGCTGCTGCTATTATTTATTCTTCTTGCTGTTTTTTATTATTATTTATTTGCTGCATTTTAAAACGCTGAGAAGCCGAACAGGTTTTATTGTGCATATGTGTATAATGACTAAAGTATTTAAGACCTGAACTAGTTAACTGAAAACTAGTTTGTAAAAATAGACTCAAAGTTCTGCAACGCTGTTGTGGCCGACTCTACATTGTAAGACTCTAAAACTATAAAATAAGGGAAAAATGCAGTGTCTCGGCAAAGAAGTGCTCACTAACACAGATTTGGACAGATTTGTGAGAAAAATAGGCCTTCATAGAAAAGTCTTAGATCTTTGTTTTAGACAACTCCAAAAGAAAATATTTTTCTCCTAAAAATTGTTGACCTTATAAAAGTGCAGTGTGCATTTTTGTTTGTTTATTTGGGGCAACATTGTAGATTGCAGGTCTTACACCATCCTTTCTGCTGCTTGTGAACCTGTACGGTAGCCCTGCAGGGACATGCTGTTGTTGATGAACAAACCCAGTGGAAATGTAGGTCAGAGATGACTTTGCTTTAAAAAATTTAAAACCAAACCATTCTCCAGCAGTGTTCAGTTATGTCCTGTCTTTGGGCTTTTGCAGCAACATGCAACATAAACAGCAAGTAATAAAAGTCTCCTTTTGTTGGGTTCTATGGAGCTTTACAGATCTATGATTATACAACATTTTACATAGTGCACCTTTAATGCACAACTTGAGCTCATGTGTAGATTGAATATCATTGTAGTTTGTCTGATTTGTTGCAGTACATTTGAATGATGTGCTTTGTAATAAAAAACCTACAAGGGGCCAGTTTTGTCTGACGTGTGTGGGATGACTAAGCAGCAGGATGAAAAGTTGTCTGATAAAATCGCGTCTGAGAGGTGCCTCAAGGCTGACCTCATCCCCAAACATCTAACTCGTTCTCGTGAATCTGCTTCCCACGGGTTTACTCATGAAAACTGAATTAGACATTTATATTTTCTGCTAAAATGTTGGTTTTCTCTGCCTGGTCTCAACTCCCAGGGAGCATCTGGGAGCATGTCTCAGCTTTCTTCTTCCATTTAGAGTGAATCCAAGCTGAACAGTGATTATGGCGTGACCCTAATGACATCTTTTCGACTTTGATACAGGAGCTGAGCTATCACTGTGGCTGCAGACAGAATTACTCCATTTATCTTAAAATATTTAAACTACTTTTTTAAATCGCTGTGGAGAAAGGAGTGGTCCACTGAGGCATTCACACTGATCAATACTAATCAGGACTGGCTTAACAATAAAAAGAAAATGACTTGCATTCATAAATTATTCATTTCAAAGTTATGTGAGTGGCTGAACTTTTATTCCCTTGAAGAAAAGTTTAACAAATTAAAGGTCACTGTAGTAGATGCCTGGATTTGTGCATAGGTTTTAGGTATAGTATATACAAATTAGATTAAGTCCTAAAAGCACAACAACTGACAATAATGGGCTCCAACAGTGGAGCCCTTTTCACTTTAAGAACAGGTTTTACACTAAAGACTACAGATATTACAGTGCATCATTTTTTTTAAGTTTAGGTTGAAAAGAACCAGATCGACATGGGCTAAATTTACCACCGTCATAAAAGGTACATTTGGTTCACGTAGGTTTGTTGCTGAAGCTGACTTTAGTTGATACACTTTTTCTCATAAAAATCTGCCCGTTATTAAAACCTAAGGGAGACACAGTGGTTAATCAAATGTGGATATGATTGGTTAGAGTTCCTAATGTCTCATGGTCAAATAAATCACAAAATATTTGCTCCACATCATTGACAGAAATGTATCAAAAGTAATCCAAATTTTTTTGAGCGAGTCTTACAGTTTTCCCGTGGTGTCGCTGCAAATGTCCTGTTCAATCTGGTATGCGACAACATCCTCTAACTTTCTCAAACCGTGTCAGATTGAGTTGGACCCACTAAAGCGATATAATAGCCATCTTTCCGTCTCTCCACAAATTGTTAATGGGACTTAGGACATTTAGTTTGTCGTATATTAATGAAATTTGGCACAGACATCCAGCCTGGGACCTATCACCAACAGCGCCTAAAAAAAATTTAAGCCTAAAATGAGGCGAGGGTCATTTGACGTTGCTTGCAGCTTTATTTGATTTATCAATTTACAAATACATTTTACAAATACAGTAACATCCAATAATTCAACATGGCATCAAAATGTCCTAATATGATCTTCCAAGTTTCTGTTTACTGTTTAACACACTTTCTCAGTCCATTCCTTTGACTGTCAGTGTCTTTGAGCGAACAATTGGAGACGTCTGTACCCAACCGTGCACCAAACTGTGCTGCCTCAGCAACTCGCCCAGCGCACTTTAGATCAAACTGCCACTGTATATTGTCTGTCATTCCTCTCCCAACACTTTCCAGATCATCACTCGAATGAAAAGAAGAATTTCCCTGTAGCAATATTCAATGAGATCTATAAACTGTGTCCTGCTTCTTTGAGAAAAGTGAGTACAGAGATTCATTGGAGGAGAAACACAAGAGTCCTCTTCGAAATATGTTTGATTTATGAGCTTCAGCCCGTGTTTGTGGTCCTGTCTTTGAGTATTTTTTTTATTCGTTGGGAGCAGAGGGGTGTCCAGAGAGAGCCAATAGAGCGCTGGACAGGACGCTGTACATCAGACACACACACAAACATGTTCCTGTGGGGGACTGAGAGAGCACAATACAAGAGTAGCACAGGTTAGAGTTTAAAGATCTGCTTTTGTTTATTGTTTGGAATAAGAGAAGGTATTCAAGCCACAAAAGTTCAGTGATTAAGAATTTTCAGAACAGCTGGAAAAGCATGTTCAAAATGTTTTACTCATCACATTTTGTCCAGAGAACTGTTTTGGTCCCAGGAATTTGTTCTGATGTGGACAAACAACAACTCGGACATTAAAAACTGTAGGGTAGTACTCATTTTTACTTGGTCTTAAATGTCAAGTCCAACGAAGACCAACCAAGACCAATCAAGACCACTACTGCTATAAAAGTTTATATACCCCCTCCCACCACCACCACCTCAAGCCATTTTACCTTGAACTAGAATTAAAGATGGCTTCCTTTACCATATGTACTTCACACAATAATAGGATTCAAGAAAAGAAAACAGAATCATTATCTCTTTTGTTATTACATAAACTTTAATCACATTTTTCTGAAATATGTTTTTACCTTTAATAATGTTGTACAGTCTTTTAGCTCCTGAACTGATTTGTTCCATACATCAACCCCAACAAAGAAATACATGAGTTGGTCTCGGTCGATGGGGACTCTACAACAACACCAGTCAACATTTGACAAAAGTTACTTTCGCTGTGCCACTGCAGTTTTTACTTTTTGTGTTGATACTGTACCTTTTTAAAATTCAGAATCTTTTCAATTCATTTCTTATTAAAGTTAAACAATCTCAGCAAATTCTTCAGCAGCTTTTAGCATTTTCAGAACAACTACCATCAACCGAGAGACTATCAGGAACTAAATTTCAGTTTGCCAGCGACCACCTACAGTATAATTGGACGAAAGACTCAAAAACTTCAAACTTGCTAATTACTTTGTGTTGTTTTTGGGGCTGGAAAGAAAAGCCCACATCCCAAACCAAAGACCACTCAGCTGTGATGCTCTGAGCTTTGAATGGAGCCTTTCTTTCAGCACAAACACAGTTAAAATCCCCGAAGCGTGTAGTTGACATCATCAAAGGTGAAGATGCTCGTGTTTTCCATTTTCCACCAAAGCTGTGACACGACAAGTGACTCATCTGCAAGGTTTTGGGTGATACGAGCAGCTGCAGCGAATAAACACGATGTAGGAGGTTAGTGAGAACTGATTCAGTGTGAGTGGAGTGTGTAGAGAAATGCAGCTCACAATGTAGTTCAAGGTAAAACCAAGAGCTGTGGACAAATGTAAAAGACAATGTTGAATGTTAATTGATGATAAGCCTGATTAATGGATATGTTTAGATACTGTAAGGCCTTAGAGAGTGACTTGAATATGTGACTGTAAATAAAATCTAAGATATGAATGTGAAATGTGAGTGGTTGTCGTCAGACTCAGCAGTAATTAACTGTTATTGTTTCCAAACCTTTATCATGGGACCAATATTTATATTTCAAAAGGCCATAAAAATTGGGACCCTACATTTCTGGTCAGATTTTACCTGTTTTAGTTAAATTCTGTGGGGTATTTTAACACTTTTCCATGTACACAACCCCTGCTGGATTTTACATTTACATACTTCATATTTCCATCACATCAGATCCTCCGCTGAGTCAGTGCACTCTTGTTTTTACTCTCAGTGGAATTTCATTTCACTTTAAGATTCACCAAAATATTTATTCCCAGTTTTATAAACAATACAAAGAAGTCAAGATCAACACTGAGGCCGGTGAACAGTCCAAGTCCGGTTTTGGGACAATTAAAGCTACTGTAATGAGTTGGGGGAAAAAAATATATAAAATAAAACTGCAATTTCACATGCTTTATGTAATTACAGTCTATTTAATAATAGGACTTCCTCAGGGTTGATTATAGATCTTGGGTCACAGAGACTTTTTTACTCAATGACGCATCAGGACTGTGTTTAACAAATTTAGTCCAGTTCCATAGGGGCACAGTGTATAGAATTCCTATTGCCTCCTATTGTTATCACCACGGCAACACCATTGCCAATAGGGCATGGATCCGATAGACTTTTGTGTTTTTTCAAATACTAAGTAGTATGTAAATTTCATCTAAATTTTATTTAGAAATTTCAATCCAAGATGGTCGTCGTCCTCCAGTTTAAGTTCTTTTTCCAACTGCTGAGCAAACGGGCTCAGGCCTAATGATGCTGTCAGGTCCTGAGTCAAAATCCAAGGTCCTTTATTGATGAAGTTATGCATTTAAAAATCTAAATATATCTTGGTTTAGCTGAGTTGAAACGTTTTGTGCTCTTTTACTCCTCAGAATTAATTTGAAGACCTTGGACATCTTTGTAAAAATATGTGTCTGTTTCCGTGATAACAGCTACAATAATTCTCTTGTATTTTTTTCATCACATTCCTCTGGAATCACAATGTTATTGGCCGTATCTGCTCGAGTGGTTTTTGCAGCCACATTTGTATCCCAAGCTGATAAGAGCTCGATGCTGGCAAATGAACACAAATTCAAAAATAAAAGTCTGCGTGTAAATGTGTACATGAGGAAAATTTTGAAAACCTTTCCAATGCCAGGAAGTGAAGCTGGTCAGTTTAGGGGCTGCACATTTTAATAAAGTCACAAAGAAATTACACAGTGACACAAACATCGAGGCTGGATGTGGCTCAAAGACAAATATAAGACGTGTTATTTTCGGGTATTGCATTATGTTTGGGTTGAATTCAAATTTTAAATGCCATGAATGTATAGAGTCTGTCTCACAAATCACACTGTTATCTGAGCAATTATAATATACCTACTTTTTAAACTATAGGCAATGCTTTTGACTTTGTGATACTAAATCTTTTTGTTTCCCACAGACGACTGGAGTAAACTTACCTGATCCACGTAGACTCAAAGGGGTTAAACAGAGGCATTGAGAGTATTTATGGTGCTATTAGGTGGAAGAAAGTTGACTGATTGTTTAATATGAGGTTATTAGAAACTGTTAATGTCTACTTTAAGACTTTATAAAGTATTATATAAGTACAGCAGAATCTTGAATTTTATTTCAGTTCAGACCACATTTAGATAGTTTAGTTATTTTATTGCTAAGGCTGCATGTACGTATAGAGCTTAGTGGGACTGGAGCTGGACTAGGCCTCAGCTCCAAATGTTCTTGAAAACATGAATAAATGAAAAAAGACAAGGGCAGAAATGCTTAGATCTGTAAATCCCCACGCATGACAGATTTCTGGGACCCCACACTGACCGAAATCCATCTTGTCACAAAACCTCCCACTGAAGCGGCTGATTCGGACGCATGGATAAAATAATCTGACAGGTGGTTCATCCAATTACTTCCACGTCTTCATTTAAATGACCTGCCCTTTAACAGGTGAGGAATTTCTGCATTGTACCCATCTGGGCAGACTGGTCTAAAGTTAAATACATTCAGGTTTATTTGTTCTTTAAGCTGGGGAGCCTTCAGGAGACTAAATGTGTATGCGCTACGGCTAACCGCGCTACACAAGGCCTGATACTGTCGCTGTCTACTCAATGGAATAAAAGATGTCCAAAGTATCAGAACAACATTCATAAAAGACTGGACTCTTCCTTTAGAGAAAATGACGTTATTTTAAGTCTTGGCTGAAGGAGCTGTCGTGCTTTGTTTCTAAACTGCAGGAGTACATTTTGATTATGTTTAC
This sequence comes from Perccottus glenii, assembly GCA_024416835.2. Taxonomy (NCBI): domain Eukaryota; kingdom Metazoa; phylum Chordata; class Actinopteri; order Gobiiformes; family Odontobutidae; genus Perccottus; species Perccottus glenii. Next base: position 22,778,567 of record CM044566.2, read on the forward strand.
GTCTGAGGCGCTCCAGGCCATATCAGAGCTTTGAAGTGTTTCCGATTCTGTGTTCGCTTCAGTGCGACGCGGATGTGAGCCTGAGCGTGATGCACGTGTTATTTTTATTCCCCACTCTTCAAATCTGGTGTGCATGTTTCGGGGGAGACACACCACAGGGATAACGCTTCCTTTTCTCCAGATTTGATTTGCCTTCACCTTTTGCATACTCCTTCATTCACGGCCGGTGGGACTCCTGCTCTGAGGAGATGCTAATGTTGTTGAACATTTTTAGTTTTTCGTCATCTTTCACCAAAATAAGATGAGAATACTTGTGTAAAAATATTTGTTCAAAACACTGGGTTCTCACATCTTGAGGAACACCTCTAAAGCACTTTCAACATGAATTTTCAAGATTTCCTGCACCTTTTATGCTGTGGAAGAGTATATACATTCAGAATTATTCATTTTTTTACACCTTTAAAGCAGTGGTCCCCAACCCCAGGAAAAGTTATATAAACAGAAAAACACCAAAGCAGTGAGGAAAGAAGAGAGCATTTGGACTTCCAAAAAGAATAAATAACTTACATTATTTCAACAAATTATCTGAGTCCTGCTTAAAATATGGATTTATATTATAATATGTGGCAACTGGCTCTCTTGGAGAGTGTTGGGGAGCAGAGAGGATGTTACTCATGTTGTTGTTGCAATGTTACGAGAACACTGCTAATAAAGTTGCAAACGAGGACACAGTGGGTTCACGTTTATACAGTTAAAATATTACATTTTTTTATTATTTTATTGTGTATTTATCTGCAACACCTTAAAGGCAGGTCCGTGAAAATATTGTCTGACATTAAACCGGTTTGTGCAGCAAAAAGGTTGGGGACCGCTGCTTTAAAGTAGATTGGCTGGTTTGGTTCACACGGCATTTTGCAAAACTATCCCAAAGGACTTCCTGAATCCTGTCGTCATGGGTTACGTGAATCATCCAGCTGATTAGTTTATACCAGAAGTGCATCTTACTTTTGTGTCACTTCGGTGGTTTGAATTAGACAAGAGGTGTTTTATTTTAACTTTGTCCCATTACCTTAATTACACGTTTACCCTTACTGCACTGGACAATGGATGGGTTCAATAAAGAGAATATGTTTCAATTAAATCAAATTCTAGCTTATTATAATAAACAGTATTGTTGAATTGCCACAGGAAAAGTCTGCAGAATTACCACTTTGCAGCTCGTTATAGAAGCCTGTTTAATTGACAAAAACACAGTTATTTGTTTTTCCACCACAAACAAGCTTCACCAGAATCCACTTGTGAGTTGGCCCAGGACTCAGCACTAACTCAGATGAACAAGCTTGATTTGCTTGTTCATCTGAGTTAGTGCTGAGTCCTGCCTTAAGGGAAGCTTTTAATGCAAGTTCCACAAGTAATGTGTAAAAGCATGTTAGACTCCAACTTGTCCATCTCATAAGTAAACTACAATTCTCAAACTCTGCATTAACACTTTAAAAACTTCAGATTTCAAAACATGTTGGTATTCCAAGAGAAAAAAAGTCTAAAATGTTCTTATTGTTGACTGCATGATGACAGAGACTGGATTGATCTGTGTTGACTGGAGTCTGGATGTCTTCTCTACTAATGTAGGTTCTCCTTCCACTCTTTAGAAACAAACATTCAGGTTCATCTAAAGTGCCATAAGTGAATAAATGTCAGTGTAAATGGTTGTCTGTCAGTGTCTCTTAAGTGTTAGCACCGCAATTAACTGGTGAGTGTAAGCATTAGATATATTTATGTACACAGATGCCTATAATGTGCATTTAATTTTTTAAAATATGGTCATTAGTACAGTGTATATTTCCATGACAGCATTTTAAGAAATACAGAAATGTTGTTGTTGGTGGTGAGAAGAAACAGTGAGAAAAAAACGGGGAAAAAAGCAATTTCCCCAAATCAATACCCATTTCCAAAAGTGAATAACACTGATTAAAGCTGATTTTAGAAGCACCAGATCCTGCCTCATTCCGGTCACAGACTTAACTGAGATAATTGACTTAACCAAACGATTCATTGGCATAATCCCACACAGCACCGCTTCCAAATGTACGCCACAATTGAATTAACCTGTGTCTGTGAAGGGTTAATGAACAGCAGGTCACTAAAGCCGACAGAGGAACCCCACCGGAGCAGCCGTCTCATCAAACACAGCCTCAAATTAGATTTTTTTTTAGATTCACAATCACGAGGGATTTTCACGGGGTCAGAAAGGACAGGGATTGCTCAGTAAAATAATATGGGGACATAGTGTGAAGAAAACTTTCATCACAAAGGACTGTCCCTGTTTACAAAGCAAAGTCAAGATCATACTTATTGATGATGGGTGGAAAGAGCAGGTGTTGGATTTTCCCGAGACATGAATGTTTGACACAGAGTTGGGTCATAGCATGGAACTGGGACAGAACGACAAAGTACGGTGAATAATCTCGTTCCCATAAACCCTAATCTGCTTTGACTGTCAGACCTACAGGAGACCTACACCTGCAGTGCCTTTTACCTGGGACGACCTCTGACCTCTGACATCACACACCTTAGCGGGACATCCTGCCCCCATTAGACCCCCAGGTTCATGGCTTGTATTTTGCTGGGCCAGTATTCAGGCTTATCATAAATAAATCCATTTCTGTAGAATCCCATTATCTTTTCCTTCACTCATGGTTTCAAGGATTTATGAATCAAATGTTTATAAAACATACATGTAGAGTCCCTGTTTTGTTGTCAGTTCTTTGTTGTCAGTTCTTGTAGAAGAGTTACAGTATCAGTGGAAAGCAGTAAAATGTTCTTGATAGTTGATAATGTGTTGTGTACGGTCTGTACTTTCACCTTTCCTCCGTTAATACACAAGAGAGACTACACACTCTTTCTGCAAACACAACTAATTAATATTTTTTTTGTTTCATTTAACTTAAAATTGGCTTTATATTAATTGGGAAAACTAGTGTAAATGCTCTGTTGGTCTGGTGCAGAACTGTTTAATCCAATCCAGAGCTATGGCTGGAGGCTGATGGTGTTGAGATTAATTACGTGGCCGGTCTCCAGTTTACTGTCTGCTCCGCGATGTAGCACCTTGTCCCGTTTCCCGAGCTGCCGTCTGTCAGCGCCGGGCGGGACAGCTGCTAAACCCGGGGGCCAACATGTATCTCTCTGCCAAACGCTGTGAGTTCACCTCCTCCACAAACCAACACCGAGCTCTATTCATCCACCACTGGACGGATATACACCGCCGGGACAAGGCCAGGGCAGGAGTTATGAACAGGATGGAAAGGAAATGGACAAGACACACTGTTCCCTGCACAAGCTCCTGGCAAGATCTGTGCAGGAGGACATCTGCACAGAGAGGGAAAACAGGTTTAAAATGGAAACGAATGGGTAATGTGCCACTGCTTCGGAGCATTTGCAAGGCCATTATCAAAAGAAATCTTAAAAGGAGCGCACACAGTAACTCCAATATTCCTCTATTTAAGTCTCTTATAGGCTCACTTTTTATTTTGTTTTCTGTCAGTGAAATTTCCATTAGCTAAATTAGAAAAGTATCCCAAGTGTTATTCCCAGCGTGGGCCTGTAGCTCCATGTTATCCTCTCTTTTAAAGTCCTCTTGTGATTTTACAGGTTTCAGATTCTATGGACCATGGTCACAGTTGGCTCCCGAGGCTGGTAGTGCATAGAAAATCATTTGCCTCATTTAAAAGTTAACATTTTGTAACTGTAGTTTTAGAGAATAAATGTGAATCCAACATAACCCCACTTTAGAAATACAGTACAGTGATAGTTAGAGACCAATATTGTGAACTGCACTGTAAAACATATTATTTTTTACAACCATTGAACCCTGTCCCACACAAGGTGCCCTCTGTTAAATCTGCATCCAGGAGCCGTCCATTAACTGGCATTAGACAGTTTTAACAACACAACAAATATAGTTTTGACGAGCCACTGTCCCTGTGCAGCAGTGGGTTTAAATAAACATTACCTTATGTGGGTTTGAACAGATTGAAAGCCCAGATTCGGAGGCATTTTGAGAAAAAAAACTCAGACACAGTTTGTTACTTGTTTAAAACTGGATTTGGACAGGTTTAAAGTGGTTTAACTTGGACCTTAACTGGTTTTAATAATTTTATTTAAACAGTTTACAGAAGAAATTAGTTAGGTTTGAAGTACTTTAAGGACATAGATAGCAGACTTAAACCAGCTCTGAAGGCATCCGGCCTTGTTATAACCAGGTTTGGATGAGCTTTAATTGGTTTAACACAGACAATAACCAGGATTTAACATGATTAGAATTGGATTCGCCAGTTTTAAAGTTTAGGTTTTAGTTTAAGTGCCCTGTTATTTCACCTACTCTATTTTTACTTGTACTACAGTTCTTTCCCATTGCCTTGTTGATGTCTGCCTAAATGAAACCAGACGATGATGAACATGACGTGGACTTTGATAAATCCAGGATATACTTTTGAAAAAGCACCTTTATTTTATTTATTTATTTATTTTTTTTTTTTTTTGAAAAAGCACCTTTATTTTTTCTGAAAAAGCACCTAACGTCAGAGTCTGTCGTTGACGTCCCCCAGTCTGTAGAGCTCTCTAATCTTTACACAAATAGGTTTTTTCTCTCGGGCACGCTGGTTTATTTCATGTCAGGGCCAGCGCTGGAGAGATATGATTCATAAATCCGCTCTCCCTCGCCTCGAGAGCGGGTCATGAGGCTCGCTGGTCCACGTTTATTCAGGTGTTGTATCCACACAGCTCTGACTGAGATCGAAACAGGCCTCAGTCCAAGGTCAGTGTTCGCTCTGAGCTTCTGTTTCCACAAAATCAGCTTCTGCGCACGTCCTCTGTTGATTTATTTTCCTGTATAAATGATGTTTTCACTGTTAGCCACATTTCCATAAACAAATTATTTACAGACATAAATATTTAAATATGTTTTTCTCTTTATGGCTGTAATTATTTTGTATTAAACAGATGGAAACAAATGTGGGATTTGTGTGATTGGCATTAAAAAGACTAAACACAAGCAACAACAAAAACACAACTGTTTTTGTTCATATTAAAGTTTATAGTCAAAAAAGAGAAATCAAGTGATCAGACGTGTGTTTACACCAAGTGATCAGACGTGTGTTTACATGGCCCACAGGCTTTAATCAGAGGAAAACTGTTTATGACGCAGTCAGAGCGAGTTTCATCAGCGGGAACTTTAGATTCAGAAACAGAATCTTTAAATAGAGCAAGTTTTGGTTAATAGGGTATATTCTCAATTTGTCAAACTACCAGAACTTCTATCATTAAGGAGCATGTTATTTTAAGGATTCCTATTAGAAGAATTTAAATAAATGAAGAGATATTCGGCGAGTGACGAGAAGCTTTGGTCAATCACAGGCACCTCTCTTTATTTGAATAAAGGACACTCCCAGTTCCCTGTGTTGGGTCACACTACGCTACAAATACTCAGCCCGAGTAGCTTTAATGTTGTTTTGGAAGCAACAAAAGTAAGCTTACATCAGAAGTCAGTCTAAAAACGATTCATTAAACTTAAACCGTAGTTTGACGCAGATAAGACATAAAACTAACACCGCCAAAGGGATTATACAGATTTTAATAGATGGCTTGTCAACATTGAATCAATGGCTGAAAAAGTGTCTATTCCAGCAGTGGCTATGTAAACAAACAAAGAAAGAAGAGGAAAAGGGAAGCAGAACACATTCAGGCAGCGTTGAACATGGAGGAGATAAATACAGGATCTCATCGGTCTTACCTCGGTCTCTGTTGTTTCTTGTGTTGTCCTTCTTCAGAGGGTCTTCAGTTCCACACCTGCACTCAACTCTCCAACAAGCTCAACAACATTTACACCTAATCTTGGCTCAATCTGGACAATGTAAAGGGAGGGACTGATTTAGAGGCTGCTGTGTCCTCAAGTATTTAGCCTCAACCTGAGACGTTTGAGATGTGTTAACCTCATTGTTTTGGGAAGACGTCGGCACAAAAAATCTGACATGTGCAGAAGAGCTCATGCAGAGACTTAGAGGTAAGGTAAATGTGAACAGATAAAGATATGTCATGTCAATACTTGTAATCATCTTCACCCCTCACTATAATCCTTTATCCTTTCACAACTCTCTCTTTTACTCAAACCAATCCGATTCTGAGGGTCATTTTCTGTCATAGATTTGCGAGTCTTTTCAGGCAATTAACTCCCAACGATCTCCAACGGGAGCTGAGGGGGGGGCATGTAGAACAGATTTACAGCTTCAGAAGCCAAATCCACCCTCGCGTCTTATCGCACCCCCGGGGCTTTGGCCACTGTCCAGCGCTGTCAGAGTCTGTAAAGGCACATAATGTCCTGGTCGGAGCTGCTTTCACGGCAGAGCTGTTGGATGATGCTTGTTGTGTCCAAGTGTACGACTTAAATCCAATAAACTGCTCCATCTTTCCACTGCACAGTTTTCATTCACTTGTAGAATCCTGTTTAAAGCGCAGTCATTTCTCTGTCACCGATACAACTCGAGTTACGCAGATAAACTTGGCTCCGAAACTGAAACTACATCTGTTTAATGGAGTCTCTTTGTTTACCGTTGTTTATCACAGAGCAATGGCAAGGTTTTCATTTCCGCTCTACCCTCAATGGTTTATCTGTCCGAGATGTATGTCCCAATGCAGAGCGACTGTCGGCGGATTATTTATTCTGCCATCTGCACGGGAGCGGGCTGTAAATTAACCTGCAGCAACAACGGAAACAAAGACTCCCTCAGGCCTGGATTTAGAAGGTGTTTGTGAAGCAGGTGAGGAGCCATTTGTACAACGTGTCAGACTTTGTGTGAAGAGTAAGAGCCGTTTTGTGAAAGTGTTTTTGTTGGCAGTGTATTTGAAAGATAGAGGCCAGAACAAAAGCACTACTAATGTGTGGAGATACACGTCTGAGCAGATTATTAAGTAAGGTGCACTTAGATTAATTTAGTATCATCAATAACCGAGGGATAGCGCTAACTACACAATGCAAGTAATTAGCATTACTTAAGGGTATTTGGATATGTTTACTAAAAATAAGAAATAAAAACGATCTATATCTGACTAATCTTTGTTGTAGGCCATGTGCCCTGTCGGCTGTTGATGTTGTACAATGTGTTGTAGGGAAAATGCCTCACACAGAAGCATGAGGGGAAAATGTATCTCATTCAGTAACATTCTGACTTTAAGTGTGATGTGTTAAATAAAACTAGACCTGTCTTAAACCAAAGAGCTTCTTCAGTTCAAATCTTTGATGTCTTACCTGAAGGTCATTTATATTCCATCCCTGCACCAGACACTGATGGACTCTCGCTGAGATGTGGCCCAGAGTGCAAATGTTTTGGTCTAGATCTTAAAGATGTCTGGCCTTTTCCCACAGTTTAAAGACCAGTCATGTGAAGGTGAATCTATAGATCTATTCAGTCAAAACGAATAGTCTACATCAGGGTCTGATGTAGACGTAGTGGTCCACTAAGGAGAAAGATCTAAGGAGTCGACAGAAAAGCATCAGAAAAATGCCTCTTGAACCATTGTTTGCCGTCAGAAGGAGAGGAGTTGGATAATGTTTTCAACACTTCGACAAAGGTAACTCATGCTTTGTTAAAGCTCGAGGCTGCCTTATTGCTTTAAGGCCTCGTATTAACACTTAACTACTCCCTAAGTACTTCCTCAAAGAGCGCTTTTGTCAAAAGTCCACAAATGGCGTCAAGTGACAAGGTTCCAGAGGCGTTTAAAGCAAAGATTTGGGTCAGTCCTGAACTTTTGTTGAGATCAAAACAAGGCCAAACTAGATTTATTCCAAAGTTAATAATAGCAGACATTTATAAAGAGTTGTTAGCACAGCAACAAGTTTATTAATGATTTCTTTTATTCAGTTTTAGCTGTTAAGAAGTTTGTACATTGTTGCTAATTTTTATGACTTTGTTGCTTAGAAATGGAAGCTCCGCCTTTTGAAACATAAGGGATTATGGGTAATATCCTTCAGCAAAGTCAGGTCTGAGTCACAGACCTGATGGGAACCATGAATCCTCGCCAACAGATAAGATAAACACAGACAAAGAACTCATCTTAATAAAACTAATCAACAGTGAGTTTGGAACTCCAAACAAAAAAAGCTGTATGTCTTCAAACTTTTGTAACTAGGACTAAGTCAAATTTTAGTTCTGTTTGAAAAATCGCTCTTTTTCCATTTAGTAACAGTACATTATCAACAACTGATCCTAGGTCATGATTTGTTTTTTCTCATTTATAGTTCATTCCATATTTTATTCTTTCACTCTCCATCTTGGCTCGTTTCAGATCTGTCCACGTCCTGCCTTTGCTTGTCTTCCCTGATGTGTATTTATACCACTCATTTCTCATTGTTCCTCACCGTTGTAGCCGTGTTACTTTTACTCGTCTCAACTTTTGCGTATTTGACCTGATTCTGATTTATGGCTACACTTTGTTTTTGAGCAGTGTCCATATTGAGTATTTCTTACTCATCCTGCCTTACAACTTTGTTCTATCGTTGTCACAGCTGCTATTTTATCCGAATCACGGTTGTAAACTATGCTGAAGAAGCTTGAAACATCATTTTTGGACCAGTGTTTAACTCTACAACCTTCAGAAAGTCCAGATGAAGAGAAGGTTGTGCCGCTTTGTTGCTATAGGTATGTATCAACAGGCTTTTTTAAGGGCTTTTTCTTTTTTGTTCACAAGTCAAACAAGCGAGAGCAAATACAAAGACTTTTCTTGTTCATAGATGTAGCGCTGTTGGTGAAGCACTAATGTAATTGCACAGAACCAGAGTGGGACTGCTGCATCAGTGCTCTTTGTCTTTGATGGAAGACACTCGAGCGTCGGATCGATGAGCGCTTGAAGACGTGGCCTGTTCGGGCGAGTTAATGGAAATATCATCAGAGGCACATGGGACCAATGCAAACCTGTGCTCAGCTTTTCTTTACCTGTCATTTTGTGTTTCCACATAAAATAAAGAAATTGAAAGTGAAAGTTGTGCTTGAATGTTAAATTACGATGGTAATCAGAGGAACTCTTTCTTTCACACAGTCATCTCTAGACAGAACTGAACTACTGTGAGTATTGCACATTATTATTGATGCTTCTGATGGTACACATTTAGCTTTTCACTTTAGACCAGAACTCAACTGGGTTGGACCTGTTTGAGTGAGTGGTTAGCACTCCTGCCTCACAGCAAGAAGGTCCTGGGTTCGATTCCCATCCAGGCCTGGGGCCTTTCAGTGTGGAAGTACTCCTGGTACTCCGGTTTCCCCCGCCACCAAAAACATGTTTAATAGTCTCCTGGCAGAGTTTGTTTTAATGCAGGTACAACATTTTCTTACTTTGAGGACAAAAGAAAACAAAAGCCTCTGTGTGTTTGAGAATAAAAACTGCTACTGAAGAAATCTTTTTTTTTTTTTTGTATTTTGCAGGAAAACTCCAGCTGAGTCTGTTAAAGTTGTCTGTTACTGAAAGGTTCTGATTGTTATGTCAGCTTTGTGATTACTGCTTAAATAAGTGACTGGATAGTTTTAATAGTACAGTGTTTGTTATATTCAGTGAATGGGTAGAAGGTAGATGGATGGATGTTGTAGTTGGAGTTACTAAAGTGTTATGTTGTAACAGCCTCGTGGTCGATGGCTTATTAAGTGCTACAGATTAAATATTTTTAATACAGAACTGGACAGTGTGTTTCCACTGATGCAGGGTTGTCACAGCTATAGTTACAATAACATTCTTGAAACCTTGTGTTGCTAAGATGCTCTTTTGTGTTTTAAATTAGGGGCGCAGGGTCTCAGTGGTAGAGCGGTCATCCTTCAACCAGAAGGTAGTCAATTGGGCAAGACACTTAACCCTCCTTACCTCCAGTGTCTGTGGCACCAGTGTGTGATTGGTGATGGTCGGAGAGGCCGTAGGCGTGGAATGGCTGCCATGGCTCTGTCAGTCTGCCCCAGGGCAGCTGTGGCTACAGATGTAGCTTACCACCAGTGATCAGAAAAACAAAATAATACCTAAAGCCCACATATTTTATATATTTTCAACTCTGATGCCCTCGGAGGTCGCCAAGTCACTGAGCTGTCTGTCCAGAATGTCTCCACGTCCAGCCGGAGTTCCCTGCTTATATAAGCCACAAAGGTCAGTGTTGTGTTGAGCTCCAGCTGCTGTGGTTGTAAATGTGAAACTTTGACAAAAGAAGACAGTTCAAGGAGACAGAGCTGAAGAATCAACTAAAGCAGCGTCTGTGCCTCGTGTTGGGCTTCGTCTGCTCGAGGCTGCTGCTGGAAAACATCTGCTTTTTCTGCTTTCACTTCTCAAACATCTAAATAAAACTGCAGCTCAGAAAAAAGAGTGCTCACACTCACAAAACTGAGATAAGATGCTGAACGATACATTAGATACAAAAGTTCCTGTTCTTTACATTTACATTTAGTCATTTACCAGATGCTTTTATCCAAAGCGACTTACAAGTGAGGAAAACAACACAAGGTAACAAAAAGCATAAGTGCACCAAAAACTAGTGTGTTAAAACCCAGACTAGTTTTTGGTGCACTAATAAACACTTCCTTTTATTGCTTCCTTTTTATATATATATATATATATACATATATATATGTATATATATATATGTATATGTATATATATATATGTATATATATATATGTATGTATATATATATATATATGTATATGTATATGTATATGTATATATATATGTATATATATATGTATATGTATATATATATGTATATGTATATATATATGTATATGTATATATATATATGTATATATATATGTATATATATAGTATATATATATATGTATATATATGTGTATATATATATAGTGTATATATATATATGTATATATATATAATGTATATATATGTATATATATATAATGTATATATATGTATATATATGTATATATAAAGGAAGCAATAAAAGGAAGTGTTTATTAGTCACAGAATCTGCTGATCTGTAGCCACATAACTTTAAAACTAGACATCATATCAAACATACATTTCTTTTTCAGCTGCACTATCTTCAGCTCTCCAATTGGCAATTGTTTAAAACAACATGCCCTGATTATTTATTTATTTATTTATTTAAGGCGTGTTACCTTTAAATAAATACACTTTACAAACAGAAAAATAAAGAGATGTCTCAAATGAATTTGCTTTTAGTGACCAGGACCACCAAATACTGTCATGTGATTGTTAAACAAAGAAGCATTCAGTAAACCAGCCATGTTTTTGCTGCCTCTGACAAGATCATTTATTAAATTTGATGGAATACGTTGAATGGAATAGTCTGTTGGGACACTCGCCTTGGCTGTTGAGAACTATGAAATAATTATGCCTAAACCGTGAGTATCTGTTTTCTTATGCTTGTTTAATCAACAGCAGATTGTAACAGGAGTCATCTGTGACAAAACAAGACCATGAGAAGTCTAGGCTCTAGGCTCCATTATCAAGGGTTTTAACAGATGAGAGTTTTCAGTCCTGGACGTGATGCTGATAAAACAGAGAAAAGGGAGGCAACATGAAACAAAGATAAACATTGGCAATGCATTCATGGCATGTTTAACGAGGAGGAGATAAATGTCGTTCTGACGCTGAAGTTAGAGCTAAAAGTTTGAGGTCAACTCTAAACTTCAGTTTGTATGTATTAGTATTTTGGAGAAAAAAATGGTCCTGTTTAGCTTTTTCATAAAGAAGAAGCATGCTGCTGTTGGAGGAGAGTGGCTCTGAGACAGGCACCAAAAAATAAAATTGTGGTAGTGGAGCTTTAAAATTAAAAAAATTGTTTTGGTGAATTGGTCCAGTTTTACTTTTTTAATCAAATAAAAGCAAGAAAGTTTGCTGCTTAAATTAGCATACATTTCTTCACTCAATGCAGTTTAAGATAATTTACAGCTCATTTAAAATTACCAAATATGCATCAATGAGGGAAAGCTGTATAAACATAAATAAAGTGCTACATTAGGATCAAACACAACTTGTAAAATGCCTCAGGTGTGAACTGTACGGTGCTGATAACGAACCAGATCCTTCTCAACCTCTGCGTTATGAATATTCATGAGCACGCATCCTTAATTGTAGATAATCCCTTGTGTTTGCATTTTTAGTTTTTAGCTCAATCTCACTCTGTTTCAGCTCCGTCGTTAGTCAGCTCTAGCTCTGAACATGAAATCTTAAACCAATCGTGTTGATTAATGACAATGTTTGATAAAAACCAGCAGAAAAACCTGGACAATGTCCCGAAGCCTTATTTAAAATGCTGCAGCTGTGTCTGCTCACCTTAACGATCACTACTACATCGTCTGCTGGGCTTTAGTGCTCGGTCTTGAATCTCAAACACTACCTCGGCGTTCTTCTCCACATTAATGACTGGCTCAGACCGAAAAGTTTGAACATGTAGCCATCAGTAGATTTAATACTAAAGGTAATTTAAACATCTGTAAAGGCAAAAGTCCAGTTTTATCTGATGAGCTAAAGCTAAAAAATATTTTATTTTCCTTGTTTTTCTTTTACCTTCTGTCTTTTTTTAACCTATTTTGACCATTCCTGGCAAGCTTTCATTAAATTTTCTGTTTATTAAAAAAATTAGTCTGGTCTGTGTGGATTTAAGTTGGATTTTTAAGGGCAGTATCAACTGAGGCAGAAAAAGAAGTTGTTCTCGTGGTATTTTGGAAGTATTTTTTGTTTTTTTTTTTTTTTTTTTTTCAAAGAACATTTTGTTCATAAGCCATTTTATTTTGTTCAAACAATAACTAACTCAAATGTTTGATTCAATTAAAGTCCAACTTAAATCATTAACGTTAAACCTGATCAGAGTAAAATTATTAAAAAATTTTCAAAGAATAATTAAAACACCATAAAGCCTGTCAAAAATATACCCGGCAACATTTAATCACTTTTGAATGGTTCAATGTTTAGTGTTTAGTTTTAGTTTTAATCCTGGTTTTAACCATTTAAATCAAGTGCTGTTGGTAAATTTCTGAATGTTACAGTCAATAAATAATATCCCTCAATTATTCTCCTTGCTTTAATAAAACATAGAAGGTACGATGGTATTTGGAAAGACAAATATTTAATGAGTACTTAATTAAAAAAGTTTAAGAACTGGTTTGGTTTAGACCAATCAGATGGGGCGGGCTTTGGAAATGTCTGTGAGCGAAGAGATTCAAGACCCTTTGACAGTTTGGGGGAAACAAACGGGTGTGATTTACCAAGCTTATTTTGATTAAGTCTTGTTGGAAAAACAGAAGCCTTACAGCAACAAGACACTGTTTTTGGACAAATATGTAGACTATTGCTCACAGAAGTATAACACATATGAATGAACACAAAATGCAGTTTTCTACTACAGTAATATGACAACAATAAGATTAAAACGGGCCAACCAAACGTCACTTAAATACTCGAGTAGGGGTGTCAGGTTTTTTCTTCTTCTGTTATGTTCTTTAGCTAGACGTGGTAAAAGATGCTTTTCAAAAATCAGGCCGAGTGGGAGAAGGTACAGTTCAAGAGGATAGGCCCAAGACTTGATCCCTGGGGGACTCCACAGACTAGAGGAGCCCCTCAGGTTAACAGTAATCCTTAAAAACGTTTCAATGGAAGTCTATAGAAAACAGAGTGTATGTCTTTAAACTTAGTCCACTCCAGGGCGTCGGGGGGTATGACTCTGTGCCCCAATGACTTTGAATGGGTTGACATTTCTTGGGTTAACAGTTGGTCTTAATTACAGTTGGTGGCTATTTTTTGCAGTTTTTAGTCATGTCGATCATCTCTTAAAAAGCATTTTCTCAAACTAATAATAAATGTGGTTAAATCAATTTTAATTATTTGGCCCAACCTTTATTTTTAACTTCAAATTAACAAACAGTAGCTGGATATAATCCTTGAGAAGCGTGAAGGCTCCACACCTCTTCCCTCTTTTGAAAACCTGTTGAGAATCCCGATCACGGTCAGGTGCTATTATTGGCAGCAGAGGCTCTCAGGGAGACCTCCAGCTCACGTTTGATTGTTTTCCAGCCCGAGAGGAGCCGAAAGCGAGGCATTATGAGCCAGATCCCTGTGGGAAGCACCGCGCAGCTCCCTCTAACCTTCACAAAAAAATTCAATTGCTATTTTTCAAACGGGCCTCGGAGCAAATCACTGTGACCCGGAGAAAAAACGGCTTCCTCCAATGATAGCGCCCCACCTCCACAACTTTCTGATTGAAACTGTGACCTGTGGAGACAATAGCAAATCATTTTTCACTGAAAGGCCTCCAGACGTCCATTGGTGAAAAAAGTCCTTTTTGATTCAGAGAGACTGTTGCTGCACATGTTTTTTTCAGTCAGTCATCAACAATCAACAATCCAACAATAACTGCTTGGATGAAAATGAGTTGCTTTAAGGTCATAGGATTTAAGATTAGATCAACTTTGATTGTTTTTTTGTTATATGTTGGCAGTCAAAACATTTTATGATCACAGAATCTCTGAAATGACAAATAATTTAGCACAATGTCTCAAAGAAGAACTTTTAAATCAGACTAAAAAGGTTTGCAAATCCACAGTATTTTCTCTGAATTTATAAAAATCATTTTGTAATAGAAACTGATGATGTACAAAATAATATTTTGGCACACTGTGTATAAAGACTGTCTCTATCTTTATCAAGTCAGATATTATTGGGTTCTATTTACACAAAGTTGGTCGCACAGTAGAGTTATTACTTTGTGTGTAATGTAGCAGGAGGGTTCAACTCTTAAATCTGCAACAGACTCTATCAGTTTAGTCCCAGAGAAAGAGAGTCTCCACCAACAGGAGATGAACCTGTTACAGACTGAAGCTGAAAACACTGCAGCAGCTACAGCTCAGTTTGGTTTTATTGTATGATTTTAGCTCTGGGTCTGAAGAGGCCTGTGGTACCGCTTCTACAAAACACTCATAATCCTGAGACATTCTTGACTGTGTATCTCACAAATGAATATAAACTGCATTAATAGTTCTCAGACGTTGGAAAAAACCAACAAGCCCGAAAGATATAATTTAGATTTAGATTTCATATTAATGTAAACAGTCGTATTTAAAAGCTGCTTGTTTTTTATGTAACAACTAAAAGCATTATGGCTGAGTCCCTGAAATGGATACTATACATAAAATTGTGTTATGCCACAGATTACCATACAGCTGCAAAAACATTACAGCCGACTCAGAGAGAATGTAAACTGAGGCATTTTTCTCAGTTAACTATTACGGAGTAAGAGCTCAGAATAAATGAGGCATTTGCAGCAAACAGGGGTTGTTGTATTTGGGATAGAAATGTGTAATATTAAACATGTATTTTATCTTGTTGGTGTTTCAGCATTGGTTGTATGTTACTAAGTTCAAGGTAACCAACAAGAAATACCTACATCTTAGTCAATGACCAATAGAGCAACTTCTCTTTCTTTTAAGTGATTTAATCTGCTTCAAAGCTTTACCACACTGTACTTTGCTAACCCCTCAGAAAATGCAACAAGTTTGGAAAAGTCCACCTCAAATCCAAGTAATATCTCAATATAATCCAAGTAATATCCAAAAGCATAGTTTTCTGTAAAACTGTTTTAAGGATTTTTCATCAATTTAATGTTGACAAGCTGTGCAGACCAACAGCCAATGGGAGTGCCCCTTATTCGACTAAGAGCAGACCAAGTTGAGTGTGAGAATGGGATTGACCAAAGCTGCTACACATCTATTAAATCCTGAATAATAAAGCCTAGATAAAGTTTTGTAGTCTTGTTTTTCACAGACCATGCTTATTACATTACACTAATTAAGTAATTAAACAGTTATCTGTAAAACAAAGAAAGCTGCAGGTTTAAGTTGTGGTCTCAAAAAAACCCAGTGACCGCTGTGTCTCCACCGTGTGAAGGACAACATAAGCCTAGCGTTTCTTTCCTGTTTGTATTTATTTATATTCATGACTTTTTCTTGTGGTGCCATCTTTCTCCGTCATCCTTCAGAGCCCTCACCTCTGCCGTTCTCCCGGGACCGTGGCTGCAAACACCAAACGGCAGACGGGGGGTAATTGGCGCTCTCCGTGGGCGCATTCCTCTGCATAATGAGTCTCGCGGAGCTGCTACCGATCGGGATCCCAGGGAGGTGTGAGCGGAAAGGCATGCAATCAGCGCTCGACGAGGCCTAACTGGTTCCAGCTGCTCAGATATTAGTCAGAAAAGTCACACGCTGAGGTCACAGGGGTCAGAGCTCCACAGTAAAGCTATTCCACCTTTTTCTTAAAACGATTCCACCTTTCTGCTCCCAATACCCCAATTTAAATGGCTGCAAAAACAATCAGTGTTTACCTGCTGTGGGTTTTTGGGTTGGTTTAAAGGTTAGTGCAGTTTGTAGAAAGCAGTCTTGTTTACAGATGAGTAGGGAGGAATTTGGATTCAAGTAGGATTCAAAAATTCAGTTGTAATAGAAAGCATTGACATGACAATCATCCAATAAAATCAACCACTGGCAATAACCCTAAACTGCTTAGCTATTAAACATGACAATATTGAGTTTTGCAGCAGCATACAAACCAAACAGAAACTAGCTTTCTGCTGCAGTGCCTTCATGAGTAGTCTTCCCTTCTTCCCTGGAGCCAGTGGCACAGTGGTCTAAAAGAGCACTCTAAATGAATGGGTGGCTGATTTGTTTAGGTTCCCAAACTCAAGAAAAAACATCTTGTACTGCTCTAAGCAAAGTATCTGTGTCCAAACAGCTGATGGCAGCTCTGACAGATCTGAGCATGTTTGAGGTTTTACTGTTACGAACGTAAATGCTGTTGCTCTGACTGGATAAAACTGAGGTTAATCATCGAACAGGTATGTATTTAAACTAGTACCTACAGTACGTTACGCTTTCTATGGAAGTCCTCTTGATGTTAATGTGGAACAGACCATCTGGTTTGTCAGCTTTCTGAACTGCCTCTTCTCTCAATTTAATAACTTGGGGTAAGTCTACTCACAAAAAAATAACAAAAAAAGTTGATGTTCTTGCCATTACTGTAAATCTTTTAAAATGTGTCAAAATGTTCCTGTTTCTGATCATTTAGATTAAGTACTTTATCAAAGACAGTAACACAGCTCAGCACACATGGATCACTGAATGCTTGGAGATGTACAACATCAACAGGACTCTAAGAGACTTCATTGCAAACTCAATGAGGCTGTGGAAATCCACCCTTGAGGCCAATGGCAAGCCACAAGTACAAGTATCCAAATAAGGAATAATAAGGTGGCCAAAGGAAGAGATACAGATCACAGACGTTAAGACACGAAAGCTCCTCACCATGCATGGAGGGTTCCATCCCAAATCCAGCACCCTGAGACTGTACGCTAGCCGTAAAGAAGGTGGCCGTGGACTAGTGAGTGTGAGAACCACTATCCAGGCTGAAACATCCAAGATCCACAAGTACATCAAAGATAAGGCCCCAACAGATGACGTGCTCAGTGAATGTCTCAGGCAATGGGGAACAGAGGAAGAGGAGCTGGAGGAGGGACCATTATGGGAGGACAAACCCCTACATGGGATGTACCACCGAAACATAACTGAAGTGGCTGATATCAAGAAATCCTACCAATGGCTAGAACGGGCCGGACTGAAGGACAGCACAGAGGCACTCATCATGGCTGCACAGGAGCAGGCCTGAGCACCAGAGCAATAGAGGCCCAAATCTACCACACCAGACAAGACCCAGGTGTAGGCTGTGCAAACAGGCCCTGAGACAATCCAACACTTAACTGCAGGGTGTAAGATGCTGGCAGGGAAAGCATACATGGAGCGCCATAACCAAGTGGCTGGCATAGTGTACAGGAACATCTGTATGAGTATGGACTGGAAACCCCGAGGTCAAAGTGGGAAACACCTCCAAAGGTGGTAGAGAATGACCGAGCCAAGATCCTGTGGGACTTCCAGATTCAGACTGACAGAATGGTAATGGCAAACCAACCAGACATTGTGGTGGTGGACAAACAGCAGAGGAAGGCCGTTGTGGTTGACGTTGCAATACCAAGTGATTGCAACATCAGGAAAAAGGAACATGAGAAACTAGAGAAATACCAAGGGCTCAGAGAAGAGCTGGAAAAGGCTTGGAAGGTGAAGGCGACAGTGGTGCCTGTGGTCATCGGAGCACTCGGGCAGTAACCCCAAACTGGAAGAGTGGCTACAGCAGATCCCTGGAAGAACACCAGACATCTCGGTCCAGAAAAGTGCAGTACTAGGAACAGCAAAGATACTGCGCAGAACCCTCAAGCTCCCAGGCCTCTGGTAGAGGACCTGAGCTCGAAGGATGAGAGACCACCCGCGGAGGGTGAAGGACAACGTTTTTTTTATATATATATATATATATATATATATATATATATATATATTATATATATATATATATATATATATATATATATTATATATATATATATATATATAGTGTATATATATATATATATATATATATATATATATTATATACAGTTCATACTGCCGTTGTGTCCTTGGGCAAGACACTTAACCCACCTTGCCTCGTATGAATGTGTAAGAATGTTTAGTGGTGATGGTCGGAGAGTCCGTAGGCGCGGAATGGCTGCCACGTCTCTGTCAGTCTGCCCCAGGGCAGCTGTGGTTACAGATGTAGCTTACTACCACCAGTGTGTGACTGTGGAGTGAATGAATAATTGATATGTAAAGCGTCTGTTAGGAAAAGCGCTATATAAAATTGATGTAATAATTTAGAGAAAACCCTGGCGGCTTGTAAAAATCTAACTTGCCCCGCCATTGTCTCATAATGAACCATTATTAGATTCTAATGTTGGACCAGTGCATTTTGTGATCGTATATCATGTTTAACCTGGACCTGTGTCTGTTCAGTGAGTTTCCTAACGTCTCTGAGAAGACCTCAGTGCACACTCTGTAGCAGCTGCTGCCGACTGAGAGCTGCAGTGAGAAAGTTATGAGTGTAAGGAGATGGCTAATTTGCATAAACCGTAAGTGTGTAATTAATAAAAACCCAGCCTCTCGCACTAAACACAGAAGGCTTTAAGCTCAACGCAGCTCGAACATTCCCTGTGACAGTCTGTCTTTCCTAAAAAGCACATTAAAGCATTAAAGAATCTTGAATTACAAAAACTGAGCAGAGTCTACTGAGGCTGAGAGAACGAGCTGCTGTTTAGCCACACACTATCCAAACAAAACTACTATTTACATTGTGTTTGCTCTCATATGTTAAAAGGTGGTGTTAAGATTTACATTTAGTTCAGTGCAGGCTGCTTTGGGCCTGGATTATTCGTCTGGAGCACTGCCAACACATGCACAGAGCCATTACATATTTTCAGTTTGTTTGTGGAAAACGTGGCTAAAGTATGACCTAATATCAACGCCGAGCTGTCATAATCTAAACAGACTCCCTCAAACTTTGTCTAAATATATCAGTACCCTCTTCTGTTTACAAGAAAGGTTTTTGTTTTTGGCTCAAAGCACAGTTTATCATTATCTGAGCTCCTCCTGATTCCTCTGAGCTTAAACAGCTTTTGTTAAAGTCTCAGGCATCTACTCATCATAAAGCATTATTCATCATTATATCTATATAAATACTTATCACTGCAACAGGCCAGACTTTGCTGTGAAGAACACTGTGGCCTGATGTAAAATGTGGAAATCTGAACCCTTAACCCTTAAAGTATGACTCTTATCTAAGAATGAGCATTGCAA
Source organism: Perccottus glenii (assembly GCA_024416835.2). Classification (NCBI taxonomy): domain Eukaryota; kingdom Metazoa; phylum Chordata; class Actinopteri; order Gobiiformes; family Odontobutidae; genus Perccottus; species Perccottus glenii. Next base: position 22,798,333 of record CM044566.2, read on the forward strand.
AAGGACATAAACACATAAGAGGCCTTGGTGATTCAATCCAACTAAATGTTTTACAATCTTTGTTTTGTTTGGTAACCTTTGGGTTCAATCTGTCTAATTTTATCGCTTAAAGCACACATAAATCAAGCTTGCAAAACTGCATTTTTTTCATCTCGCTACATCAGCCAAGATTAGAAATATGTTATTTAAAAGTGATGCTGAAAATCTAATCCAAGCATTTGTTGGAACCAATGTTAGACTATTGCTATTCTCTGCAGCAGGACGCCCAAATAACTGCTTTAAAAGTTTTCAGCTCGTCCAAAATGCAGCAGCCAGAATACTAACAAGAACAAAAACACATTATCCCAGTGTTAACGGCCTTCAGGTCTCAGACCTCATAGTGCCGTATCGTTCCAACAGAGATCTACGTTCTCAAAATGCAGGGTTACTAGTCGATCCTAGAGTTTCCAAAAGTACAATGTTAGGTAGAACCAAGTTTGTGTTTTTATGGAATCAGCTCCTGCTCACGTTAAAGATGCAGACACAGACTTTAAAGTTAGACTTCAGACTTTCCTTTTTGGTATGGTCAGGATATCTAGATGTACTGTGTTTTTTTTAAGCAGACAAGCTTCTGTCCTCTGACTTATTACAATATTATTCACATTTCTGCTCAGTTGTTCTTTTCAAAGTTGTCCCTCTGTCCCACTCCTTCCAGGTGTTGCTGTTGGACGTCCCAGTGATGACTGTCCTTAGCTGTGCCCTCATCTGTGATGCTTTTTACAACAACAATGTACGATTAGTTATAAGCTCATCCTTCCATTTGCTGCAGACTCCAACAGAAGACTCTAATCAGACCGTATGAGCCCCAGAGTGACTTCCTCCACACACAGCTCTGCAGGTGTCTTTCATGCCAGTGTTAGAATTCCCTTTGAGCCAATGGGCTTCAAAGTCTCATGTAAAATGTAGAAGACATCCGTGTGAGCCCTGTCGTTTTGATGCTGCTCCATTTGTGCCGTCAGAAGTTAAGCTTTGATGTGGAACACTGTCAGTCATTGTTTCCTGTTCCTATAGACTCTGTACATTTCTCTGAAGCTGTCAGTTTCCTCGTGGAGAGTTCTACCTGAGAAAGAGACAGGGGCAAAGGCTGAGTGCAAAAAGTTTACAATGTTTTCCAGTTGAGCTTATGGCCAGAGGCAAAAAGAAATTTAGCAGAACAGAAAATCCTCCTCGAACCTGAAGGGATTTGATGAGGTTTTAGACCTGAGGCATTCTTGGTGATTAAAAAAAAAAGTGTCACAGCAAACAACAGGACAGTTTTGACAGTTTAACGTCATATTATAACAACTGGGTCAGACATGTGACTTTAAATAAAGTGGCTTCAGGCTCAGGACGAGATGGGTGGTTTTTCCTCCGCTCACTGGGACCTGAAGGCCCTCACTTTCTTGAGGAGGCAGACCGATCTTCAATTGACTCCATGTTGTATGTTACCTTGCCATTTATTACTTTGACAACATTTCTGTCTACAGCAGGATCTATGAAGTTGAGTACTTGAGTGACATTGTGGTTTTTGCTGTTGCCCGTAAAGAACTACTCCTGACAAACAGTTGTACGCCAAATACATAAAACTAAACCAAACGCTATATGCTAGGAAATGTTTTAATCTAGGTTCGGCAAACAAATTGTTAACAGCAATCAGTCATCATTGTTAAAGCTCCTGATCTATTGTCTGTTATTGAAGCAACAGATCAGTAAAATATTGACACCCCACACTGAGGATAATCTGAACCCAGGCACCTGAGCCCAAGTCAAAACTGTTAAATGTCTCTCAGTCTGTGAATACTGAGCAGCTAGACAAAGTACAATCCTGTCTGTGTTGACGCTCCCCGAGCCCGGCGGACCCCTGTGGGCTGGAAGTGTCTCCCTCAACACTATTTTAGGCACTTTCCGATCGGCCCTAAACACAGCTAAATATAGGCGCTGGTCTGTTGGTGCGGAGTTGGCTTGAGTCGTGAACAGGCTCCGCTCTGTGCTGCACAGTCGCAGGAATTCCCAAAGATGTAATATGAAAACCATGGCCCCCTCGTCTGTGTCACCGACGCAGTCCGAGTGGAAAAGCATTTCATTTGACCAGAGGGAAAGTGTGGAGAGGGGGGCCAGACACTGGGTATTAGGCTCTGTTCACACTTACAGGAGAAAAAACTGGTTTATTTGTGATAAAATATGTCCTAAATAGTTGCAAGTTAATAAAGTCATTTTAATAGACTTATGCATCTCCATTGATCTTCAGTTAAAACCTGGGAACAGACAAACAGGTTTCTGCCCGAGGGTCTCAGGTTTACCGGCCAGGTCCCAGCGGAAAGAACGCAGCCGTCTGGTAAAGCTGTTGAGAAAAGTTAGTCCGGCTTGAAGGAATGCTTGGCTTTAAAACGACATAATAGTTGTAAATGATATAAAACTGTACAAAAGCACTACAAAGAAATCATGACAAGAGTATGGAAGCTGCCATCTTGGACAGACCCTCTTCTTTTAAATACAGTTACATTACAAACTCCACATGATTAGAAGTCAGATTTTACATGACCATTTTTATTGTTTTTAAAGCTGAATAAGACAGTTCTCTTCTTGTTTGTCAAATAAGACTTTAAATACTTGCATCACCTGCCATTGTATATTTTAGACTTCCACGAACCACTTCCACTTTTTACATTTCTTCCTCTTCTTTCAACTTCCTTCATTGTTGTATTCTGTTTCATGTTCCTTATTTTAGTTATTTTTGCATTTACCAATTCTATAATCTTACTCCATGTGTGTCAGCTCTGTTTCACCGACACAGTCTTGTACTTTTATAACGAGCAAACAGTGTCAGGTCCCCCCTCCTGTTTAACTCCAGCGGCTGTTCTACTAAAGACACACCACCGGCCTCATGTTTCATTCAGACCGAGGATTTGCGAAGCCTGATTGCACATCTTGGACTTTGTCTGTTTGTTGTTTCCCGCAGAATAATGCATTACAATGTTGTTCTGTTGGACGTTGCTGTAGATGCTCGTTAGCAGAAGACGTTCAGACTCAGTGGGCCATTTCCACAGGAAGTGTGCCGGACACCTTAATGACCACAAGTCGATAGTTGGTCTAGAGGCTTTGGGCTTTTGTTTTCATGCTGCTGTAAATTATATCGAGCGCTTCCTCATTTCTTCACCAACTCGGAAATGTGTCCATAAAATATAGAGGAAACAAAATACTAGAAAATGGAAATTAGGTGTGTTTCATGTGCTTTTTCTTGTGGCTTGTGTTGGTCTTTTTAATGCAACAGAGACACCAATAAGATTACTATACATCACTGTATGTGTGACGACCTGTTAGCAGCTGGATCTACCTGAGAAAAGTAAGACGTAAAAGTAAGTTTAAAAAAACTCATCTAAGACCTTTAGATGTCAGTGAGGCTTCATTATCAAGGATTCTTTCAGCTGGTGATGAAAAGCTTTGGATGGAAAAAGTAATTATTTACTTTAAAAAGCAGATTTTTTTTGTGTTTATCAGTTCAAGGAGGGGACCAGAGGGTGTGTTGCAACAACAGAGGGCACCATCTCATCAGCCTCCTCAGGAAAGTCTATGCCGGGGAATCCGTCCAATAGTCAAACCTCGGATACAGATACTTTTGCTTCATATGTTAAAATGTTTGTTTTTTTTAGATCCATGTTTGTTCTTCTCCGTCTTCTCCTGGACGCCTTCCCGGGAAATACCTAGGACACACTGGAGGAACTGTCTCTCGACTGGCTGATGAACTGTGTCCGGGGAGAGGAAGGTCTGGGCATCTCTGTTTAGACTGCTGCCCCCACGACTCGGCCTTGAATAAGCGGAAGATAGATGAGATTTCTCAAGAGACAAGACCACAACTTTTACATACAGAGAGCAAGTCAAGACCAAGACCAGAATCAGTGTACAATAAACTCTAAGAGATGCAAGGAAGAGTTAAAAACAGTCTCATGGAGGATCAGATAAATCAGTGTTTTTTGTGCCACCAGGAAGAGTTCGGAGTACTTGTTTGTAGAAGGAGATGTTTCTTGTGAAAAGCTTTTGTGTGGAAAGATATCTCACTCCTACAGCTACAGCAGTGTTTCCTTTTAGCAGCATTTGTGTTTGAATGTAGCTCATCTCTCAAAAAGTCCTGGGAAATTACCTCCATTTAACTCCCCACCATTTCAAAATCACACATTTATCACTTGTTTCATTTCTACTGTGCCTTCTCTCTGTCATCTTTGCCTTTTCGCACCAGCCTCCTTCATTATTGACACAGATGGTTGTTTTTTTTGTCACAAAAGTGATGAGTCACACCCTGAACTCTCCTCTATCGTTTTGAAAGCGGCCATCCTCAGTTCTCTGACCCACTTACACCTCCTCTTCCTCTTTTGGACAGGGACACCTCGTGAGTAAGCACTTCTGGCTCAGTGTCTTATGTTTTAGGACAGAAGATTTAAGCGGTGTCTATAAAAGTGTATAATTAGGACGTATTTCTATGAAGACGATTCACGGCTTTGGTCGTATATAAGGTTTAAAACAAGTGCACAGTGCCAAATGTGAACAGGTCTCCCAGGACACATATTTTTTAAGTTAATGCATGTTGGAGAGAAGTTTATTAATGATTTTTCAAGGTGATTTTGTTGGCCTCAGATCCAAAACTCCAGCTGCTTTTCACAATAAGACAGGACTAATTAAAAGACCACCGACAAAGGCACTGGGAGTGAAGACAAGAAAAAGAAGAGTACTTTTGTAGTAAAACAACAAAAAACCATCACTGTGTCGTCTTTTCTGTTCAGTGTCCTTTATTTATGCCTGTAGGTAAATTAAAGACAAAAAGAGAGAGGAATCCATTCAAATAAACCATAAAATACAACAGAACTGATGTTTTAAATGCTTAATTCAAAACTCAACAAGCAGCACAGACTTATCTTATTCATATAAAAAATAACTACAGGAACAAAACTATTCCTGTACCTTTAGATCAACTTTTCTGCAGCCAGTGGATATAAGAAGAGCTCACAGCACAGTTTATTTTTTGTCTTCTTCTCATTTGTGCCGTGAACTGTGGAGCAGGGCTGAGATCTAGTCCAGCTCCAGTCCCACAACGCCATATACATACAGAGCGCAGTTTTGGACATTCTAAAATTATCATTACATTTTCCTACAGTCATGTAAATGTGTTGTTGTTTTTTTGTTTTGCTTTGTTTTTATGTAAACCTGTGAAGATGAAGCCATTTGATAAATCTATTTAAATTTGCATGATCGCACAAGTCACAAAATCCTAGATAGAATATCTGTTATGTTAAAATGTCGACTAAAAACAATGGTGTACACTATTACAGTCCCTCTAATTTTGGCACAAAGTCATATTAAAAGCCGACTAAGGGTTTGATTTGATCAAAACTCTTGTTTGAATATTACTGTTTTTAAAACCTTGCGGACGGCCACAGCAGAGGCAGTACTCGTTATTCCTTCCCTCTCTATTTACCCACAAACGCCACACACTCTGCACAGATTTTAAGTCCTGTCTGGTCTCATTCCCGCAGCCTGACACCGCAGTGACAATCTCATCAACCACACGACAAGGTGAGATCTCCATCACACTGCGGTCTCCACACGGCATAATAATACAGCAGGGCATGATGGGAAAGTGTCCATGTTCCAGCTCATTAACCACCTCAGAGGTCTGACAGTATCTCACAACTGTGAAAATAAAGACTTATGTGACGGTTCTGACTCCATTGAGAGGATTTCTGGAGGTCAGCTGCTTCTGGAGGTCAGCTGCTCAACTGTCCTCAGAAATGTAATATTCATATTGTTGAAGAGATGGAGGAAGGTGCCATAGGTTCATTTTACATTTGAGAGTTATGCCTAAAACATCTTGGACCTGATTAACTAAAGGTTTGTGTGAGTGAAAAGTTAGATAAAGCCCACAAAAAATGGAGAAAAGCAGTTTTAGCAGGATTCATTACACAGCGCTTCTTAGCACCCATTGGCTGTGCTCAGATTCAAGAGCCAATAAGAGTGTCCCTAACATAAGACTTCCTTCTGTGTGATTGGCCAAAGCTTTCCGTACAGTATGTGCTGAACATCGTCATCTATAAAAGTCTTTCATAATTAGTCTTTTCATCAAATGAAAGAAAAGAAAGTTGCATTCCTTCAAAATAAGGTCAGTTTACGCAACTCCTTGTTTTTGTGCTAAATTAAAGGTTAAAGTTCAGGTTTATCTCAGTGAAAGCCGTCCAAAATTTGCAATCAACCTTAAAAAAAAATTTTAGACAGTAACCTTTTCCAATATGTGTCCATTTATTTTTCTAAATGATGCTTTAAATTTGAGGCCTTTACTCTTGGCAGTTTTATTATTTAATATAAAACTAATAGTAGCAAGAAATCAAAACACTGCATATTGAAATTGCTTTTTCATTTTGCCAACTCAATTAAACATATTTTATTTTCTAAACTGCATCCACCGACACATTCTCCATTGTTTTCTCTCCGCTCAGTGTCTTTGGTTGTTCATAAAAACTGTCTCATAAACAGAAATGGCTCCTATATTTTGGACTCATTTTCCTTTCATCTGTGAGTTTTTCATGTTTTATAGTTGCTCCAGATATGACACTCAGGGGCTATACCTAAAACTCCAACATAAAACGAGTCTCTTTGGCTTTGTTCAATAAAATATCCCTCTCTCGACTTTAACAGCGGCTATATTCTCCGGCTGGGTGCTTGGACATTTAATGAGGAGCATTTTATGTATTCTTTTTTTCATTAGGACATTATCTGAAAGCACAAGCGGCTCGTTTTACGCGCTCTACATGTCGTTGGAGTGTTTTCTCTTGTCTGTGTGGCTTTGGGGAGACTGTGTGACGGTGTTTGGGGAAAATAAATCCAGAGGCAGAGCAAAAGCAAAGAGGAGTAAGTGTTTAGAAACAAAGTGTAAAAGAGCCATTAGTGCAAAGTTAACCAATCTAATAAGTTCGGATTTTCATTTTCTAGTAAAGGGTTCTTACATTTTATTTGACGCTCAATAAGACTTACATCGCAGATTTCTTCATGAACTTCATGAACTGTTATTGTCCTCTTTTAAAATCATAGGCTCGGATTATTCATGCTTTGTTTTTAAAACTATGTCCACATCAACACAGGTGTTTATCATAAACGTATAGTTTCCCAGAATTGACTTTTAACAGCATCATCGTAAAATACAAACGAATGAAAACCAGACTAACTCTCCAGACTCTCGGTGGAGGTCAGTGTTTGAAGGAGACAGAGTTAGTCTGGTCTTAGACCAGGTCCAGACTCACGGAGGTCAGTGTTTGAAGGAGACAGAGTTAGTCCAGTCTTAGACCAGGTCCAGACTCACTCTCGGTGGAGGTCAGTGTTTGAAGGAGACAGAGTTAGTCCGGTCTTAGACCAGGTCCAGACTCACGGAGGTCAGTGTTTGAAGGAGACAGAGTTAGTCCAGACTTAGACCAGGTCCAGACTTAGACCAGGTCCAGACTCACGGAGGTCAGTGTTTGAAGGAGACAGAGTTAGTCCAGTCTTAGACCAGGTCCAGACTCACAGAGGTCAGTGTTTGAAGGAGACAGAGTTAGTCCAGACTTAGACCAGGTCCAGACTCACGGAGGTCAGTGTTTGAAGGAGACAGAGTTAGTCCAGACTTAGACCAGGTCCAGACTCATGGAGGTCAGTGTTTGAAGGAGACAGAGTTAGTCCAGTCTTAGACCAGGTCCAGACTCACGGAGGTCAGTGTTTGAAGGAGACAGAGTTAGTCCAGACTTAGACCAGGTCCAGACTTAGACCAGGTCCAGACTCACGGAGGTCAGTGTTTGAAGGAGACAGAGTTAGTCCAGTCTTAGACCAGGTCCAGACTCACAGAGGTCAGTGTTTGAAGGAGACAGAGTTAGTCCAGACTTAGACCAGGTCCAGACTCACAGAGGTCAGTGTTTGAAGGAGACAGAGTTCGAGCAAGATTTTTAATTTGAAATAAAATTAATGAGGTTTTTATCTAAAGGAATCCCAAGAACAGGAAAAAAGGCTATTTGTGTTCTTTAGGTTTAGGAGACAGAGTTAGTCCAGACTTAGACCAGGTCCAGACTCATAAGACTGTTCTCAAGACCAAAATCTGCCTCAGGTACTAAATTACTACTAAACAGAGGTAAAGTTCAGCTCTTGTATCAGTTGAAAAAGTATAAGATATAAAATGTCTTCACCTTGAAAACTAAGTCCAGATGCCTTTGCTTTAACCTTTTCTTTAAGATGACCTGATGACCGAGAACCTTCACAGACACTAAATAGACAGGTATTTGAGTATGCTCTGTGATGCAGTCATAACGTGGCTTAACACCAACTCTATCTCCAGTGATACGTAAAGGTTGTAAAAAGACAAAATGATCCATGAACAAATAACTGCATAGAACTGGCTTCTGTCTCTTTTTGCTCAACAGTAAGACTCTGTCAAAAGAAACTCAATGACAAAGGCGGAGCTGAATTGTGACAGACTTTAGCGATGGTGTGGAACCGGGACACAGCTCTCGGTCTCTGCAGACAGTAGCACCATTGTCCATGTTTCCCAACCATAACAAAGCCCCAAACCCACCCCCCCTTTTCACCGGAGAACGATGTGGGACTGACGCTGCCTTTCTCTAACCCCCCCATTAGACTCTGACAAGTTCTTTGTCTTTGTGCCACTGGAAATTGTATGGTGCTTCAATTCATTGCTTTTGTTCAAGTAAAAAAAATAAATAAATAAAGGAAGAGATAAGCTTCGGGACAACAGCTCGTATTGACTTTACAGCAGGCAGTGTTTACAAGGGCAGATATGAAAGAACAGAAGACGGTATAGCTTTTATTCTGGAGACAATGGGCCACTCAGACGTTCAATGACCTCTGCCTTTTGTCATTTAGCTCAGTGTCACAACCTAAAAATAAATGGAAGATAGGATACGCTCAAAGATATAGTCTACAGCTCTAAATACTATGTCGTAGTAATTCTTACATTGCTTGTATTGCTTAAGTAAACAGCGAGCGATGAACTGTTTTCTATTCACCTCTGTGTCACACTGTCGTTTTTTAGCAAATGTTGTCATTCTTTTTCTATTTTATACAAAAAAGTGCTTTGGTTCCTGAAGATTGGAGTTTTATTTCCAGAACAAATGGACGCAGACAAAACTACCTCTGAACGTAGAGACCGTTTGAGTGTCTGTAACTCAGAGGTTATTAATGCGTGAGCACTCCAACTTTGATTTACAACAGCCATATTTGTTGGCTACAACAATGGCCCACTTGGAGCTCTGTAATATATTTATATTTTCAGTAAATGAGTGTATAATAGTCTAAAAAAAGAGCTAATGTTTACCCAATGTGTGAGTGAAGTTAGCATGTAAAGAAAATTATACAACAAAGTGGAAACCAGACAAAATATATTCTTGATAAAAAACAAAGCCTAATCAGAAAAACTGAGCATTTTTAAATATAAGGTTATGATTGGTCCAGTAGGATAGATTTTGGTGGAAATATGTTTAAATCTTACAGGATTCAGACACAGTTTACTTCTTAAATAATCTTTGCATTCACTAATCACTCATAAGACATCTACGTTTGTTTCAGAAGAGAAAGGCTCTCTTTCTCAAACTGGGGTTTAAATTATGTTTAACCTGGAAAATGTCAGCGTGGATAACGTTACCTGTTATTGGCCCTGACTTTGGGACTGGAACTGGCACCAAATGAATCCAGCTTTAAGAGACGGACAGAGCAGAGGTTTCCAGCACAGGTCACTTCAGTCCGCTGGGTTTTCTCTTGGGTTTTAGACGGTCTTCGGGTTTAAGAGCTGAAAGTGGAGACACAATGGTGAGTTTGTTCTTCTGTCTAACTTTCAGTAATGGCTTTAACATCAGTCTTTTACTGTTTGTGTCAGTGGTTTTAGACAGAAAATATACTTAGGGGTTTGACAATGTTTTATATTTGGCACAAACTAAGGCAGAACTAGGACTAAACCAGGTCTAAACCTGGACCAAACCGAGACTAGACCATGGAAAAGACCAAACTCAGGACTAGAACATTAAACTGGGATTCACATGGGGACTTAAGTCTAAACCAAAACTCTATTGTAAAAATTAAAGTGTGGTTAAACCACAACAAAGGTTGGAGAAAAGTAGCACTAAACCAATTTGGACTAAACTGTTTTAAATTGAGGTTGAACCAGGATTAAGCCAGAACAAAAGTGGGACTCAACTTAACCCTATAGTATGACTAAATAAAACAGGGCTAAAGTACATCTAAAAAAAACACTAACCAAGTTTATTTATATTCCAAATTTAAATATTTCTAGTAGACAGTGCAGGAATAAAAAAAGTAATTAAAATAGTCAATCTCTGTCAAAAGTTGACTCCGGAAACACTAACTGTCCTGGTATTAGACCATTTTTATCCTAAAACAACACAAAACTTAATCTGCACTTTGACTTTTCTTCGATTCCTGGTAAAACTACACTTTAAACTAAAAAACATGTGGTTTATTTTGCAGCTCGTTGGTGCGAGAGTGGAAATCCCAGGTTTAGAAGAAGCAGCAGGTCTGTCCACAGCTGCTGCAGAAAAACAACTCCAAAGCAGCTCTGCATTCTTCTCCAACTGTTTTGGTTCGTGGTTTGTTTCTGACACAGTTTGTTGGAAAAGGAAGATGCTTTGTAAAAATTTATGGCAGACAGAAAGAGAACGGTTACAGTAATGTTTGATTTATGAATGATACTCAAGGCTTCAGAGGATTTAGATTAAGAATCATTTTATTGCAACATTCTTAATTATAATTCTTTATTTCTGACATGCTAGTTGCTTATGAAGCTTCTCGGACTCTGAGAACATCTGGGACAGGCTTCTGCTCGTGCCCAGAGTTAGAACTAAAGCTGATGATGCTGCGATAAAGTTTCATGCAGCAAAAATCTCAAAATGAAGTAAATTGTCTTTTATTCCTGTAAGTTACCCAGTGTATGTAATGTGCCTTGCCTATATTCTGAGATATATACAGTATATATTGAGAGAGGCAGTCATATATATTCACTTTTATACTGTGCTAGCGTACATTTTTGCCTCTGTACTTTTGCCTAAGTAAAGGAACTAAGGAACTCCGCTTCTGTTGTGTTGTTAAGACCAAATACACCAATAAAAGACAAGTTCAGTTTTATTTATTCACTCATTCATTTCAAAGAATGAAAAGTTTTAATTAACATGAAATAAATTTGCCATCAGCAATTTACTTGTTTCCATTTTAATAAAGCCTTTAAAGCTTTTAAGGCTCAACCACTTGGGTGTTTCTTCTGACCTTTCAAGTGGCCACCAGCACCAAGATCAACAAAATAAATATTGTAAAGCATACATTTAATAGAAAAGTGGAGTCAGAAGCAAAAACCCTCCAAAAGAAGAAAGAGAAAACCCTGCTTGGTTCGTGGCAGAGATGTGTCGCTGATACATCGTGGTGTCAGCATTTGGCAGTTATCATCACTTTCACTAATTGAGCATCTGTCGGGGCGAGAGCAGAGGAGACAGCTTCAGGTATGGCTTTTCCAAATGCCAGCCCTGATTTTATCTCCGTCTGTCACTTTACTCAGAGACTCCACAGCAATCGACGGTCCTGCTGCTTCTGTAAAACCTCTGTCACTGACTCCAGTTCCAATACAGGCTTTTATTTGTAATATGCCTCTCTTTGAATCTCTTGGTTGGAGTTTTTATCACATTTTCCTTGTAGTAAAAAGCCTTCTTAAGATGTCTTTCTTCACTTGAATTACCTGCCGTAGTTATTAACAAAGACAAATGGGTCCATTCCTGAATGAAATAGAAATCCTGGTGAAACTGTACTTATTAATAAGAAAAGGGTGGGTTTTATGCAGTATGTAATTTTTACAGCTGGTTGTATTAGTGTCCAGGTTTAAATGATGTTGCCCTGGCTTTGTCGAACTTGTTTGCAGCTGAGTGTGAAGAGGCTGGGATGAGAATCAGCACCTCCAGGTCTGAGGCCATGGTTCTCAGTCGGAAAAGGGTGTCTTGTCCTCTTCAGTATCTGGGGTCTTGGATGGAACAGGAGATCGACAGATGAACGGGAGATCGACAGATGAGCGGGAGATCGACAGATGAGCGGGAGATCGACAGATGAGCGGGAGATCGACAGATGAACGGGAGATCGACAGATGAGCGGGAGATCGACAGATGAGCGGGAGATCGACAGATGAGCGGGAGATCGACAGATGAGCGGGAGATCGACAGATGAGCGGGAGATCGACAGATGAGCGGAAGATCGACAGATGAGCGGGAGATCGACAGATGAGCGGGAGATCGACAGATGAGCGGGAGATCGACAGATGAACAGGAGATCGACAGATGAGCGGAAGATCGAGGGAGATCGACAGATGAGCGAGAGATTGAGGGAGATCGACAGATGAGCGGGAGATCGACAGATGAACGGGAGATTGACAGATGAACGGGAGATTGACAGATGAGCGGAAGATAGACAGATGAGTGGAAGATAGACAGATAAGCGGGAGATCGACAGATGAGTGGGAGATCGACAGATGAGCGGAAGATTGACAGATGAGGGAAGATCGACAGATGAGTGGAAGATAGACAGATGAGTGGAAGATCGAGGGAGATCGACAGATGAGCAGGAGATCGACAGATGAGCGGGAGATTGACAGATGAACGGGAGATTGACAGATGAGTGGAAGATCGACAGATGAGTGGAAGATCGAGGGAGATTGACAGATGAGCAGGAGATTGACAGATGAGCGGGAGATTGACAGATGAATGGGAGATTGACAGATGAGCGGAAGATCGACAGATGAGTGGAAGATCGAGGGAGATCGACAGATGAGCAGGAGATCGACAGATGAGCGGGAGATTGACAGATGAGCGGGAGATTGACAGATGAGCGGGAGATTGACAGATGAACGGGAGATTGACAGATGAGCGAGAGATCGACAGATGAGCGGGAGATTGAGGGAGATCGACAGATGAGCGGGAGATCGAGGGAGATCGACAGATGAGCGAGAGATCGACAGATGAACGGGAGATCAACAAGAGGCAGTGGTCATCCATTTTTGTTTTTCTGAGTCACCCAAACCGACTAAAACTGACATTGTTGCAATTTTTACTCGCTCTTGGAAAATCAATGAATATTCAGTCTTAACTCCGATATATTAGATTTATTTTACATTTGCAAACACTGTCCCAAAAAGTATCCCTTGCCAAGATGATATGCCATTTGACCATCGCCAAAAGATTCTTGAAAACCAATCTGACTTTACTGCGAAGCACATTTCATTTCTTTTTCTGTCACATAAAACTCTCCATCTGACACCGCTCGCCGAGAGAGACAGAGGGGGGGTAGCTTCTGTCACAGTGGAACACCGAGAGAATACTAATCTAGGTCCAATCCGGCTGCTGGCGACACGCTCGGACAAATACGGCTGATTATCAAACATTACCGAGCCTCTCCTGTTCACCGAGCTGCATCACTGAACTGTGAGGCCGAGGGGTGACGGCCACAGAGCAGAGAGGACACTGGACACTGTCCATTCTGATTCTATTTGTGTCTGAATGTGGGTTTGGAGGGAGAACAGATGACACTTTTAGTAATTGGAGCTTTTTGGACAGGGGTTATTCCAACAAACAACTGGACAGAATACTGTGATAGTGGCCCATACTCTGTCTATGGTTCTGAAGGGATAATGCAGCCAGAGCCAGATCTAATTTACCGAGACAATAAAACTGAGTTAGTTGTGACCAGACTGAAGAGTGAAGGCATGGTTACAATGGAGCGGTACATAAGAGGCGGTTTCCATTGTTATACAAGATGCACAGTGGCCCTAAGAGCACAGTTATATAATTACAAACGCAGAGACAAAATAACAAACAGATCATGAAAAACGCGTTCAAGTTGTGGAGTTAGTCTCTAAAACTCTCTGTTTGGATTTAAAAGCGCTCAAAGAAATCATCCCGTCTTCCTCCAACATTTCTCCTCAGTTGTTGCTCCGATAGGGAGTAGTGTAGTTTGTGGTGCATCGTTTTAGCTCTACATCCCAGCTCTCCAGGCTCAGCTCTCGTTGAATAATAGAAAACGTGGGAAGTCACAGAAGAGGCTTGGTGCGTGAATCTGAGACTGGATGACAGACAGAGAGGGTGCTTTAGATTTTGACTGCTGAACAATGATTGACTGAGACGGCAGAGCGGCAGGAGACGAGAGGGAGGAGTCTTCCAGTTTTAAGCTCACACTTCAGCTTCATTTGTGAGCACACTGTTTAATTGCCAGCTATTTATTTTGATGCTGAGTCATTTTAACATTGAACAACATCGAGACCTACTGGTTAACCTTTCACGGCTCTCATTAAAAACACCTTTGAACAAAATAATATGCATTGTGTTTGACAGATTTTAGTCTGGCTGAAGAGAAATGTCCAGATTGTTTCTTGTTTGGTGCTTCTCCAGTGAAACCCGGAGGAAGGATTATTGCAGCGTCAACACTTTTACAAAGACGAATATACACTCGGAGTAGAAGACCTAACATCGTTAAATTAGACTTGTCCCTGTTGTCTGTTGTTCAAGACACTTAAGGGCCTGCTGCAGGATATATTATGTCTGTATTGCATATACAATTATTCAGTTTGTATATGCAGTGCAAAGAAGCATTCGGGTCAGACGCTTTTGAACAAACACTTGATGATGTGCTGTTTACTGTACGGACATTTCTCTTGGACGTCTGTGAGCTCAGTATATTTTGTTGATCCTCCTAATGTCAGGAGGAACTCACAAGAGTCATTTTTGTGAACAATGAAAATGTGTCTTTTGCCCACTGTGGCTACTCAGAGCGGCGGAATAAAACTCAAAAACCGAGCGGTGGTTCTTCGAGTGTTTGGCGAACGACAGCCGAGTCTGAGTCTGCAGAGTGAGACATTCCTCAAACATGTGACTGAATGTGTGGGCCTCTGTTTGAAGCATCTGGAAACTTGTCTGGGATTTTCAGCTCAATGCATTTATTTCTACTGGTTACAATATCGGCTTTAAAAAAAAGTATTAGTTGCTCAAACTAAGAGGTGAATGTGAAGAATGGGAGACAGTACGATAATAATTTATCCAAAGGTCAGTGTCTGTCTGTCTTAAATACTGGCAGCAGGGTCAACATGTATCTCGTCCAGAGGAACAGCAGAGACTAGTATAAAAACTTCTGACTGCAGTTTGTCCTCGCTCTGTACAATCTCATTGGTCACATTTTCAGATTTTTGCTAATGTAGTGTGGTATTCCTGTGCCTAGAGTTTTACGTAAAAAACAATTTAATAAATAAAAAGAGCTTTACTGATGATTAATGTTTTTATAAAGTACAGTGTGTTTTGAGTCTATCAAAAACTGTAGTGTTGAATATAGTTGCTTAAATCTGGGCTTTATTGCTCACAGAGTTAGTGTTAGCATCATTAGCTACATGGTCTTTCTGACTGTAATCTTTTGCATTTTGGAGCTTTTTTCACCATTTCAGAATCTAATTTTAAGATTAAAAAAATATATTAATGATCCCCTTTTAACTGCACACTCTATGGTAACTTTTTTTATTAAAAGGACCCATTTTTTCAAATATGGGGTGCAGTGGTAGAGCGGTTGTCCCTCAACTGGAAGGTTGGTGGTTCAATTCCCGGTCTCCCCACAGTTCATACTGTTGTAGTGTCCTTGGGCAAGACTTATTCCTTGGAAAGAACAAATGAATTAGGACACTATTCCCAGGTCTGTTTTTAGCATAATTTAGCTCTTTTTTGTGTGTTTTGAATTTTTTCTATTTTAGTTTAATTCCTTTTTGGTGCAATTTAATTGAGTTTAATGCTATTTTTGGACATTTTTTTATTATTGTATTGTTCACTTTTTAGTGTCCTTTTAATTCATTAGAGCTGTTCCTTTGCTACTTGTGTCTATAGTTTGAATATCAGTCTATTATTTTTCATTTAGTTTAAAAGAAATAAAAACTAAACAAGGCCTTACTGTGGCACCATTAATGAATGTAATTTGAATTGTGGCTAATGTGATCCAGAACAAACTTTTTGTTGTGCCTTTTAAGGCCTTTGTTTTTTCTTAACCCTTCATGCACTGTTTCAATTCATGTTTTATAAATGTTTTTCCTAATATTATGTGTAGGTGCAAATAAACAAATCAAATATTTGAATTCATTTGCTTAACCTCATCCAACAACCCCAAAACCTAAGGGTCAAACGTGTTGCACAAGCCTGGGGTGGAGGGGCTGAAATGTTCATTCA
This sequence comes from Perccottus glenii, assembly GCA_024416835.2. Classification (NCBI taxonomy): domain Eukaryota; kingdom Metazoa; phylum Chordata; class Actinopteri; order Gobiiformes; family Odontobutidae; genus Perccottus; species Perccottus glenii. The sequence goes on from CM044566.2 coordinate 22,814,610, forward strand.
CTGGAGTCTAATCAAAATGGTTTTGTTGTAGTAATATATTATCAGAACACAATTTCTTTGATGCCCAAAATGCTTGATTTCACGGTTGCTGTTCTGCCTACGAACAATACATCTCCCAGAACAAAGATGTACAGCCACTTACTTAAAGTAAACACCAGGTTTGAATGTGTAGCATCAGCACAATGGGTCTCATTAGGACTTTTAAGCTCGGTACATACTCCGCAAGAACAGAGACATTTATTCTTGTTCTTGAAGAGGCCGGAACAAGAACAAAGTTAGCTCTGACTGGGACATTTCATGCAAGTGCACAACTCCTCATTTAACCACACCCACTTCAGATTTCTGACCAATTACACAGTGGTTATCAGACACTCACAAGAAAAAAAGTCTGTAGACGATGTGTCAAGAACAAGCTGTGAGAACTCCTAAAGCAGAAACAAGAACATTTCTTTGTTCTTGTGGAGTATGTAATGGTCTTCTATAAAAAAAACTGCATGTATCTATGACGTGTAGTTTTCAGTTGTAATTGGCCACATTTTTCACCAAACACTGTAAAAATCTTTGAGCTGACTGCAGCAGAGACCTCACTCCATCTTTTCTTTGGTGTTGTACAGTCAGTCAGTGCTCCAACTGCCTGAGTCTGTGGTAAAAACTGATTTAATGCTCCCGACCGCACTCTCAGCCCGACCACAATGCACTGTCACTTCGCTCGCTGACTCCACTAAATGAAATTTGACACGGCTCATTAGTAATTAATTTCCTCCGACGCTAACAGGAACAACAGGGATGATTCATTTCACCTGATGATGGAGCAGCTCTAGTGCCCTCGAGCTAAGGGCAGCAGTATTTTAATGTTACAGTACGATATGCGCTGTGGGCATTACGACACTTCTTATATGTGGCCCCCAAAAGGATGAGAAGGGAAAGTGAGGCGGCAGCAGAGGAGGGAGCAGGAGTGCAGCATCAGATGGAGACTGCCACGCTGATGTTTAGAGCTCTGATTTATTCTTTATGACACTGAGAGCTGGTGTGGCGACCAAACTCCAGCTCGCTCTGACACTGAGGGTTAGGACTCACAGTCAAACACACGAGAGAATAAATCACAGACACTGAGAGTCTTTGTCGAAATGAGGTAGAAGACATTATGAAAATACTAAAGCTGTCTGACTGAACAGTTTCAAACGCCACACACTTGTTTTATTCTGTTGCTGTAAACCACGCAACACTTGCTCGACCCCATGAGGGTTTTTCTGTACAAAACAATACTTTCAGAGTTTCTTTAAGAAGCATCAGGCTACTATTGTAACTGTCAGTGTCCCAAATATTATATATTATTACTAAGGGAGTCAGTGTTAGCATCAATAGCTACATAGGCTTTGTTAGTTTAGTTTATTTCGGTAAAAAATCTATATATATGTGCTGTATGCTGAGATCAAGACTTATTCCCATTCACAAAACAGAAGAAAATAAGGTAAACAGAGCTTTAAATCAAACTATAGTGCATCCAAATGAAGAAGTCCTGCTTTAGACCTGTTTAATCCTGGTTTAATCCTGGTTTAATCCTGGTTTAGATCTGGTTTAGACCTGGTTCAGTCCTGGTTTAGACCTGGTTTAGAACTGTTTTATCCTGGTTTAATCCTGGTTTAGAACTGTTTAATCCTGGTTTAATCCTGGTTTAGACCTGGTTTAGAACTGTTTTATCCTGGTTCAGTCCTGGTTTAGACCTGGTTTAGAACTGTTTTATCCTGGTTTAATCCTGGTTTAATCCTGGTTTAGATCTGGTTTAGACCTGGTTCAGTCCTGGTTTAGTCCTGGTTTAGTCCTGTTTAATCCTGGTTTAGACCTGTTTAATCCTGGTTTAATCCTGGTTTAATCCTGGTTTAGACCTGGTTCAGAACTGTTTAATCCTGGTTCAGTCCTGGTTTAGACCTGGTTTAGAGTTGATCTCCTGCGTCCCACTTCTCGGCCCTGACCCAGTGTTTGAGAACCACTGCTCTATGGTAGAGCCAGTCCAACAAACTGTCCCTGAGACGTGTTCCTGGATATCATCACTCACATTAGAGTTGTACATTTATTTAAGCTTTGGTTGTACTATTACTTTCTGATTGAACATTAAAATGCAGCATGAGGCTACAATCTGTTCATGTGGCTGTGTCTCAAGTTCATCACTGTCCCAATCAAACAAATGAATTAATAACAATAGTAATAATAGTTTCATAAGATGCAGTCCTTTTCTGATCTTTACAACTGAGTTTACACGACCTCACAGTCCACTCTTCTTCTTCTGTCTGTGTTTATACTTCTCTGTGTCACCTCGGCGGCTCCTGTTGATGATTTGAAACTACATTTATCCTTCACCTCTGACCGCCCACTGCTGCTCCTCTCTCTGTGTCGACACATAATGACCGCTGCCTGTTTGTCGACTTAAGCCTCAAATTCCTGTGGGAGCCATTATGGTTGTGTTTCCTCTGATCATTTTATCTCCTCCTACTGCTCCTTTCCTGCTGCCTCCTCTTCATCACTGGCCACCCCTGTAAACACTGAGGCCCTGTCTGCAGCTGTTGTGGTCACTGTGCCCCGGAGCAGGACCTGTTTGTGTAGTGCATGTTTGACCCGGAGAGAGACGGAGAAGCCACTGTGACGGCTGCTGTCTGCGGTTCATGACTGTGGGGGGATTTTATAAAAAACAGTGGAGTCTGCACATTTCACTGTGGTCCACACAAGCCAAAGAGTTTAGCTATAGACCACAATGCAACTCTGTTAAAGTAGCACAAGTAACTTTTAGCTACTTTAACTTTAAAATAAAAAAATATACATTCTCGTATTGATGATGTATTAATGATTCTTAGACATTGATTGGTATTTCTCTGACACAGTTCCCTGAGCTGAACAGAAAACTCTGATATAAATGATAAATAACAGACCTCTCCTGAGAGACACACTCAGCTCAAACACAGGCCGATACTGGACCCTACAGAGTTTTATTTGGACAAAATGCCCTAAACTCACCCACAATTTCAGAAAACGTGATTTTTTTAATTCCAAACTTGCCGGTTTTGGAGTTTCCTTTCAAAAACAAACAACACAGCCTGTGTTCTCCAGACCTTGTTGTATTTGATTGATTCTCTCATATCTGTTTTCCCTCAGGTGTGAGCTGCAGGGGGGGGAGGGGCACGTTTCTTTATCGGAGCACTCAGATGTCGTAAACTTAATGCAAAAGGCCCATTAATATGAGCAGCGCCGGCATTTCCCTCTGATTTATCTGCAGCGCTACAGGAGAGAGGAAATGAATGGCTCCAACTATTACAGCTCGACATCATTTTGCAGCTGGCACTTTATTCTCCGGCAACTGCACTTTGACGAGAAGTGGATAGAGCAGAAAAAAGAATGATCACTAATGATGTTTAAGGAGACATAAGTGAGGTATTTGTGATAAAATAAGAGGTTGTAAATCACTGTGTGTTCACTTGCAAACAGAGAAATCTGACTTCGGTAATTCTAAAGAGTAACACACCTGGATAATGTGGTTCATTGTTGGACTGTTGCTCCAGGTTTAAGTTCGGACACGGCTCTGGGGGGGTCCAGAGTTGGACAGAGACACAGAGAAACACATAAAGAACAGTTTTTAGAGACAAAGACACATATTTTGGGACTGGCTCTTGTTCATTAGTTATTTTGCCTCGTCATTTTGTAAAACCTTTAAAATGAAAAAGCTTATCTTAGTAAAATCTCAAAACTGCTACAGACTGTCTCGGCCTTCATTCATTCTTTTATTTAACAACACTTTGTTCCAACTGACCTTCATCAGGTTTGAGGACCTTGTGCCTTTAATACACACAGGTGCTGCCACCTAAAGCTCTGTCCAATCAGGATTGAGAGCAGCATCTTGACGTTATAACTCCACACCAAATGAAAAATAAATAAAAAAAACTGGCACAGTGGAAATAGTGGATATAGCAATGTTGGCCTTTCGGTGTGGAGCCTGTATGCTCTCCCCCTGATTTTGTCTGAAAAACATGCACACTATTGGCTAATCCTCCGGTCAGTTCCATGAGCACTGGCTGTAGGTCTGGAGAGGGTCCCCAGGCTCTGCTCGGCAGCCGTCCACAGCTCCTGACAGGCTGCTGCAGTGAAACTGGAAAAGATGGTTAAATGCAGAGAACAAATTTATTTCGATAAATCATCAGGCCCTGATCCTATATCAAATCCCTCATTGTTTTTTTGTAGCCAGAAAGATTAAGACCTTTGGGGTCAAAGATCCAATACCCTACACGTCTCTTTAAAACATGGTCAACTAGAAATGCCTTTCCCTTTGAGGTATTTTCTCCTGGTATTGCTATCTGAGAAGGTCATGGGTTTTATGTCACATCTAAAACAAAATCCTCAAATATAGTTTAGGCTGAGTCTGGCCTGTTTCCCGTCACTTCTTTGCCAAAACGTCATTTGCAGCAGAAGACGTCGGTGCCTGTGCCGTGTCTCTGAAAGAGCGGGAGAAGGCAGATCTCCAGCGAGCGTGGGATCAAAGCTGAGGACACGGCGCAGCGTTCTGTTCGCTCAGTTATAACCCTCACTTCTGCTGCCAGCCCCGGATTCCTCTCATATTTCACAGACAAACTCTGCACCGCTCGTCTCCCTCTGACATAATGATGTGTCCTAGATCCACACAGGCTGCTCCCCAACCTTCCATCTACAGCTGAAGAGTCACCCAGCAACAGTAGGGCGGCGGGTGGGCGGTTCAATCCCCACTCGAAACATTCCAAAACATCATAACATCCCGTTCTCCCCACAGTTCATACTGTCGTTGTGTCCTTGGGTAAGACATTTAACCCACCTTGCCTCCAGTGTTCAGCTGTAACTTTGAGTGGCTACTAGGCGGAAAAACGCTATGTAAAAAAAAAAATTTGGTTAGATGTAGGGATGGTTCTCTGGACACAGTTTAAGGCTCTTCAGAAGAAACTCAAACTGACCTGTACCACACACAAGGCCACACCTTCCTACAGTCAGTGAGGAGCTATGGTAGCCTTGCAGGGACATGTTGTTGTCTGTCAGTGGAAATAGGTCTACTACTGAGTTGACTTCAAGAATTTAAAGATTATTTTTGTCTATTATTTTACATTTAGTGGGGAGAGTGTATGAGGGAAGTGACATTGGGTCGATGATCCGAGCCAGAATCAGAAGCAGGTGAGCCACCGAGGCACCCGACGAAACCCAACTTTGTTCATGAGTGACCGAAGCCTTTATCTGTCCACTCCAGTTTGTCCACTCTCAGGTGTAAATACGGGAACTAATGCTCTGTTCCTGTTGTGGGAGCCCTCAGGCCGACACTGCACCTTTAAGAACGAGACAAGGCGTAAGATTGAGGAAAATCCTGCAACAAAAAGGAACATAAAAGGTCAATAAAGCCAAAAGTGACCATTGCATACAACCTTAAAGGTTAAATCATCTCCTTGAGTGCTTTAAAGCAGTGTTTCTTTTGATCAACAGGAAGCAGAATGAGATAGTTTATCTCCTGCATTCATTAAATAAGATGCAAAACATTCTGTTCCGTGACTTAGCTGCATTTAGTGTCTTTTTGTCTTTTTCTAAAAGAGCAGTGAACTTCCTGTGAGTGGATCAATGAAGAAGACAGATCTGTGTGAATAAAACACCTCTAATGTTAGAGGTGCACCATTACAGCACAAAGCATTACATTAATTATAGAGGGTTTTATTGATTGTAAGCAGAACCGCCGTATGTTTTCTGCTACGTCTCATTAAAACCAAGTGTCTAATTACTGCTGTGTAATAAAGCTCCCTGTAGTTTTTACTGTTTAACAATGAGATGACAGATAATTTAGACAAGATTGAAAACATCAAGCTTGGAAAACCTGGAATATAGCCATGGGAAAGGTCTTGAATGTAAAATGTCTGTGAAAAAGTTACTTTATTTAACACATTCTTAATTTGGAAAAGTTTGGTTTGTTAATTGAGAGTTGTTTAAGCCATTCAGCTTTAGTTCAGCTCTTTTTTTGTGTAAACTGTTGCTTTTTTAGCTTGGTTTTGTTTCCTACGCAGCACTATTTAGTTCATAGTTAGCTTATGTTATGGAACCTGTCAGCATTATTGTCAGAAGAATAAGAGAACAGATCAGAAAGAATGCAACCAGTTTGAAAAAATGTAATTTATTAATGTTGATGTTTATTATGTGATGACAAAATATAAAGGGAGCATACATTTACATAAAGTTAAGATGACTTCTGCAACAGCATTGTCCTAAAATTTGCTTTTTTTTTTCATCCAGAGCATCACAAAGCATGTCCTTTTTGTCTGCTCCATCTAGTGGTAGTTATTATCATTACAAGAAAAAGGTAGCCTGCCATCCTAACTTTTTCTACTTTACACAAAGCATTAGTCTGTTCTCTGTGGATTTGAGTTGGATCTGTCAGGAAATAGGCAGTACTGCAGTTGACACAGAATTTAAAGATTATTTTGCCTATTATTTTACTGGACGGAACTGGATAGAGATACTACCGATCAGAGAAACACAAGCATCGCATAAAGCCACTTCATTAAAGATCAACGGTTTATTTGTATGAAAGGATTAAGAGTGGAAATGACACACATTTCTCGTTTCTAAAATCAGTGTGTATGGATGCACTTGCACAGTGACGAGAGGAGATTAATGTAGGCCTATTAAAATATTTTGCACAATTTATAAATTCCTTATGATATATTATATTTTAGAAAATGATTTTGACATACGTAGGCTATTACGTATTCTTTTGGATTTTAATTTCATATTTTGAGGCCTAATCATCACAGGTTCGGAAGTTACGTTGTCAAGGTCAGGCAGGCAGGTCACCGCCTTGAACTCCAGCTCAAAATGCTTAGGCCAAGCATCGCCAAGCAGCTTTAAAGCCGATGTTTCTTTTGATCAAAGACAGAGGGTTTATGTGTGTCACAGTCCAATATGTAGCATCATGTTTGATAAAGCTCCAGGCACAAACAAGAGCCATGTTTTCAGAGATAGAAAAACTGATCGAGTTATGTCTGTGACTACCCATCTCCGTGGCCGAACGCACTTTCTCCGCCTTGCGTTTTATTGAAGACATGGGTACGCAGCACCATGACCCAGAAAAGACTCACACACCTTTCGCTGATGCATACCAACACAGACATTCTGAACTCCTGGACATTCGTCCCTCAACAATGAGAGACTTTATCTCCACGATCCCAGAGCGCACCTCGACATTTGGACACCTGTAACCACACTGCAGGGCACCCCACCTGCATAGCTCAGGTAAGAGCATGGTGCTGAAAAAGCGCTTGTAACATTTATTTTTTGGCAACAAGTGTGGGATGAGCTTGACTAGCAAAGCAATTGTAAGTAGTACACTATAGTATTTTTGTAAGGTGGTTGGGGATGGAGATGGAGAGTATTATTTAGTTCGTGTGTTCTTTGCGTAATGGATGTGGAGAACTTGTCAATAAACAAATTGCTTAAATAGTTTGAGATTATTTATTAATGTGGTGTGCGTAAAAGATTCTGGAGTTAATAGAGTTGCGTGTGACATAAACGTGCAGTGACTCAAGCCAGCTGACCAAAACGATTTGCATTGTTTTAGCGTTATTGTGAAGTTTGATTAATATTATTTTGTTGTAATATTATTTGTTGTATCTAAATAAGTTGCATGTATGTATAGGCTATCTGAAATTGTAATGAAAGTAATTATTTCGTTCTCTTTCGATTATTAAACTATTATTTCTGATTCTGCTTCTGCTTCAGATTAATAGCGCATTGCGCATATCTGAGAACTGATGTCTGTGTGTTTCAGACCCTGGCTGGCTGTGCACTTAAGTGTATATGACAATAAAGTAGTAAATCTCAATGTATTTATTTTTTAAATATATTTTAAATAGGCCTATAGGCTCATAGGTTTTTTGTCAAAAAAAAAAAAATGACACACATTTCTTGTTTCTAAAATCAGTGTGTATGGATGCACTTGCACTGAACTAAGAAGAAATGTAGTAATATGCAGGTCAGCACAGACTGGAGACAAAATAACAAAATACCTCATTAAAGCCAGTATAAACTAGACAATCTCAACACAGCCAGGAATAGTCCAGTATTTAAAAAAACAAACGTGTTTTAGTGATAGATAACATTTTGCCAACATATGGTCAAGACAAGACATTCATTTTTTTTCCTAAGATTTTTGTTGCCTTTTATTGATAATTTGTCGACAGGTAACAGGGCGAGAGAGAGAGGGAGGACATTGGGCAAATGACCCGTCCGAGATGTGTCTCCTCTGTTCTTGTGTATTTGCAAGTGTAAGACTACTAACTGAGCCAGGCCAGGCCAGCACCCCCAAGATAGTTATTTGTGTACAGCCCAATATCTCAAAGGGCTTAAACAGACAGTTTATCAATCCCCTGTCCTTAGACCCTCCATCAGGGTCAGAGGGAAAACTCCCAAAAACCCAGCCGGAAAAAAAGATAAACCTCAAGGCGAAGCACAAAAGGATGGACAGGCCGTGCAGTGGATGTGTCCAGGACAGTTGAAGACAACATAGAAATACACATAACAAGTATATTTTAAGGTAATTGTCAGCCCTGGGTTTGGAGAAGCAGACAGGAGAAGAGAATGTTTCTGTATGTTGCAAATGATGCCAGTGAAAACACTTTTTACAATGATTAGCAAGGCTTCTGTAGCTTCAAACACAACAGTTGACAGTGTGTTACATCAAAGGGATTTACATATATTTTGACACAAATAATTTTTATTCAGTTCCTCATTTATTCAACCACAGACGTTTCTTAATGTGGCTTGTATCTCAAACCAAACTATGGACCATTTCCCACCAACAGTTATCGAGGAAATATTGTCTATGAACCTCACATTAAAGTACAAATTGAAATTATATCTTTAAAATGTTCAAATCAAAATGTCACTGGCCCCATTTACAGCGGAACATGGTTAAGTCTTAATTAATTTGCAAAATAATTCAGACAAAACTGATAAAATGCAGCTGCAATAATTTATTTTAAACTTGGAATATGTTAATAATAAGTTTTACATTACACATTAAACATTCTCTGGAACAATTACTGTACAGATCTAATTAACATTTCAGACCTTTGAGCAGCAGAAACAACACTGATCTGATAATAAAACAGCAGATTTAGCTTTTTTTCCAAGTCTTCAATCTGTGCTTTATGGTCAAATTAAAATGTGTTTGAAAGTTCAGATTAAGAAATATTAGTGCAAAGATCTGAAACTACAGAGAAGCTACAAACTTAACTGAAATGTTTCATTTTTAGGGATGTAACGGTACAAATAGGGGAGAGATTATTTTAAATTGTTTGATAAGAAATGTTACCAATTTTTGGTTTTAGACGAGGATGTGACTTTATCTCATCCAGACTATCCTGTTGGAGAGTCTGTGATTGTGTGGCTGGTGCTGTAAGCGGAGTGCACAGGACTGAAGCCTTGCACTCTCTGCAACATGTTTGCACTTTACTTTTCAAATAAACGTGATTTTATTATTAGCGCCTCAAGCTTGACCGAGCTAACACGAAGCTAACAGACAGCTTTATGTTTGACTGTTTGGTTATGCTAATTACATGTTGAAATAGACATACTATTGACATGTTTGAACACAAATCTTGTGAGCGTCTTCCAGACCTTTTGCTGGAAATGTGAACGAACAGGTCAGGAGAGAGTGTGGAGGTAATTCTTCAGACAAGAAACTGAAAACCCAGAGATAAACCTGCTTCTTGAAACAGGGTCCATGTGAGAGTATCACTTCAGGAAATGTTGTTTGGAATTGTGGTGTTTCTTTATTTTACATAAGGTTTAATTGTTGCAATGGAAATTTTAATTAAACCAGGATTCAAACAGGTTTTAAAATTAAACCTTGTTGCTACAACTGGGTCATTGTGTTTGTCAGAGATTAATTTTTAAAATCAAGAGCCAGAAGCTCATTTTGTTTAGAAAAATTTGTTTAAGCTTTCTGTTAAATGTAACTAAGACATTCAAGTATAAGAAAAGATGTTTATATAGCAAACCAACATACCTTATGTTTGCTATGGACCAGGACAAACTGTACTGTGACATTTTTGTTCCGTTACACCCCCGATCATTATACATTCACATTAACACAAGCTCTTTTTGTGTCTAGCAGCTGTAACTTATTTCCCAAGCGTTTACAGCAGCTACAAGTCTAAATATAATCCATTAAACGTGTAAACGGTGACTTTAAATACTTTATGTAAATGTGTTTTAACGGATTATAGCAGTAGATCTGTAGATATAAATTAAACTAGTAAACTATGGAACTCTAAACACTTAAATTAATATTAATTCTATGTGAATTTGTAAATTAAGACGCCTCAGTATCTAGGCTTCAGAAATAAAATTATTGCATTCAACTGTATATTTTATCATACAAATTCCCACTGAAACCTGTTTAAGTTCAGCTTGCTGTCGAGCAGTAATATCCTTGTTGCAGAATTTGCTACAGCAGTTATTTATGTACAAAAATAGCTTCGTAGTAACAGTACGTTCCATCTCACTGTACTTTACCTTTAGTTTTTTTTTTACAGCAAGAGCTTTTATGTCTTAAAATTAAATAAAATGAAGATCTGTTTTTTTCTTAAAGTAGATTATCTGAGCAGAGATCTGTAGTGGGTCTTTAAAACGATAAGATGCTCTTGTTGATGATGTCGATGCAGTTCTGCATCTCGGGTTCGGTGATGATGAGGGCGGGCCAGGCGGATGATGTCACCGTGAGTGGGTTTGGCCAGGAGCCCGTTGTCGCGGAGACGGAGGCAGACTTTCCAGGCGTTGTAGTCTGAGGAGAAGAATGAAACGTCAGATCGAGTGACACTTTGTTCCAACAAGAAAGAACCAACTGAACGAGATCAGACTGTGTTTTTAATCAGTAAGAAATTGTCAGGCGTGCCACAGAAAATTATCCAATTTACGTCATTGGTCAAAAATGTATTACTTAGTTACTGGAATTTTGTACATCGCTCTACAAGCAATGTAGTGACTGACGAGTAATGTAATTACCACTAATTACCACACACTCTGTGTCAGTAGGTACCATGTAGTGACAGCAATAATACTACTACTACTAAAATAAAGACTTGAAAAGAAAAAGTTTAAACTCCAGACTGGGTCTTAAACAAACTTCTGACCCAGATTCAGGCCCCAGTACGACTGAAGGTTAAAAGAAGACAACAACACTGAGGTCAAGGCAATACAGTGACGTATACACGGACTCTGTTACGTTTGGTGTATCTAGGAAAACGATCCAACAGCACTAAGTAGCTTAAACGCCACAGACAGAGAGTGAGAGCAGTTGAGCAAGAGCTTTGTGTGTGCATGTCTTCAATTCCTGCCAAGAAATCAGCTTTGAGTTCATCTTCAAGCCCAGCCCAACAAATTAAGAGATTAAATTGTCATTTTATAGACTGTGTTAGGTTACAGTGTGTCATTTTGTAACATTCCTGTCTATTGGTGTGCCGTGTTATTGCACATAAAAATGTTCCTTAGCTTAAAAAAGGTTGAAAACACACACAAAAAAAATGCCTGTGGACTACCAGAAACATTTTTCTTGTTTGGGAACTACAGATCTAAAGTACTGTTTGGACAGATTTTACAGTTAATGAAGATGATGCAAGTCTCCTTCAAATCAGGTTTCTGATTAAACATCCAAAAATCATGGCTCTGAAATCGGCTCAAAAATGATGCAAAAACATCTTTTCAGTTTGTCCCATCTCTTGTCAAAACTCTTGTCTGCCCTCTGCAGGAACAAAACCTTTTGTTTTGGGAAAAAGTTTTCTTTTCTCTTGCTTTATGCATTGTTACCCATTAAATAACCACATTGTGTTGAATAGTAGTGTTAGGACTCAACAGTACATTACCTTTGGTCTCTTTGATGACGATAGCGTTGAGCAGGCCTTTCCCTCTGACTGTGGTCACAATATCTTTGGGCAACTTCCTCAGTTCAGCTCTGAGCAGTTCTCCCATTCTCTGAGCGTTCTCCGCCAGCCTCTCCTCCTCCAGCACCTGAGGATAATATATTTGACCCAATATAGTATATTTGAATGTTAAAATAGACAATCAGCTTAAAGTTACCCTGACAATACAGATGGACAGGTAAAGGTTTAGTTAATGGAAGAATAGCTACCTTAAGACACTGTGTTATATAATTGTACCATTTTTAATAAGGTCTATTTTTTGAGAGAAATTCTTATCTACTTAAATTTGACAAACAAACAAGCACTATTTGTTTGTGTAATTTGTGTTTGAACGCAACACACTTTTAATGAGATGTACAGTTCAGGGGACAGACCTCCAGAGCAGCGATGGCGACCCGACAGGCCACTGGGTTTCCTCCGTACGTCGAGCCGTGTTCACCGGGTTTAATGGTCAACATGATCTCATCGTCACACAGCACGGCAGACACCTGGGACCATACCACATACAATTATTAAAGTACAGACTATATAGATAACTGGCATGATAAAATCTGCAAACATGATACAATCTAGGAGCAGCTCGGAGATTAACTCACAGGGTAAACTCCTCCAGACAAAGCCTTGCCGAGCATCACGATGTCCGGACGAGTGTTCTCGTGGTCCACAGCCAAACGACGGCCAGTTCTCGCCAAACCTGTCTGCACCTCGTCAGCAATCCACAGCACCTGGAACAAACACAGAACAGGTTCTTCACAGTCAGTCAAGCATAAGATAAGTAATTATGAGATTACACAGGCTGCTGTTGCATAAGGAACAGACCATTAGGTCATGCTTTGAGATCACTTGAACTGAAAGAACTGAGAATAAACACAATGTGAAGAAGAGTTATGGTTAGTGCTGAGTCTGGTGAAGCTACTACTGAGATTAAAAGCAATGATCTTTTGTAGCATGTTTTTCAGACTTTAAGAAACTATTTATAAAAGAAAAGTTGGTAACTTTAGTCAAAGTAAAATAATACCTCGCAATTAAACTTAAAAGGACCAGTTTTTCATTATCAATAGTAGAAAGAGACCGGCATATAGTGCACCCCTTTTTTTGGGATTGTGTCCAAAGCCTGGTGCAAGAGTTGGGTGAAGATGGCACAATGGGGAGTGGCTAGACCTGTTCTTGTTGTCAGGTCTAAAACCGGTGTGTTTGTTGTAAAGACTCACGTTGTGTTTGGTGCAGAGCTCTCTGACTTTGGTGAGGTAGCCCTGGTCCGGCACCACCACTCCAGCCTCCCCCTGGATCGGCTCCACCATAAACGCTGCCACATTTGAGTCCTGAAGGGCTTTCTGAAGAAAGAAGAAAACTAACATGAGCAACCACCTAAAATATAAACGTCTTTACAGAAATACTGGCTTTTAGAAATCTTAATTAATAAAATACTTTTTCTTTTGTGGCATTTAATTTTATTTCATATCACGTTTTTTCCACTTTTTCTACTTCTTGTTTCTCGCATTTTGTCCAAAAACTAAACAGGGTGAGAGGCTTCTTTTCAGGCAGTGGGTGACCGTACAGTTCTTCCAGGGAGGGGATTAATTAGACTATAACTTAACACAGACAATACAAATCCATGTATCGGTGCAGTGTTCCCCTGAGAATGTGAGGTATGCAGGTGAACGAGCCACACCTCTGCAATGGTATGAACAGAAAACACTTGAAACACATTGGTTAGGCCAGACACAGGTGTATGCAAGTCTCTTTAACATTGCTCCCTTAATATAAAGTCTAATAATGTGAAATGTTGTCCTATTTCTGAGTGTAAACCTGTACCTCAAGAGCAGAAATGTCATTGTACGGGACGAGCTCGAAGCCTGGCATGTACGGCCCAAAGCCCTCGTAGCTGCTGGGGTCAGTGGAGCTGGAGATGGCTGCCAATGTCCGGCCCCAGAAATTACCACCTGGGACAAAAAAAATTAAGGACAGAATGTGTAATTTATGTTGTATAGGTTTTATAATTTTATTATAGGCTTGAGACAGGCTCTTTCTTGAGACAGATGTGCCGGATAAAAAGTGTTTCCATTGAGTCATTATTAGAAACTCCCACAAACTGACAGACAGAGTTCAAGCAACAAAGGTCACAGTAGTTTAAAAGTTACAACAAATGTATCTTGTGTTTAAATGAGTCAGTTTCAGTGACAGATTAATGGACAAATAAAATGTGTTATAAACCCACAAAAGGTCCATGAAGTTGTATTAAGTTAACTAAACCAGAAGTGATGACCATATTTGAAAAAAAGTCAGTATAATGGTTTATTACAGAATGCAAACAACCAGTGAAGTAGTGACAAAACTGAAACACAGTGCCAAAAAAAAAAAAAGACTTCAACCACAGTCACAGCACAAGAGCCATTTTACAGAAAAGCCATTAAATATAACCATTCCTATTTTTTAACCGGAGAATTTAGGTTTAACCCAGCAATAATCAACACATTAACAAGAAAAGAAACTCAATGAAGACATTGAGACTAGGATTTTAACTTTACATAAGACATATCATCCACTTTTGGGGGAAAGGACCACTAATGACAGCTTTGATTAGCTATTTTAATTTGTGATTAATTTTTTTTTTTTTTTGTGTGTAGTTCTTTCTCCAGAGTTTTACGAGTCCGTTTTCTATGCAGCAGTCTGCTTTCCAAAATATTTCTTTCTACACAACTGTAAACTCTCAGTACCAGTCACTAAATTTGTCTTAAATTATTTGTGTGAACAGACCATGAGGTTAGTGGAGTAGTAAACAAAAAAAGCAATCTTTGTTTGGACAGGACATTAACACACCATAAAAAACAAATTGAAACAAAAGAGTTAGATAAAGTATTTTGTTCATTCATGGTCCATTCATTTCTACTGACGATAGCTGTAGCATAGACTTAGTTAATAAACTAGTAATGATTTGTGATGTGTTATGTGCTACTTACTTGCAAATATGATTTTAGACTGGTTTTTGGGGACTCCTTTTACATCATAAGCCCATTTTCGGGCCAGTTTACAGGCAGTTTCTCCAGCTTCAACCCCTAAATTAAACAAAGAACAGAGATTAATAATTCACATTTCTATTGAAGATGTTTTATAGTGTCTGTAATGTTTTCTGACCCGTGTTCATGGGCAGCACTTTGTCGTAGCCGAACAGGTTGGTGACGTACTCCTCGTAGGCTCCCAGAACGTCGTTGTAGAAAGCTCTGGAGGTGAGCGAAAGTCTCGAGGCCTGAGCGGTGAGAGCAGCAATGATCTTCGGGTGACAGTGGCCCTGGTTCACGGCGCTGTAGGCACTCAGGAAGTCGTAGTAACGGTTCCCCTCTACATCCCAAACATTGATGCCTAGGGTAATAAAAAAAGAAATGTACTCAGTTGTTTAAAACTGAAGAAAAGTAGATAGATTTCCCTTCGCTTTGGATAAAAGCATCTGCTAAATGACTAAATGTAAATGTAGATAAGCACAATTATTATTATGTTTGATGAACTGGTTCCCAAATATAAGGTTGTTATTTCAATGTGTTTGAATGACATTATTGTTGTTGATTATTTTGTTGCAGAACCTGTTTGAGTTGCACTAAACCTAAATTTGATACTCACTCTCAGCAGTTCTCACTCAGAGCAGCTGCTACAGACATAACAGAGCAGTTAGGAAACTCATGCATCAGACTGACACATACAGAATCCTCTAATTTAAGAATACACAGTAATTTACCCCATCCAGAATAAAACACTACATTGTTACTATAATCCATTTTTGGTTTATTTTGAGACTATAGCAGGCCGCCGACGTCTTGTCAATGTGTGGAAAACACAGCTCTTGCTTTGTGAATTAAAACCACTGTCTACATTGTATTAAACAGGAGCAGAGACATAAAAGAGTGGGTCCTGAAAATGCTTCAGCTCTCTTTATTAAAAGTGTAGAAAACGTTTAGCAATATACAACTATACCGCTAACTTCTTGTACTGACACAAAAGAGGGTTTACTCATCTTTAATGATTGGTAATAAACCTACATTTTAAAGGTTTGTGTACATTAAACGTACCCCGTCCGCGCTCCAAAGCCACAGGCAGCGGGTGATAATTGTGCGCTCCGTACTTCTCCTCTCGAGAGAAGATGTCCTCCGAGGTCAGTTGTGTGCTTCCCTTCAGTTTGGAAGCAGCGGTGTACGAGGTGAGCTTTGACCCCGAGTGAACACTTCGACTGAGGCCCGGGGCGGTGCGGCTCAGGCTGCAGCCGAGCTGAACGATCATCCCTCTCATGACGTTTTATCTGAAAGAACAACTATACGTCAACGTATATGTCAAATACAAATGAGACGCAACCTTCAATGGAAACTAGAGTTCTAATGATTCAACAATGTCCCATTTCCAGTCAGTTTGTGTTTAATAGAGAAAAGATATGCTTATATACATTTGTCAATGACCAAATGGCATCAATGTGAACCTTTTACAATAACAGATTTGGGGCAAACAGTGACTTTAAAAAAAGAACATTTTAGTAAAAGTATGAGAAAGTATGAGTATTTTCCCAAAGTATGATGAGCCAGTGCCTTTGTTCTGAATGTAGGCATTAAAATTCTGCTGAACCAAACTTCTCTTTCACACGAGACAATGGTGCGACAGAGAGTTTAATCCCTGTGTGGCTAACCTTTGATGCTCTGGTCCTTTGTCAAGTTTAAAATGATCTAGGTTACTCGCCAAAGACAGTTTAGGAAATAAATTATAGTTTCTCAGTGGAACTTATTATACAGGCCCAAAGAGATGTGGTTACAAATTGGCTCAGTAATATCAAAAAGACACATTTTATCCAATCATAAAAGAGCGTTTAGATTTTACTACTACTACTGGCTTCTATAGCACTAGCAAAATGAGACTTTATTTACTGAGTATTTGTGTTTATATCTTGCTTGTGTATCAAAAATTTAAAGCAACCTTTTTGCCACAAAATACGGAGCCTAAAAATAATAATAGCCTCGTATTTGTTTTGAGTTTCTTGACCTAAAACAAGGAAACTAAGCCCTCATATTAAGTCAAAGTCTGCCTGGTTTGAAAGAATTTCAAACTGTAACTGTGAGTTTCAGGGCACACTATGTAACAGCAGTACAAATAAACATTAGATAGACATAGATTTTCACCATTTTGATTTTTTTATGTAATAAATACCTAACAGCCTAGTGTCAATTTTGCAGCCACATTTGTCTCTTTGAGTTCTTTAGAATGTAAACAGTGTGAAAAGTTGCATAGTGTTGCTTTATTTTTAACCAAGTGTTGAACAAAAATGGTAAAGTCTAAAAGATCTTTTACTAAGGATCACCAAGAGACCATTGTTGGCTCTGGAGGGTTTTTAACTCCAAGTGAGAAAGACAGAGGTACATTAGTAGAAAACATTACCTACAGATCAAGAACACACTTCATTTTTGGCCATCACTAAACAAAGCACTGCAACAAAACAGTGGTTTTACAAATTTGCGTTTTTAAACTGTTTTGAACTATGTCATTGTTATCGAAAAAGAAATAGCAAATCAATATATAATTTTAAATAATTTTACTCTTTTATTTTTCTCCAACATTTTAGGAACTTGGAAGCTGGGGCCTATCCCCTGCAGTACACCCTGCATAATTGCCAGTCAGGCAGTTTTCTTACTTCTTACTTTTAGCCGGTTGTGAGCACGGTGGTTTTGTCTAGCTGAGGGAAATGTCAGTGAGATAGGCCTAATTCTACCAGTCTCATGTCTAAGAACATCAAAATGATTTTAAAATTTTATATTTTTGGGCTACAAGTAGCATCTTTAAGGGTCCTACATAATTGTCCCGGTAGCTCAACATTTTAAAACAGCGTCTGTAATATCACATTTTTGAGCCAGTTTTTAAATTAATCATTTTATTCTTTATTACTATTTATTACATAACTTTATAATTCTGAGTTTTTGAAAATTCCCACAAGAGTTCTTTATAACTTAGTTTCACATAATAATTAATTACGAACACATGATGTGGGCGCAGTGGTAGAGCGGTCGTCCTTCAGCCAGAAGGTTGGCGGTTCGATTCTCGCTCTCCCCACAGTTCATATTGTTGTTGTGTCCTTGGGCAAGACACTTAACCCCCCTTGCCTCCAGTGGCGTTCCAGATGTAACACTGGTGAATAGAAGCTTAATGTAAGTTGCTTTGGATAAATGCGGTAAAACTGACTTATTTAAACTTTTATAGGGTAGATCGAGTATGTATGTAGATGTACTGTAAAGTGCATTGGGTACACATCATTTTGTTTTATTAGACTAAAATAAACTTAATTAAAAAATGTTGACTTGCATTTACAAGATTTGGCATTTTGACCAAAAACAAAAGTGTGACTTATAACAAGGTAATACAAGTTGTATAGACCACCACTGGTTCTGCACCCTCATATCTTCACTCACTAATACAGACCTACGTTCCTACCAGATCCCTGCGCTCTGCAAATGAACAACGTTTGGTGTTACCGTCCCAACAAGGTAAAAAATCACTCTCACGTACCTTCTCTGGCTCTGTTCCACATTGGTGGAATGATCTACTGCTGCTACAAGATCAGCAGATTCTGTAGCCATCTTTAAAATCCTTAGCATTGTATACTGTGCTGCACTTGTACGTCGCTTTGGATAAAAGGGTCTGCTAAATGACTAAATGTAAATGTAAATGTATAGTCATTGATTACTAGTTTCTTTCTTTATAAAGGACAATCTGCCAGAAATTAAGCACTGCCCACTACAGCTAGAGTCAGAGAAAAACAAAAGAATGAGTTTTTGTTTTTGTTTTTTCACAAATAACAGTAATTGGACATTAGACATTATTTGTAAATCCCGTCATTAGAGTTTAGGTTGGGCTAATTCCGAATAATGTAAATTATAACATCAAACACACTAAAAGTCGGACTGCCTCATTTGCAGACGTCACAGTACTAATGGAAAAAACCCAACTTCAGGACAGATCCGAGGAACTTGGTCAGGTCCTGGGGTAATCAATAACTTTCAACAGTGAATAAATCCACAGAGCAAACAGACAGCACCTGGCCCCAGCCTCATAAGGTCTGTCAAAGGGCCAACATTTACTGCCCCTAGGACATGATAGGTTGGAGACGAGCACACACCCACCTATAATCACAGGCTGAGCTAAATTAAGATCAACAGCAAGTCTAGCGGTTTCCTATAAGCGTTTTGTAACATTATTACAATTTATTTAACGTGGTTTGAACAGATGCAATTAAGGCCGTTCGAACTAAGCTATTAAATAAGTATAACGGACAGAAATGTTTTGTAAATTATTAATAAATTGTGTCTCATTCACTGTGGACTTAAAAAAAAAAAAAAAGGTATAGGCTCACCACACGCCGCTTCCTTTAACCTAAAGCTAACAGGCTAACAATAGCATCTCATCCGTCAACGGCTTTTTTCAACCGTAAAGAAAATACCCTTTGACAACACACTTGTCCTGAACGAATGCACACATGACGTCGAATTCAAATAAATTATTAAAAAATGTAAAATGGAGTGTTTAATACCTGTTAGAAGTGGTATTGTAAGTGGAGTATGCCGCCTTTAGAAAGCCGGTGGTGATGCGTGTGCCGTCGCTGTCTCAGAGGCGCCGCAGACCTGAGAGGCTCAATGTGAAGCGCAGCCACGGAGGCGCGTGAGAGAGGAGGGTGCGTCATGACGTAACAGGCCACGCCCCTACATGCTGCAACGCTGGTCACAGATTGCACGTGGATTATGTGGGCCAGGTCTGCCTCTGACTTTTCCATTGGTGCGGCTTCAAATGTATTATCTTAAGCGGAAAGATCTGTCACAGTCCAGTCATTTTGTAAACCTCAAGATTAAAATAATTCTTCACGGGTTTACAAAGAGGCACAATACAGCAATACAGCTAAAAGTAAACCAAAGTTGATGGTACTTAAAAGTAAAATGTTACTGAATGGATCAAGGTTACACCAATAATGTTTAAACTTGATAAAACTGTCACATGAGAAAAATGGTGTTTTTTTTAACATAGTTTGACAAACCTGAATCTAAAAACCGGATTTGGTAATTATACTTAATGTGAGGGTGTATCTATGTTTTAAATAACATCTAAGAACCTCCCCTTCTTTTATATCTCCATTGCTCTGTCAATGAGTTAATGTCCCATATTCTCGGAAAAAAGGTTCTGAAGGACAGGGGAGTGCTTTTTTGTGGCCAAAACTGCTGATTGTTATTTTAGAAAACATTCCATTTGAAACATTGGTAGAAGATTAATGGATTTTACCTTTATTCTAAAAAACAGTTACTAAATTTTAAAGGTTTTCATGTTTTAGTTTAATAGATGTTACTTTCTAGTAATCCTTGTTCAAATCATTGTGCCTTTTTAATGTTATTTTTGCCTATTTATATAATATAATATAATATTTATATATATATATAATTATAATAAGTCTCCTAATGGTTACATTCTCAAGTAGATCTACATGATATATTCCAAGGTCAGACGGCTCTGGAGTATAATGTGAAATGTAAATTTGAAATAGAAAATGTGTGTGATTACTAAAAATGTGAGATAAGAAGGAGCTGGATGTTTCATTCAGACTCAGTGAATACTTTATATACATGTCTGTGAAGGTTCTCAGTCATCCAGGACATCTTGAAAAAAAGGTTGAAGTAAAAGCATCTGGACTCAGTTTTCAAGGTGAAGAAGTTTCGTCTCTAATTCCAAGAGACTTTATCAATTCTGAGATCAACTGGTAGGATAGCTGAGCTTAAGTGTTGACTCCTGATGTGAGAGTCGTTAAGGCTAACTCTCCTGAGCCTTAACGACTCTCACATCAGGAGTCCTTCCCTTTCAGAGCCACTTTAACTAAATGCATATCAGTGTTTCAGTTAGATAACACTCCCTTCTCTTTTGACCTGAGCAAAAAACATGATACTGTTGGTGGCCACACTTTAACATCTGTTCTACAAATTAACTTTTACAGTTAACCAATGACTTTAATTATGGAGAGTCTACATTTTTATTTGTATATGCCTGTTATATGTAACTAAGCCAGCATCAAAAACATGTGGCTGCAGAGAAATTTTCCCATGGGTAATAATAATAACACAATAATAATAATAATAATAATAATAATAATAATATTAATAATAATAATAATAATAATTGACACTTTGTGGTAACGTACATCGATTAATTAAATGGTCTTAATGGGTTTAGGTCTAAACTAAAATTTTACTATGTTGTTTTTTTTTATCTTCCTGATAAGCAGATAAAATAATTTTAGCAGAAAATACATGTTATGCACTAATTATTATACAATCTATGGTTATGCATAATAAATGTCACATATGCCGTTAGCATTTAATTACTATAGACAGCTATAAAATAAAGCCCAATTTTAGCCTTTAACAAAATATTACCATTTTATACGAACATTTGACGAAGCTAGAGTAATTACATGTAAGGATTCTTTTTTTGTCTGAATTTTATAGCAAAATGAAATTCAAAGTATTTGAACCGATTTGAACTCATTGAACCCGTCTCTAAACCTGAGCTGTCAAAGCTAACGTTTCACGCATGCGCATTACTCACCATCATGGCGGCCGCAGAATGGCCAGGTTTTTACCGGAGTTTAAAAGGTGTTATTTTGGACATGTGTGGGGTTTTATATGACAGCGGAGAAGGAGACGGAGAGGCAATCCCTGGATCTATCGAAGCAGTCAAAAAGTACATTATTAGCCACTACGTAATTAACGAATCAGCTCGAATTAGCTTGTTTTGTTTCATTACCTGTTAGCTGTTGACTTTCTTATTAGCCACAACAACATAAAAACAATCATCTACAGTTGAAAAAGCCGGAAAAAAGCAAAACAAGTAGACAACAGTCAAAATTAAGAGTAACTGAGTCTCTGTGGGTTGTTTTTTTAACCTGGAATATTGACGATTGTGTCCAAAACCTGCACAGAGTTAATATATTATGCAGCATTATGCAAGTTTGAAACCTCATACTGTAGACCAACAAAAATTATGAAATAAAATTAACTAAAGGCAAAACAAAATGATGCTAAAAGTGAACAAAACTTGAAATTAATGTTTTAATTGTAATAAAATGTGACTGAAAGGATTGAGGTTGGTGTAATGATTAAAAATGTTAATAGAAAGAAGAACATTTCTGCTAAACAACATTTTGACAGATAAATTAAAAAAGCAGACTTTGTAACTTAATTTGAGGGTGCAATATTTAGATAACATCCTATAAACAAAAAAGTCATGTACAATGCAGTAGTAGTTTCTGTATTTGTGCAAAAAATGGGTCAAATCTGCATAAATGGCTCAAGAATCTAACACTAATTCAATTATCTTTCCTTATATTTTGCTCATATTTACTTGTTATGCTGAATGTAAGTCTGACACTGCTTTACAGTAGTCTGTGGTCTCTCTGTCCAAAGGCTGAAACAGTCCAACCTCCAGCTGCGTTTCTGCACAAACGAGACCCAGGCCTCCAGAGACAAGTTTGTGGCCAAACTTCAGAGACTGGGCTTTGACATCTCTGTGTCCGAGGTCTTCTCTCCGGCTCCTGCTGCGGTGTCCGTCCTGAAGGAGAGAGGTCTACGGCCTCATCTGCTGGTCTATGACGGTAATGATTTTCCCAGCAGACCGGACTATCTCATTTGTGAAAGCTGTGCTCCAAAACATAAGGCAATACTTACACAAAAGAATGACTTGACTCTTGAATAGTATTATATGTGCATTTGTAAAGTTTTTAAAGTTCCTGTTTTCTTTTCTCAGAACTTTTGCCAGAGTTTGACAGCATGGACAAGACCAACCCAAACTGTGTGGTGATTGGAGACGCAGCTGAAAAATTCTCTTACCAGAACCTGAACGAGGCGTTTAGGGTCCTGATTGGGCTGGAGAAACCGATGCTGTTCTCACTTGGACAAGGGTAAGACAGGTTCTCACATAGACTTCTCATAGACTTCTTTAGGTGTTATCTAAGCTCTTTCTTTGTTCTTTTATTTCTCAGGAGGTACTACAAAGAGACAGATGGTTTGAAACTTGACGTAGGTGCTTTCATGAAGGCACTGGAGGTACAGTGCGCACTGTGACAAGAGCTGGGCAATCTTTTGAGTTTTTCAGATGACTAGCACTAGTTCATTGTGACATTGTGTATGGAATATCTTGCTAATCAGTATTATATCTGTGCTCTCTGCAGTATGCCTGTGATTTAGAAGCTGAGGTCATTGGAAAACCTTCCACTACTTTCTTCCAGAGCGTCCTCAATGACATGGGAGTCCAGTCTCACGAGGTATGAGGTTAAGCCGGTCTATTTGTGGTTGTGACAAGCTCGTGCCTCAGAAAAGCTGGCTTCACTTCAGCATTAAACCTTAGTCTGTCTCTTTGCAACAGTAGCAGTTTAATATATTCTTTCAAACACTGAGACAGTTGTGACAACACTGTGACAGTTTCAGAAACATAAGCTGCATTTCTATTTCCATTGCATACTGTTTACTACTGTAAATTGAGAGTATTTAATGTTTTGTCATCAATGGAAGAAGACCAAATGGGTCAAGAGTATTCTATTCTTTAAATGGATTTTCTTTTGGGACAATATTTGTAAAAGCACACTGTTATTTATTTGTACACTTAATCTCAAGAGAACCTTAATGCAGACCTGGACCCATTTGTAATCATCATTAAGTTATTAAAGAAAGCTATATCATTTAGCGACAAAAGTTGATCTTGAGGTGAGGCTATGGTGCAATTTTAAACCAGATTTTCAGTTGTCAATATAGAATCGACTTGTTTTTCTTCTCAGGATGTTTTGCCTCTGGCTAGAACAGTGCGTTCACTGTTTCCTGCAGTCATTTGTGCCCGCCACGCCTGAATCCTGGCCGCCACAGCAAGAACTCCCCATTTGAGTTTACCTGGCCATGCCCCTACATGCAGAGATGCACTGTAGGCTGTATAAAGCATCACAAAGGAGTCATGCACCTGCATGAAGTTGGCACCCCATCAAGTGCATATCTGTAGGAAAACTATATCAATAGTTTGTGCTTTAATTCTGCTTTGTTTTTTCTGTTTTGGTTTTTAAGATATTAATGATTATTTTTATTGCTCAATCTGTGGTCACCCGGCTCCGCAAATGCTCAGAAATAAACAAAAGTGGTTTTATCTACATTTTTTGCTTGTACTGTTATGGGTTTTAAGATATTAACGTTTTATTTTTAAGATGACTCTGTATTAGGTGAGCTTTGATAATGAGCTGTTGTTGTATTGCTACTGTTGAGTTTAATAATTGAAATTAAACACATATAAAAGGCATCTACCCAAAACCAGATTTGGTAGAGCTGCGAAGGTATATCATCACAAAGCATGATACAAATACAGAATATTGAGTTATCCATCTCTTCTGTTGATACTGTAGGTCCACAGTTCATCTTAATAAGCCAGAAAAATGAGAGGTTAAAATACTGTGTCTTCTTATTTGCATGTATTTACTCTCTACAGTAAGATATTATATGCCTGTATGTTAGATCAATTATTATTACTTTTACCTCCCCCTCCACCAAACCCCTATAACGGGTCACGTGACCTTTGACCAACACGCCCAAGCACTTGGCCCTCAGGAAACATTGTTGGCAGGTTAACATTGTCTCTATCTTTGTTTGCAGGCGCTAATGATCGGAGATGACTTGGTAAATGATGTTGGCGGGGCTCAACGCTGTGGAATGAAGGGTGTACAGGTCCGCACTGGGAAATACAGGTGAGTGTTGGTGAGATAACTTTGGGGTTACTTGTGAGTTTTTAGAATCACAAAGCTGGTTCACTTTCTATTGATTCTCAAGAAACGTACACTAAACCTGCTCCAGAGAAGGTTAACTTCCAGATATCAAGTAGATACACAGCCTACTGACCAAAAAAACGAGTTGATGATGATGGAGGAAAAATGAGTAGAACGTTCAGAAAGGGAAGAGTGTGTTTTATGCTATAAATACATGTATTTAATGGCAGAATCAAACTTAAACAAAAGTGTTATTCTGTCGAGGTATGACTTATTGGTTTATAATTATTTACACTGAATAGCAACAGGCCAAATGCAACAGAAAGACTTTAATTGTCTGCTAATATGGACCTTAACTGATTTTAACATTTAAACAGTGACTCCTCACTTCTGTTTGTAGATTTGATTAGTGGTTTTGTTTTATATCACCGACTTATCAGTGTGACTGGTCGCATAGTACCAACTCCTGACTCACATGAACGCGCTCACGAGTTAACGAGGTAACCCTCTTCTTGATCACAACAATATTAGGCTTGAGACGTGAAAACACATCAGCGTGTATCGGCTTGCACTTTTTGTCAGGGTGTGGACACACTGACAAAGAACCAGACACTAATTTATGCAACCAGGAGTCTGAAAACAACATTTATACTGTGCAATTAATCAACTCAATGGTTAAAAGCGTTTGTTGCCTGTGGCTTTCACGACATAAACCCTCTCGGCTTATCTTTGTTTAAGGCCACCTCTAGCGTCCATAACACGGGCTGCAATCCCTGACACTTGGTTTGTGGGATACCAGCAGCTCCCTGATCATTTCTCTTTAATTGTAACTTCCTAGTTTGACTGTAAACTCAATTCATTAAATACCCACTAGATGGCACCACAGCACCAGTATTTTCCATCTGCGTGGCACTGCCATGACTCTCCCCATCCCTCATTCCTCCAGATCTGCTTATTTGGTTGGGACTCCTCACAGATTCATCTACAAGGTTACAGTCAAGGATGGATTTATTACAGAGGATCTGGGAGCACTTTTCTTATTCTGTAATTACACACACACAACAAACGTATATGGCTGAGGATTTGAGAAGAAATATGCTTCAGTTTTGGCTCAAAGATGGAGAAAAGTAATGGGAAACGCAGGGAAAGTACACATTATATCACACAGACATTTTTAAACATATGTCAGCAGTGTATATGACGTGTTTTATTGTGAAATGAGCTTATTTTAGAAGAGCCTTTTCATTACTTAAGTGTAATATCTTTTTACAGTAAGTAAAAGCAACAAGAGCGACACTAAAATGAATATCATATCTAGACCAAAAACATTGCACATGTTAATATTTCAAGGTTAATTTAATTGTAGGTTTAACCAAGGACAACCCTGCGCTTTTTCTGACCATCTATTGCTGTGTGTTTTGACTTTCACATGATGTGTGTTTAAGAATGAGAATACCCTTTTTGGTTGTCGTTGACCGTTCGTCATCCATCTCCATCCTAATAATGTATTAAAACCAAAACCACTCATAAACTTAAAATTGTCAGTGACAGTGGCCTAAAAGGTATGGCAGCCCTCACATCGGTTCTGCAAACTCTTTTCTATAGTTTTAGTCGATGCTTAAACAAAAGCAGTCAATAGTTGTGGAAACTTTTACAGCAGACCTGCAGCATGCTTTCACACACCTGACTAGGAAAAAGTTACCCCCTAAGAATCTCATAGACACCCTTTTACAAAATACTGGACTGTACAAAGGCTCTACTAAAATGAGTATCCATCATTAATGCAGGATCTTGGTCAAAAAGTAAAGCAACTCTGAGTGGAAATAAACATCTAAAGCGATCAGTTTACCAAAATGATGCCACTGCAAAACTAAAGTTTAAAAGCAGCTAAAGTCAGTTTTGGAGGGTCATTTTGGGGCAGGCAGTGTAACTAAGCCTTGATAAGAGCACATGTAGCCTGACTGCCATCTGTCCCAGCTCAGAGACTTGTCCATTAGGTCTCTGGCTTCACTGACAGTCCACCCGATTGGCACCGCTCTGAGTAAACCGCTGACTAATCTGCCTAAGCATGAGTCGGCTCTAATCCTGTCACAGAAAGAGCAATCACTCAGACACATGCCTGTATCTCTAGTACATACAGTTTGCATGAAGCATGGGCATGTGTCTACCTACAGCTGGGTTTAGATAGAAGTATGTGTTGTTCATAAAGGGCCTGTACTTAAGCTCAGAGTCATAACAACAGAAGACAGAACATGTATATTACTGTTATGTGTAGTAACAACATATGATCCAAGTTTTATTTCTCCATTAATTTGGTGTGACTGTAAAATACATGTGTTTGTAAATGAAAGGGACCAAATGTGGAACAATGAGGTGACGGGGATTTGAGGTCCAGGGCAAAAGGGAGAGTTGAGAGGCATTTATTTAAATGTAGGGCTGTAATAATGTGTTTCTCCTCCAGCGGTGCTCAGTTTGTCTTCTTTAGGTAGGAACAGGAGGTAATGTAAACTAATGGATCCATACACTGGGTTCCATAGCAGTCCAGTAAAGTCCCTGAAAAGTGGAAGATCCTGTATATTTGCATTTCCGTATACAACGTGAAGATATACACCTTTAGACTTTACACTTAGTCTAAATGTCTTCCACTGCTGTACTTTTAAAGCACAAAAGCAGGAAATAGACGTCTGTTTGAGGGTTATAGACTTCTACCATAACGTGTCATGTGTTCAATAAACATCCCATCCAACGTTCACATTTTCCATATACATTGGATCAAACCCAGAGAAGAAACAGTGACAGAAAGCCCGTATTGGTGACTGCGAGTGCGCTCTGAGATTTAACATTGTTTAAACCAAACCTTGATTCGCAGAGAGCAGTCGAAACCCTGGGTCAGCTCTGGGAAAACACAGCTGTTTCCAAGTCAACCAGATGCAACACAGGCCTCCGGTTCCCAGCCCAGAAAAACAGGGGAGAAAAAGTGCTCTAAATACCTGGCTCTGGAGACAGCGCAGGAAACGAATGGGATATAAATAACTGGATAAATTTAACACAGTGATAGATTAAAGCGGTTTGAATTGACTTTGTTTACTCAGCAAAGCAACATGGGGCATAACGGCTATATAAGGCACTTTACACTTAGATAGATCTTAATATGTTTAAGAGATGCTGTTGTAATTTAACTCTGTGGATTCTATCGGCCATGTTGGCACGGACAGCGTTAGGTTAGAGCTCAAACTGTTGGACTTCATTAAGCACTTTATTTTCAAGTTAATGAGCTATATCTCATAAATCCAATATGCACCAGGCAAATATTTATTAAAATAGATAATCAGATAAATCTACAGCTAACTGGCATTAACTATTCTCTCAAGCACTTTACAGCGCTTCAGCCGCTAAACTCCAGAGTTACTAAAGCAGCAAGACGTAAAGATATTTCAATCTGTTTTGAACGTGGAATAAAGACAAGAAACAAGAACCATGTTTCAGTCCCAGTGCGCTTAAGACATTCATAAAGTAAATGGATTTGGTTAAGCATCAGCATGTCCTTGCAGGGCCACCGTAGGAAGGAAGTAAATCTGTAATGTTGCCATCAGATGTCACCAAAGATCTACACACTGTACCTTTAACGCCTCATCAACTTAATCTAATGTCTTATTTGACATTTGATTAGCTAAATTCTCCATGCTAATGTTTGTAATCTTAAACAGATATTTTGTGAAAAGTATAAATTATAAAGGTATTAAAATGACCAAGCTCTTTTCAAATCTTAGCTTTGTAGGTTAACATTTCTAGTAACTGTGGACCAGAGGAAATGTTTCCCAGATTATCTGTATACAAACAGAGTAGACGGTGTCAAAAATATAGCTTTAAAATAATGTAACCAAGTGAAATGAACAGCGTCGGCAAGTAGCAGCTGTTAAAACGACAGACTTTTGCAATAATTGTCCAACTATTCTGTAAATAACAAGCATAAAGTGGTGCAGTTCTCTCGAGGGAAAGAGCTTGAGAAGTCTTTGCTCTTTAATCTAGAGCAGGTTTTTGAGGGAAAAGGGGGGCTTGCACTCAAAGGAAGTGGTTGGAAACTGAATGGGAACAGTCTGGTTTTGTGATGAATGTCAGTGGCAGCCTCGGAGCATGTTGAGCCCCAGCTCTCGCTCCGTCACTGAACAGTATCTAAAGTGACAGGATCGACTTGTCAAGTTGTTAGTTTATTCTGCTCAAGGAACACACTGCAGTTGAGTGGGAAAAAGGGTGTGGTTATAAAACTGGGACCAAAGTATTGACTGTTGGGGTTGTTCAGTAGTAAATCTTTTATTTATTATCTTAAAAATCCAGATCTACAATTATAAACCCTAAAGCTCAAACATGTCAGTAATTTATTTTACATTTTACTAATGTAACAGCTCAGCTTCAGAAGTGAGAAACTGTTCAGGTCTTGGGTTAACGAGAGCTCTGAGTAATGACTCTCAAGTGGCCAGTGTCAAGGCCATGTGTGAACCTTTTAAGGCTTGATACAATTTCACCGCAAATGTTTTTTCTCTATGTCTGCCTCTTGTGAGAAGGAGAGATGCATGAACCAGGAAAAACAAAGCCAGATTAATTCTAACGTGGAAGGTCTGTTTATGTGAGCATGGACATATCTGTAATGGCGGCCCCAGTACCAGGTTTTCTAACTAATAACAGGTTTGTGGGCTTTAAAACCTTATTGTATTAACTACTTTTTTATCATAAACAAGCAACACTTCAACCTCATTTCTTGGCTACATGCTGAAAACCTCATACATCACTATAGTCTTAGTTTGATTCAGACCAGAGGAGACCTGTAGTTGTCCCGGTACACTTGGTTTATTGCCAGTGCTTGCCCATGTCACCAGCTGCAGGCAGTACATTCAAGCCGCCAAGTGTTTGCAATGATGCATTTTCTATTAAGACACTGTCAAATCCTTATTTTTCTCTCATATGCATAAAGTTAAGCGCTGCTCAATTCTAAATCTACAATCAGCTTGCTAAATTCCTGTTGCTTCAAGGGTCTGTGGTGTTGATATATTTAGTGTCAACATACAAATTTGTATTTTTACTTGAGATTAAGTGTAGAGCTGCATGATAATATTAAAACAATGCATAAAGCAAATAAATAATATAACCTGTGATGAATTAAGACTCCCTGAGACAAAAGTAAAGTTCAAAACCTGGTCTGAACAGTACCACTAGACTAATATTTGATAACAAAGAAAAATAAGTGATTAATTCTAGTGGACTTTTAAGATCTTAACTTGTTTATATCTGGTAAACAGTATATTCTTCAGTAGTTTGTATTTCTCTGCTTTTCTGCTGATGTTAGCTCTAGCAACTGTTTCCTAATGAGGCCGAGCCTGATGAAGCCTCCCCAGAGACAGAACTCTCTCGAGTCTCTGACTCTGAACAAGTTCACTACAGTTTCTTGGCCTTTTGTTTGCAGTCGTCATCGAGGGACAGGACAGGAAGTTATCGTCTCAGGACTGGGATAAGGGTCAGTGGTCATGTGACCTCCTCTGCAGATTAGTTTTCAGTGTTCAGTTTAGTTTTTGCTCTGAATGGGTTGCTCTAGCACTTTTGCTCCAAACTCACACTGTTAACAAGAATAAATAAGATAATATTTGTGTAGTTGTGATGCCAGAAAGCTTGTCACTGCAAAACGCAAGACAGGAGTGTCCATAATTTTATTTAGTAGTTTAACCCTAGTTTATTTCACTGATAGTGCGACAAACAAGGAACCAGGACAGAGTCAAAGATTGGGCCTACATTTCAGATGATGTTAGAAGAAAGACTGTTCTAAATTGATTGAGGATGGTTGATCAGGATAATTTCAGATTTTGAGCTGTTTTATTGTCAAAAATGCATCATTGAGAAATGGCTGCAGATAAATATATAATAATAATGTAGCTAAAACAGAACCTTGCGGTACTCCACAGGCTGTGTCTAAAACATTGTTTCCAGTGAGTCAAAATATTCTAATAATATCACAGATGATCATTAATGGAACTGACAATAAGGAAGAGGTGGATCTGTAGTAGACTCACAAAGTCCTGCACTGTCAATATTTATGTTAATTTGCATGGACACAAGCTTCATCAACAGTTCTGTGCTCAAGTATCAGTTACAACAGGAAGCTCAGCAGATGGTTATGCAAATACGTAGTTTATTTCACAGTAACTTCTGCTGCTATAACCAAACAGGTGTACAAAGTGTGGAGATATAACAGAGAGAGTCCAGTCCCAGTGTATCTGCCAGATTAACTCGGATAAAGTGATGAGTGGGGAAGTCCAGCATATTTCCAGCAGCTTGTTATCAGCTCACTATAACGAATAAGAGGAAGGACAACTCCTACAGGAAATGTGTCTGGCCTCATTTCAGTGAAATAAATCTATGGGGGTACTTCATTTTACTCATATGTAAACTGTTGATGATTTTTTATGTAGTTGTCAGTATAAAGTTTAGGTTATTATATCCTTTATTTAACCAGGTGATATCCTCATTGAGATTAAAAATCTCTTTTCCAAGAGTGACCTGGCCAAGACGGCAGTATTACACAAGGTTTCTAAAAAAAAAAAAAAGCCATTATCATACACAAAAAACAATATTTACACTCAAAAGTTACAAATTAGTTAAGTATGACAAGTATAAAGAGATCCTAACCTCGTTTCCTATTAGGAATACTACTTGTGTACCAATGCAGGACGCATAAAAAATAATAATTCAACAGCGGCAATCTTAAAAAGGAGTTTAGCTGGCTAAGATAGCAGCCTAGTAGCTAGTAGTGACAGTAGTAAGACAGTAGTGGTACGTACAGATGTAAGTTATGCATTGCGCTCTTGTGTTATACCTTTTATACAGTTGATTCCTTCATATTCAAACAAACTTTAGAGATGTACTATCGGATGCTATTGCTAATAGTTTGCTGGTTAAAATGCTAGTCTTACGTAAACTGGCATAGTTTACACAGACTATAAGTACTCTGTAGTATACTGCAGAGAAGTAAAGAATGGAATTTGACACACATGGTTGGATATAGTGCCACACGTAAAAGCCATTTACAAACATTTTCCTTTCCTCAATGTTATATTTTGAGAAAGTGGATGTTCGACACATTTCCACTGTAGAGAATCGTCTCGGGTTATGAATATAACCCTTGTTCCCTGAGAGGGAACGAGACACTGCGTCGTAGAACGACACTATGGGGAAACGCCCTCAGCGTGACGCCTCTGAAGCATGAATGAAACTTAGACCGATCCTGATTGGTGCTACATCATGACGTAGTGAGTGACGGCCTACCCGGAAGTATAAAGGGAAGCCGTATGAAGCAAATCGCCCCCAGGCAGGGGGAGGCGTGGCAAGGCGACGCAGTGTCTCGTTCCCTCTCAGGGAACAAGGGTTATATTCATAACCCGAGACGTTCCCTTCTCAAGGGAACTCACACTGCGTCGTAGAACGACACTATGGGGAACGAGTACCCACTATGCCACGACTACCCATGCCTGCCCTAGTGTGAAGCTGGAGCCCAGGCACACTTAGGACAAGAGCACCCTAGCGCCTGGCGTCGCAGGGAGATGCAGACTATAGAATCTAATGAAAGTGTGTGGGGCAGCCCAGCCGGCTGTCTCACAGATCTCCTGAATCGGGACCCCCATTTGAAGGGCCCGAGAAGAGGCCATGCCCCTAGTGGAATGCGCCCTCAAGGCCAAAGGTGAAGGCAAGCCGCGCACCTGATAGGTCAAGGCAATAGCCTGGACGATAAAGTTACTGACCGTCTGCTTGGTCGATGGCAGACCTCTCCTAGGAGACCCGAAACACACTAACAGTTGGTCAAACTTTCTCCACTGCGAAGACTTCCGCATATACATTTGCAATGCTCTGACCGAGCAGAGCAAATGAAGTCTCTCCTCTTCAGCCGACACATGCGGTGGAGGATGAAATGCCTGCAAGACCGTAGGCCGTGCCACATTAGATGGCACCTTCGGCACATAGCCCGGCCTAGGATGCAAGATGGCTTACACCTCACCGGGGGCAAACTCCAGGCAAGTTGGCGTTATAGCCAAGGCCTGGAGGTCCCCCACCCTCTTAAGCGAGGTGATAGCAAGGAGCAGCACCACTATAAGCAACAGAACTCGATCTGTCGCCGACTCGAGATGTTCGAAGGGAGCCTTAGCCAGCCCTTCAAGCACCACCGCCAGATCCCATGTTGGAACTCTGGGGCGAGTCGCAGGCCTCATCCTCTAGGTTCCACGGAGGAAACGTACGACCAAAGCCTCCCCAGAGGCCCATCACTTACAGGAGCGTGGAACGCCGTAATGGCAGCCACGTACACCTTAAGTGTGGACTGAAGCCACTGGGCAGTTAACTGGGTCCACCTCACGCTCCCTGAGTGGAATGTATTTTCCACCGAGTGGAATACTCAATCTTGTGACAGGCTTGAGAAAACTAATATTGTTGGTTGTTTTAACTTCCTGAAACAGGAGTTATAGCATTCTCTAGGCCTCTTTTTTATTTTTATTTTTTTCAAAAATCTGTCAATAGCCCTTATCGTACATTCAGTTTCTGCATTGCATGTCTGAGCTTTTATCTGACGGACGCCACTTATGATGTGTACAACCTGTGTTTTTATTGTCCTGACGTGTACAGTGTGTAAAAGTCACTCCTATTTTTATAAATACAGTTGTGCTCATAAGTTTACATACAGAATTTGTGTTGTTTTTTTTTTTTTCAGAGAATATGAATGATAACACAAAAACCTTTCTTTCACTCATAGTTGGTGGTTGGGTGAAGCCATTTATTGTCAAACAACTGTGTTTATACTTTTTAAAATCATAATGACAACAACTACCCAAATGACCCTGATCAAAAGTTCTTAATACTGTCTAATGACATCTTTAACATCAATGACAGCTTGAGGTCTTTTGTGGTAGTGTTCTGGATGAGGCTCTTTATTTTCTCAGATGGTAAAGTTGCCCATTCTTTTTGGCAAAAAGCCTCCAGTTCCTGTAAATTCTTGGGCTGAGGTGCATGAACTGCACCTTTGAGATCTTCCCAGAGTGGCTCAATGATACTGAGGTCAGGACACTGGGATGGCCAGTCCAGAACCAAATTTTCCTCCAGTATTTTCTGATTGTGTAAACTTGTGTGCAAGAGTAAACACAGGTGTTTGATGATAAATGGCTTCACCCAACCACCAACTATGAGTGAAAGAAAGGTTTTTGTGTTACCATTCATATTCTCTGAAAAATAGCCAAAAAAAAATCACAAATTCTGCCAGAGTATGTAAACTTATGAGCACAACTGTAAACTTAATTGAATGGGAACAAAAGGTGACAAAAGTGATGCCCTCACTCTCAGACATAAACAAACTTCTCGATAAACAGTGAAGTTATGTCTCTGCAGGTTTGTGACACAGTGTTTTCAATGCATAACGTTGCTTCTAATCTTTGTCATAAGGGTCCCTGGGTCCCAAAAAAACGAAGTTTTACTGAAAACATTGAAGTAATCATGGAAGATTACTACATTTACCCCGTTAAATGTGGAGACGTAAAACAGAGCTTTTACAAAGGGTTTAACTTTATTCGTCCCCAAGGGGAAATTCAGTTGTTAGGTCTCTTCAGATAAGCTGACTCAGACTTCATCTTCCATTGACTGATTGTACAGTTTGACACCTACACATGCTCATTCATAAATGTCACCTGAAAATCATTATTTAAATCCTACATTAAAGACATCTTCACCTTTAGTGTTAGCTGTAGCATGTCCTTATTTACACAACCGTTTAAATGCATTACATTCATAAAGTCTATTTTTTGACAAACAGGATTTTATGACCTCAGACTGTCTTGTAGCCTACTACAACCTGCTCTATAAAAAAAAAAAAAAAGGAAAAAAAAAAGTAAGTGAAACCCAAACATTTATTTATTATGGTTTTGACCTTGTGGACTTCTGTGTAAAGCCGACAGCTTTGAAAGTGTAACCAAGGCCTGTTTCAGATTTACACCAAACAATAACCCCCATTTGAAGTTGAACTCGTGGGCAGTGTCCCTCTTATCATAACAGGAACCAAGATCACTGTGGCAAAGTTTGAACTGAATAAACGTTATGCTGACAATCATTTTATTTCCTCCAGTGAAAAAAACGGTTTCTTGTTTAAGTGAAATATGTTAGGCATGAAGCTGATTGGTAGGGATTACAACTTATTAAGCTGTGTCTGCAAATAAATCCATGTTAACATGTTAGTTCAAACAATCCACTGCTGTCACTAATCGAATCCTGTTTGTTAAGCCGAACATTAATGCACAAAACAGAGCCTGTGCTGCATCAGAGCCAACAACAGAGCACCGGCCTGCGCAGGAAATTGATCCCCAGCATTGATTATGTTTACATTCCCCACGAGCTGCCGATTTTAATCCAAGGGAAAAGGGCTGATAAAACGCAGACGAGACTCTGAACTAATTAAACGTATGGCATTGTGAAGTGCCAGCAATGACTCTAGCGCTTATGTAATGCAGCTGAAAATGTTTACAGCAGGGGTGTCTAAACTTTTGTCAAAGAGGGACGACTTAATTCTTATTCTACAAGTACACATTTTACTTAGTTTTGAACACTTTTTAAATGGATTTGAGCAGGTTTTAGTCGGAGTTGAGCAGATTTTAGTCGGAGTTGAGCAAGTTTTCGTCGGAGTTGAGCAAGTTTTAGTCGGAGTTGAGCAGGTTTTAGTCGG
This sequence comes from Perccottus glenii, assembly GCA_024416835.2. Lineage (NCBI taxonomy): Eukaryota > Metazoa > Chordata > Actinopteri > Gobiiformes > Odontobutidae > Perccottus > Perccottus glenii. The sequence continues at coordinate 22,850,110 of CM044566.2, forward strand.
AGTTGAGCAGGTTTTAGTCGGAGTTGAGCAGGTTTTAGTCGGAGTTGAGCAGGTTTTAGTCGGAGTTGAGCAGGTTTATTCGGAGTTGAGCAGGTTTAGTCGGAGTTGAGCAGGTTTTAGTCGGAGTTGAGCAAGTTTTAGTCGGAGTTGAGCAGGTTTTAGTCGGAGTTGAGCAGGTTTTAGTCGGAGTTGAGCAGGTTTTAGTCGGAGTTGAGCAGGTTTATTCGGAGTTGAGCAGGTTTTAGTCGGAGTTGAGCAGGTTTTAGTCGGAGTTGAGCAAGTTTTAGTCGGAGTTGAGCAGGTTTTAGTCGGAGTTGAGCAAGTTTTAGTCGGAGTTGAGCAGGTTTTGTCGGAGTTGGGCAGGTTTTAGTCAGAGTTGAGCAGGTTTTAGTCGGAGTTGAGCAAGTTTTAGAGTTGAGCAGGTTTTAGTCGGAGTTGAGCAAGTTTTAGTCGGAGTTGAGCAGGTTTTAGTCGGAGTTGAGCAGGTTTTAGTCGGAGTTGAGCAAGGTTTTAGTCGGAGTTGAGCAAGTTTTGTCGGAGTTGAGCAGGTTTTAGTCGGAGTTGAGCAGGTTTTAGTCGGAGTTGAGCAGGTTTTAGTCGGAGTTGAGCAGGTTTTAGTCGGAGTTGAGCAGGTTTTAGTCGGAGTTGAGCAAGTTTTAGTCGGAGTTGAGCAGGTTTTAGTCGGAGTTGAGCAAGTTTTAGTCGGAGTTGAGCAGGTTTTAGTCGGAGTTGAGCAGGTTTTAGTCGGAGTTGAGCAAGTTTTAGTCGGAGTTGAGCAGGTTTTAGTCGGAGTTGAGCAGGTTTTAGTCGGAGTTGAGCAGGTTTTAGTCAGAGTTGAGCAGGTTTTAGTCGGAGTTGAGCAGGTTTTAGTCGGAGTTGAGCAGGTTTTAGTCGGAGTTGAGCAGGTTTATTCGGAGTTGAGCAGGTTTTAGTCGGAGTTGAGCAGGTTTTAGTCGGAGTTGAGCAAGTTTTAGTCGGAGTTGAGCAGGTTTTAGTCGGAGTTGAGCAAGTTTTAGTCGGGAGTTGAGCAGGTTTTGTCGGAGTTGGGCAGGTTTTAGTCAGAGTTGAGCAGGTTTTAGTCGGAGTTGAGCAAGTTTTAGTCGGAGTTGAGCAGGTTTTAGTCGGAGTTGAGCAAGTTTTAGTCGGAGTTGAGCAGGTTTTAGTCGGAGTTGAGCAGGTTTTAGTCGGAGTTGAGCAAGTTTTAGTCGGGAGTTGAGCAAGTTTTGTCGGAGTTGAGCAGGTTTTAGTCGGAGTTGAGCAGGTTTTAGTCGGAGTTGAGCAGGTTTTAGTCGGAGTTGAGCAGGTTTTAGTCGGAGTTGAGCAGGTTTTAGTCGGAGTTGAGCAGGTTTTAGTCGGAGTTGAGCAGGTTTTAGTCGGAGTTGAGCAGGTTTTAGTCGGAGTTGAGCAGGTTTTAGTCGGAGTTGAGCAGGTTTTAGTCGGAGTTGAGCAGGTTTTAGTCGGAGTTGAGCAGGTTTTAGTCAGAGTTGAGCAGGTTTTAGTCGGAGTTGTGCAGGTTTTACTCAGATTTAAACAGACATTAGTCGGATTTAAACAGGTTTTAGTGTCCTGACTCTGGACACGTCTGGTTTACAGTGAGTAAAGTCGAAGTATGTCGTCCAAGATCAGAGAAAAATACTTAAAAAATACTTAAATAAAACATCTGAAAAGAAATAATGGGGAGAGTATAAAATCTGGAGATGGAGCAGCGGAGCCCAGCTGTTATCTTTTTAAAATCGAGGGAAATCCAGCAGTGGAAATGGAAACCTTATGCAACAAGAGTTTTCCTATTTGTCCAACAAATATCCGGCCAAAAATCCTGCATAGAATAAGATCTGACTTTGTAGCCCGATACCTTTACTCTTCTGCTTTTGTCGAGCTGCTTTGTGTTTCTAATCTGACAGTAGCTTGTTTTGCGCTCTTAGAGTTACAAATTTTAAACTGATGTTAAATGTTAATGTTAAAATATTTACTAGCATTAAATCTTTTTCCCAGACATTAACATTGCCACACTTGAAACAGTTGGGGAAGAAATGTGTGTGTTGGCCGGCTCCATGGCTATAAAGAAGATTAATAAATGTAACATGTTTCGACATTAATAAGCATTTAAATCACAACAGGCCTTTTAATCTTGAACTCATGTATGTACTAATATGTTTTCTCCTTGGATACGGCCCTAGTGGGACTGGAGTTGACTGTGTCTCTGCTCTAGACACAAATGAGAAAAGTGTTTAATGGAAAGTAAGATGTATATTTCAAAGTACATATGGCTTTTGCTGACATTTTCTAGGCTTTTTTTAAAAAGTTGCCTAAAACTTTGACGTTACACAAGTTTATCCTCTTGTCCTTTTTAACTTATTGGAACATATCAAAAATTAACATTCATATTGCTTCATTATTGTCCGATCACAAATTACAGCTCAACAGAACAGATATCAGTCAAAGTGACTGGTTGATTGTGACAAGAATTGGAAGTGGAACTAATCCTCTTGTATTTACTCTGTCTGTGTTTGAACTCTAAAAGCTGCGATCATTATCAGTCCTTATCTTCCACAAGATGAATGTCAGCGGCACACAAAGAGCTTAAACCGTTTGATGAGTGGCCTACAGTCGCTCAGCTCCCTGCGGCGACACTTCCTCTGCCTCTGAGGCCTGCCGTGAGCTAAAGTCAATGAGATATATTAATAATTAACAGTGGCTTTTTTTTCGCAGTGAGACCGGACTCCCATAGCGAGACAAAGGGACCGGCCACTAAACCCCTCAACGGTACTATTCCACGAATAAGAGACGCAGTGAGAGTGAGGTCCACAGATGTCAGCCTGAAACACAGCACTGCCTTTAAAATACAAAACCTAAGCCATTTCAGTCCCTGCCCAATCCTTCCTAAAGTTACTCAAGGACAGGTCACTTGGTTGTTGCTTTCTTCTACAACCATTCCGTCTGTGTAAAATAAAATATATACTTTATACAGCCTGTGGCAGCCCTGCAGGGACACTGGAAACAAGTCAGACGACATGCCTTTATGCAAACCTGTCCAATCCATTTTTAGTTCAGCCTGTCCTCTCTCTGGACATAGTCTGTCCTCTCTGGACTCGGACAGTCCTCACTCTGGACTCGGTCTGTCCTTACTCTGGACATAGTCTGTCCTCTCTCTAGACTCAGACAGTCCTCTCTCTGTCCTCTCTCTGTCCTCTCTCTGGACTCGGTCTGTCCTCTCTCTGGACTGGGACAGTCCTCTCTCTGGACTCGGTCTGTCCTCTCTGGACTCGGTCTGTCCTCTCTCTGGACTCAGACAGTCCTCTCTCTGGACTCGGTCTGTCCTCTCTCTGGACTCAGACAGTCCTTACTCTGGACTCGGTCTGTCCTCTCTCTGGACTCGGTCTGTCCTCTCTCTGGACTCGGTCTGTCCTCTCTGGACTCGGTCTGTCCTCTCTCTGGACTCAGACAGTCCTCTCTCTGGACTCGGTCTGTCCTCTCTCTGGACTCGGTCTGTCCTCTCTCTGGACTCGGTCTGTCCTCTCTCTGGACTCAGACAGTCCTCTCTCTGGACTCGGTCTGTCCTCTCTCTGGACTCAGACAGTCCTCTCTCTGGACTCGGTCTGTCCTCTCTCTGGACTCAGACAGTCCTTACTCTGGACTCGGTCTGTCCTCTCTCTGGACTCGGTCTGTCCTCTCTCTGGACTCGGTCTGTCCTCTCTCTGGACTCAGACAGTCCTCTCTCTGGACTCGGTCTGTCCTCTGTCTGGACTCGGCCTGTCCTCTCTCTGGACTCGGCCTGTCCTCTCTCTGGACTCGGTCTGTCCTCTCTCTGGACTCAGTTTGTCCTCTCTCTGGACTCGGCCTGTCCTCTCTCTGGACTCGGTCTGTCCTCTCTCTGGACTCGGTCTGTCCTCTGTCTGGACTCGGCCTGTCCTCTCTCTGGACTCGGCCTGTCCTCTCTCTGGACTCGGTCTGTCCTCTCTCTGGACTCAGTTTGTCCTCTCTCTGGACTCGGCCTGTCCTCTCTCTGGACTCGGCCTGTCCTCTGTCTGGACTCAGTTTGTCCTCTCTCTGGACTCGGACTGTCCTCTCTCTGGACTCAGTTTGTCCTCTCTCAGGACTCGGCCTGTCCTCTCTCTGGACTCAGTTTGTCCTCTCTCTGGACTCGGACTGTCCTCTCTCTGGACTCAGTTTGTCCTCTCTCAGGACTCGGCCTGTCCTCTCTCTGGACTCGGACTGTCCTCTCTCAGGACTCAGTTTGTCCTCTCTCAGGACTCGGCCTGTCCTCTCTCTGGACTCGGACTGTCCTCTCTCAGGACTCGGCCTGTCCTCTCTCTGGACTCGGCCTGTCCTCTCTCTGGACTCAGTTTGTCCTCTCTCAGGACTCGGACTGTCCTCTCTCTGGACTCAGTTTGTCCTCTCTCAGGACTCGGCCTGTCCTCTCTCTGGACTCAGTTTGTCCTCTCTCTGGACTCGGCCTGTCCTCTCTCTGGACTCAGTTTGTCCTCTCTCAGGACTCGGCCTGTCCTCTCTCTGGACTCAGTTTGTCCTCTCTCTGGACTCAGTTTGTCCTCTCTCAGGACTCGGCCTGTCCTCTCTCTGGACTCGGCCTGTCCTCTCTCTGGACTCGGACTGTCCTCTGTCTGGACTCGGCCTGTCCTCTCTCTGGACTCGGCCTGTCCTCTCTCTGGACTCAGCCTGTCCTCTCTCAGGACTCAGGCCTGTCCTCTCTCAGGACTCGGCCTGTCCTCTCTCTGGACTCGGACTGTCCTCTGTCTGGACTCGGCCTGTCCTCTCTCTGGACTCGGCCTGTCCTCTGTCTGGACTTGGCCTGTCCTCTCTCTGGACTCAGAAAAAAAATCAGAAAAAAAATACTACCACCATGTAAAAATGTATGTAAACAAAACTGGTAACTATATTTTATTCTCACAAACAGATATGTTCGTTTTATGTGTTGTACCTCACTGTTGGAGACAAATAGAAAGTGGATGCTTGTGTCTTATTCTGTCTAAACCACTGAAAGCGTTTCCACTGACTACATTTGTCAGTTCACATCAATTAAACCGATCGCGAGGCGAGAGCTGCGGGTTGGAAACGCAGCGAGTGGCTCTTGAGGGAAACCCCTTTGTGTTGTCTGGAAAGAACCGTTGAAATGTGCAAAGTGTAAACCAGCACTGAGCAGCTTTTCGCAAAGCATGACTCAGTGTTTGTCAGGTTCTTCAGACGGAGAAGTGATAAGACAAGGTTTCCACAAGGCCTAGCCTCTATTTTATAATTCTACTAAAGTTTTGTTACTATTTTGTCCAATTTTACTCAGTTTTGAATTCAAATAAATGACTAATAATGTGTTGGAAAAAGGATAAGGAGTTCTAGGAAAACGTGGAAGTAAGGCCACAAGGTCAGCAAAAAATATGAAAGTCCCGTATAACTTCTGCTTCTGTTCTCTGTTGCCATAGCATACTCATAACATGGTGGCTTCCTCAGTTCATTCGCTCTGTGTTTATTGTTTTGACAGAGCGACGTTATCAGTGGCTTTTTCACTATCAGTTAAAAAGGGGAAGTGAAAAGTTACTTTATATGCTTGTCCTAAAAGGAACAGAGTTGTACAGTATATGGGGGGTCTGGAAACACTCCCATTGACCACGTCTTCCACCAAGTTCAATCCAGCCTGACCAATCGTAACCGTTTATTTTAAAAAAGGACGGCCTTTTTTAGCTTTGCTCTGTTTTTCCGATTGGTTGTGTGTTTTGCGATTAAACGGTAATGCCCCTGAATTCTGATTGGTTCAATGTGTATTTGTTCCTCATCCTTAAAAAATAAACCCAAACCATGAAGGATCAGACTAATTCTTTACATAGAATAAAAAACAATTCAGGATGGCTGTAAGGGGTGTGTCCTGCTCACGCATTAATGGGACAGCTCTGCATTGATATAAAAACAATTGAGTTTTAGATGAGCATTTAGCAATAAATGTACAAAAACAGAAACAGCATTTATGAGCAAATAAATTAGCTATGTGCTTTTAAGTTTGTCATGTAGCTCGTATAGCGTTTACACATAACCCTTAAATTAGAAATCGGTCAGGTCGGTTTTTAAAAACACCAGGATACAGCTGAAAAAGGACAGTTGCTCCCACAGATATCATGGAAAGGAACATAAAAGGGCTGTGCCCCAGTTTATGTACTTCTCAACTTACACTTACTATTTGATGTGTTGTAGCTGTGGGACAGATGGCCTCTTATTTTCCTCTAGAATAGTGTGGTTTGCAGAGGAGTTATATCACCTGGTATTTATCATATTTAAACAACTACTTTTAGTTCAACTCTTGCTTCGAGGCTTGCACCATTAATCCCCACAACCTTTTATTTATGAAAGAGCTATGCTTTACCTTTAGCTTTAGGCCTTTTTTTCATCGCAGAGATGCAGTCTACACATTTGGCAGCTTTGTCTTTGCAGTGTTTAATGTGACAAACCAGGCTCAACTCGACATAATTCATTCTTGTTCAGGTTATGTTTAGTTTGCTCATGTGTAAGAAAAGACACTGTTTTGGCTGAACTGAATCAGAGGAGAGAATATACACTTCCCTACTTCTCAGCGTTCTCAGACATAGATACTGTGACCTATAAATAAAATTTTAAAACATCAGCCACAATATCTTTGTTTGCACGTCTTTACAAGTCTTAAACGAGCAGCATGGAACCAATGCATACAGTCCTTCATTAGCTTCTTATCTTAGACTTCTATGTGTGCAAAATATGTCTAGTTTGCCTCAAGATTATAGAACCAAACATGAAGGCAATTTATTGGGTCATAAAACAAGGATGTGCCTTACAAAATAAACATTTCCCTAATTTTGTTCCCTATTGCAGTGACTACGGTTTCTTTAACAGGCTTTAACACAGATAGCTTTTGACAATGACTGAGCAGGTGCAAATAGATCTGTGACATCAGCAGAAATATGTAAAGCTCATGAAAATCTCTGTTTCACGAGCTGTAAATACCTTTTGCATTTGAATACTATCTCTGCAGGTGTAAACGGACTAAATATCCTGCAGTGAATGGTTGTCTGTCAGTGTATGTCTCAAAGTGTTAGCCCTGCGATTAACTGGCCATTGTACTGGGTTACCCCCTCAGGCCCAAACAGCTGGTTTAGGCGCCAGCCCCTGCGACCTGAAAGAGAGGAATGATAAAAGAATGGATAAATTCTATTTTTCTAGTGTTATCTTTTTAACCTGAAATAACCTAAAAGTCCCCCCCCCCGTATAAACTGTTATTACTGTACTGTAGTCTTTGTCAGCGTTTTGTGAACGTCACTGAAACCTTGACATTTAAAACAGTTTTGCTGCATTTCTCTCTTTGCACCTGCAGCGTTGTTGTGTTTACGCTCCACAAATCATCTGTCGTCTCGGACACGACTCGAGACTCTGCGTCACAGATAAACACTGGAGCTGCCGGTCTTCTACTGTTTACTGTCACTGTAGCACTTTGAGTCTTTCTGCTGGGTCAGCGAAACGTCTGCAGAGGTGAAGCGGCTAAAGTTTAGATTGATAAGAAAATTTTCAATGGGACAGTTTTGCTTCCATTTGTGTGTTTTGAGTTAAGCGTTAACTCGTGGGAAACTCGTAGTGACCTCGACCTTTACCGAGGACTCAATACTTTTCACACCAGAAGGATCCCTCAAATGTCACCTTTGTGTTTCAAATGTAAATCAGTGGAAGGGACTTTTACTCACTGTGTTTGGTCCCGTCTGAAAACGTAATCATTTTGGACGGACGTTGTCTTGGGTTATAGATGCAGTGATGTTGGTTCAGGCGCCAACAGATTACATGACATCCTCACATATTCTGCACAAAATAACATTCTCTTGTCTTGGATTAGTGACAAACATCCTTCCAAATCTAACTGGCACAAACTTATCCTGGAGCTTTTCCCATCGGAGTACTTGACCCTTCAAAGTATTCTGCCATGGTGGACTGATCTTAGACATTTTGTCAATAAATAAGAAAAAGACCAGTGTTTTGACAGTGCAGTTATTGGAAATCTAAGTTCTGTTTCTGTTAAAATGTGATTCCACCATGTGATTATTTTTGAACTTATCAAATGAATAATATTACCAAACCTTACTATTAGGTGAGACAATTATTTTTGGCTAACATCACTATCTGATTTATTGAAAACCTCAATATACAATTATCTTTATGAGAAAATACTGGAAAATACATTTATTTTGTGAGAAATGTAGTTTATTGAACGGTTTCCAAAAGTAAATAAGAGCTTTTATGATTATTATTGGATTTCTTAGCAATAAAAACACAGGAGTAATTAGCTGGTCATAGTCTTCTGTAACAAATTGACAAACAGCTGATGATAACACTTTAAGTTTTTGATATTGTCTTTAATTGTTTGCAGGTGCGGTCTGCTTTTATAAACTGTGTATGTTTATATAAAGGATCAGGTTGTATATGGTTCATATGACACTCTTTAAAACACTGGTCTTTTGGCTCAGCTCAATAAACCTGATACTTGTGCTTCATGTTCAGTGATACATATTTAATCCAGGCTTACGTCACTGCTTTTGTAAAAGGATCAGACCTGAATCTGTTGGATGTTTGTAAACTCTGTCGTTGTTCGCAGAGTTTAAATCTCCATAAACCCAATGGACGGAGCCATTAGGTCATTTACCTCCTGTTTATACAGCTGCCCAGAATGGGCAAACCAAGCACTGCTGGAGAAGAAGCACACGTGTTTCTTTTTTAATGCAGTCTCATCAAAGGCTTAGGACATTTGTGAACGTGAATGAAAATGAATGATTTCCACTGGCTTTGCAGGGCGACTGTAAGTGAGGTGTGGAATTGTAATTTGGAACAACAAACATTAGAGATAGTCTAAAGTTTGTTCGACAATAGAATACTTTTATGTTTAACAAAGATGGACATTTTGTCTGGTCTCGGAAACTTTGGAACTGTTGCTTTTATTTTTCCAAAGCTTTCTTATTTTTTTCACCTGTTGCTCCTCATCCTGCCTTGTGACAGCTCACTCTACTCTCAGGTCAAGACGTGTTATTTTTTTTTTGTCCCTCTGTTGCAGAAAAATTTATACTTTGTGGTTTTTGTCCCACAATTTTGGAATGTCATAATTTGTCAAATATACAGATCATCAGAACATCATATCCCAATAATGGTCATAACCAGAGTAAGGCTCATAAACGGGCAACTCACTGTAAACACACTAACTCTACTTTATTTAGGAAACAAATACTGTATTCTTGATTAGCCTGAATTTAATGGCAGCTGCACGGAGTTGAGTCTTGGCTCGTTCCCACATCTCACCTCATCTCTGACCTCATCGTGTCAGTCAGGACCAAACCGAAGGACGGCACATTACGACACTGAAACACAAGCTGCTTTGTGCTGCATCACATCGACCTGGAGCCTGCTTCATTATTTATGGAAACGAGAGCGACGCAGCAAAACGAATGGATCCATATCTAACAACGAGACAGGACACAACGCTGAAACATAAGAGCTGTGAGATAAACGTAATCCTGGGAAAGGCAAACTAAGGTAAACCGGAACTAGACGACTGCTCTAAAACAACACTGGACCAACTGTAAACCAAACTCAACCAGAACTAAACCCAAGAGTTAAACCAAACCCAGGACAAAATCCAAGGCCAAACCAAGGGCGAGAACAAAATTGTACTTTAAATAAATCCACAAATAAACCGAACTGAACCCAGGACTACAGTAAACTAGAGCAAAACTAAAATGAACCAGTCTGTGAAGGTTCTCAGTCATCCAGGTCATCTTGAAAACTAAAGCAAGGACTACTCCAAGGACTAGACCAGGGCTGAACTACTCTTACTCTTACTCTTACGTCTCTTACTCTCTGAGGTAAACCCCTGGTCTTCTCCGATCTGACCTCAGCCCCGAGCATCTTTTCTCTGTCGCTACTTTCGGTTTCTAAATCTTGACAGACTTTGACGGCAGGATTAATGCTGGTGGGTGCTGCTCCTCGGCCCCTCACAAAGACGTCCCATCTGGAGCCCGAGCCCTGGCCTTAAGTTAAACAGAGGCGGACCACAGAGTCCTGTCGGTGGTTAAAGGAGCGTCTGTCCCGGGGCTGTGGTGTTTGTGAATGAAGTGGGCTGTTTTTTTTATATGACGACAGGAACAGGGTCCTAAAAGGGTCCTGTGAGCGACCGCGGCCCGGTGCCACGCTAAACGGATCACGTCTCCAACAGCAGCAGATTAAACAGTATCAGTGGACATAAGGGAATCTGACAAAGACTAAACTTTTGGAGTTCCTGTTTAGAGTGCATATTTGTAGACACCTTAAATCAAGTACCACACAATTATCTGTAATGTTTTTGAGCTTTAGTCTAGTTTAGAGTCAGGATCTTTGTATTGGTTTGAAATCTCCTCTGATCTACTTTCTTTGTTTGTTGTGTCTGATCAAATCAAGCGCTGGTGTTGTTTACAGGCCTTATGTTTAGTTGTTCTTGATCTTATCTGAATCTAAAGCGAGAGTCTTTCCTTTTCCTCCTCAGACCGAGCGACGAGAGACACTCGACAGTGACGGCCGACGGGACGGTGGACAACCTGGCTGCAGCTGTGGACCTGATCCTCTCACACAGAGGAAACTGAGCCTGGAAATCCTTTATTAGTTGTTTTTGGTTTGGGAGAAAACTACACAGGATATTTATTACAATGGCCTGTTTTCTAAAATATATATTATCTCAAAGTTTACTTTTCTTCCAAAAGGAGAGAAAGGATATTTTTGATTTAAATGTCAAATTAAACAAAGTTTTCAAAAACCCGTTATTTGTTGAATATTTGTTTTAAATATTACTATAGAAGTTTTAGATGAAGGCATTTTTACAAAACTATGTCCAGACATTTTTGGGGTTTTATTTTTAAATTCAGTTAAAATGTTTCATTTTCTGTTTTTCAGAACTTTTGGCTTAAGCATGAAATTTAAAATTTTAACTTCCTTTTTTAAATCTTGCCATTTTACTCATGAAAAAAAATGTAAGGAAATGATCCATGTCCTGTTATGGATCCATGTCCTGAATAGAATTACAACTTAATACTAAAATTGTAAAAGTGAAGCTGAAATTTTATGTAAAACTGGCCTTTTTGTTTTACATTTGAACCTATTATTATTATTTCTGCCACTAAACCATTTTCATGTCCTTTGTCTGAAAATTTAACCTTATTTCAAACTTTTTTTTTTATCTTAAAGGTTTCCAAAGTAGATTTTTAAATGCAAAAAATGCCTAGTGTAGCTTTAATCACTCACTTGTAATACTTTTATGATAGTTGTGTTTAAAGGCTGTTCGACAGTTTAGTCATTTCAGTCCAAAACACTAAAATACCTTCCAGTTTCTGCGTTTCCTGTATCTGTCACGGCCCATTGTCCTGCTCTGAACGGGAACGCCCTCTGTCTGTCGCTGCACAAGGCTGTGAACGGGCTCAGACCCCTGCTCTGTCTGAGAAAGTACTTTGAAACTGTGAATGTCTCTGAGAGCAACACAGTCAGATTCCTCTAAAAGCTTCTGTAAACTGTGTCAGTAATAATGCACTTCTAAAATGTAGTCAGGGCTCATTTTATGTTAGAAACAGTAGGAGGAATAGCCCGGGGGTAGTTCAGTGGGGCTTTACGTGGTAGTTAGTTCATGTCAGGTGACGGTTTTCACTCTAAAAATGTGAAAAACTGGAAAAACTCGTGTTCTTTTTATTGCATCCATGTAAGAAAATCAATTTACTAGTGCTACAACAAATACTGGATTTCCAAGGCAGAAATGAGAATATTTCTCTACTTTTATGTAAACGCTAACTGTAGTGTTCACAGTGCCTCATACAGTCAGTAGTCTTTGTCACTATTACTCATACTTTTAGTAGGAGATAAAATTGAAATAAATGTTAATGAATAAGAAAATGTGTCACCAGTCAGGTTTCCATGATCATACCGTAGTTTATGAAAAATAAATGCCTGGATATAATCCTAGTATAAACCTAGTTTAGTCGTGGGTTGACCCTGGTGTACTCATGCAACACTGTTTTGTCCTGGTCCAGTCGTGCTGTAGTCACTTTTTCATTCTTGGTTACTGTTTCTGTTCACATTAAATTCAAAAACAGTAAACCTTACAAGTGTCTGCCACCTCTGTTGTCACTTCTCATTATGTTTTCTCTCAATGACGTCAGCCCAAATCCTGAACCTGCCAGCTGGATTAAAAAGTGCTCCTAGAAGTGGGCCACGAAACAAACGACCCCTCTTCCACTAACCTCCAAACTCTCCGATCGATCCAAGCAGAAACAAAAGCCTGCTCCCGAGTCATTCACGGTTCACTTCAGCACAAACCAACACAAGCCTCAGTGTTATTGGGCAATTAACACTGATGATGATGACTACAGTGTGTTTCAAAACTGTGCCTCAGCTCAGAGACATAAATATTAATGTAGCCGGGAAAGTACTAGCAGCTGGTGCAGGCTTTTCAAACAACTTACACATTGTTTGACTCTGTTTTGTGCATTATTCTTTGCTTTTGGCCTCGGATAGAGCTGTTAAACTTTAATATTCTCACATGAGTTTTCAGTCTGTGCTGTGAGCAAAGTAAAAGAGCAGTTTTTAACACTTGGACAGGTTTATGAGCCACAGACTAAGAACATGAAGAATTAAAGTGATCGTCTTCCTTTTTGGTTCATCTCCAAGGTGTCCATCTGTCATTAAAACGTGGTGCTAGCAATTTTTAATGTTTGTATAAATGAATGATTGCCAATAGCAGTTCACAGAATCAATCATGTGACAATTGCAACATTAAAATACTGTATATATCTTCACAAAGGGCTTCTTGTTTTTTTCTTATGTGAGTTATGTCCACTTTTTGTTCAGGCCTACACAAAAGCTAGTCCTGGACGGCCTCGTTGGAGTCGCACTGGGATTTCATAGATTTAGTGACGTCACTAATGAGTCCAGCTCAGTGTCTCTGGTTAAGTTTAAAACACAGTGAGGCACTTAGAAAAGAGTTTGAGAAGGACAATGGTCAGCAAGAGTCAGTAGTGTTTTTGTCTCAGCACCAAGGTTGTGGGTTTGATCCCGGGCCGGACAACAAAGGCCTTTGCACTGGGGCACTTTGACTGAAGCGGTTGGCAGTTTGATTCCCAGAGTCCAAAAAGCGCTGTATAAAATGCACACCATTTCCCTTTTACCTTACGGGTAAGGTAGCACCAAAAGAAGTCTGAAGCTACCTGAAAACTGGAACCTTTTGGCTTTTTGATTTCCACTTTCCAAAAGGTGGAGTTAAACACTGCAGTCGGTTGATTGGATGATTGATAATCCTAAAATTAAAAACATAATACAGAAATGTTTTTGTCATTTTGCCCTGTTCTGGTGATAAATATAATATTGAGAGAAGAAAGGATAATAAATCTACTTTTCTTTGTGAAAAAGTGTTTATTACCAACAGCTGGTTTTAAACATCATAGAGTCGACATTAAACACAAACAGAACTTGTGGCAATAAATGTCACACTGTGGCTCTTGTGTGACATCACAGACATCTCTCTCTGGACACAGTTCTTTCAGTTTATGTGTTTGAGTCAAGAATAAAAAACCCACCTCGACCTTAAACTGAAACGATATCAGCGCCACTCGAGTGCTTTGAGCTCAGCCACAGTTTCCTCTAAGTTTCAATCGAGTGTGTGTTTACAGGTAAACAGAGCTGCAGAGCATTGATCCGAGATTATCTTTCAAATAATAGAGATGACCTCATTCCTTCAGACATGTCTGGGCTTGTAGCTCTGTCAGAGTCAGAGCTGCGTGTTCAGTGTGAAACATGCCTGGAGTTAACCTCGGGGCAGTCACTCAGAGGTGTGTCCAGAGTAAACACATACAGGTCCGAACAGCGAGTCAAAATATGGATAACAATATTATAAAACAGCACATTCACAGAAGTGGGTACAGATTTACCTGGTCCAGTCTTGGATGTATTACAGCTGGATGACATTCTCTTTTTTTATTATTACTTACTTAAAAATGACATGCCTCAGAGATTCTTTTTCTATAGATCACTTTATTACAGATAACTAACTAACTTTCAAAAATTGTCTGATATTTTACTGTTTATTGTTAATTTATGTAGAATAAATTTCATAATCTTTCTGCTAAGATCTAAAATAAAGAGATCCTCAAAAGGATAGAGGACACACTGAAGCAACTTTAAAACCACGTGTTACTGTCATGTTTTTAGATTGGGTCCTGTTTCTTACACACTACTGCTTTTGAGACCCACCTGCACTGACCCGTCGTAACCACCGCCAGCTGCGTCTCCCTCAGCCTCCATTTTGGCTCGTTTGGCACTTCCTGTTTGTCAGGAAACAGCGGGTCATCTGTCACAGACTGCACCTCGCACCTGCGACTGAACCAACAGTGGAAACATGGAGTTGTTATTTGTGTCTTACTCCTACAAGGCCTCGCCAAGCCACAGTGTTTCCTACATTTCATCAAAGGTGTCCCCCTCCGAGTGGCTGAATCCATGCCTTCTATGAACTCTCCAACGCTTTCAATGTAAAAAATATCTAAATCCCACGGCCAAACCAGGACTGAACTAGAACTGAAAGACTTTACTGAGAATAATGCAAGACGAACGAAGGCCCCGAACCACAACTAAATAATCTCAGAATTATGCCAGGACTTAATAAGTACACAAACTAGGACCTGGATTCTAGTTTCAGACATAAAAACAAATAAACTAACCCCATGCATCTCACAGTTCATACACTGTCGTGCCTCATCTCTTTGTGACTCTGCAGCAGCCCATTCCTCCCACAGTTCTCTGAACAGGGCCTCAGTTCACACAGAGAGTCTACTGTTGTGGTCCCAGTCGTCACAAAGTCCACCGAGGCCACGACCCCGGCCTGACGTCCCACTGAAACCTCAGAGGGGCACAAAAAACATGACCCGCTGATGTCAAAGCAGAACGAATATGTCTGATTTAATGTCGGTGTGGAGAGTTAAACAAGTGTCATAAAGAGTTCAGAGTCTGGTGTGTAACAGGTTTGAAGAGTTTCCAGTTTCTTTGAAAGGGTTTGATTGACTTTTGGAGAAAACAGTTCCAGGGTGAGGGTTTGGACACTACCATATGTAGGAACCCAAAAGAATGAAATATTGCCAATAACTTGAGCCAGTATTCCCTGTTTTGTACCAAGAACTTTAGGGACTGGGACTGATTCAAAACCAGTGCATGAGCAGCACATCCCAGGAAACTAAATCTGGGAGAGTTTGGTGGAGAAGCCATTAGAGCAGCAATGTTTTGATTTTATTTGAAGATAAAGTGACAATAACTAAATGATTCTATGTTAGCAATAACTAAACTACATTAGAATTTATCAACATTAGCAAAAGGGTATTAGCCAAAAGATGCTAATTCTGCACAAACAAGACGATCAGCTCAAAGTCGGACCAGGACACCTTCTTTCATTTGCTCTGGTCCAGTTCCGATGCTCTTGTGCTCATTGTTGGGGCTTTCGGCGGTCCACAGGGGTCAGAGGTCACAGTGTATCTGACACCTTTCTCTCAGAACCAGCAGTTCGAGCAACAGTAGCTGGTCTGTTGATGGGTCAGTGGGGACGCTGGCCCAAGTGTCAAAGCAGGAGGCAGACTCAGCAAGGTCCAATTAACAGAAGTCTTCACAATCATCTTCTTTACCGAAATAAACTGTTAACACGTCTGAACAGAATTAATGAATCTGTTTTAAACTAAAGCAGAAACACAAAGCAATGTAAACCAATACACAAAATCCACAGACAACTCAAAGAACTCAAAACCAGTCCCTGGTACCAGAGCCTGACTCAGTATGTGTATGTGAAGACAAGACACATATAATCCTCCACAAAACATAGAAATCCACACACAGTCAGAGAATCTGTGTTTGGGCTTCATTCGATGGTGTTTCTCCCTGGGTTTGTACTTTCTGTCTGTGTCTCTGTTGTTGTTACACTGTTGGGTAAAGGTCATGAGTTCAAACCCTAGAGTCTCCACGACTTGAATTAAAGTTGTCAACCACATCTATACACTGCTTCCAAATATCTTCAGCTAAAGGTCCATCTGGATGTAGTTGTTAGTTACTTTGACACATGGGTGTAGCCCTGACAGAAGGTTAAACTCCAAAGGTTCAGTGACATTTTCCCAAATTATTAGTCTTTAAATGCTGCTGGCTTTGGACTCGGACTGAACTATGTACAAAGGAACCTGTCAAGAAGTAACCAAGTCCACACCCGTAAAGGAAAACAAGCTCATAAATCGTAGATGATATGAAACTGGCTTAGTGGCAGTCATGATGAGAAGTATTTTGGAGAACAAGTGCAGTCTGCAGCTCAGTAAAACCAAAGACCTCAGACCGAGTGTGCAGTGACCTTATAAAAGTAGTGTTTGTGTAGAGTTTCCAAAGCAATTCTCACCCACAGACTTCAGAGTCAAGCGAAGAGCAAACCACAAGAAAAAACTTTGTGTGAGGTACGAGCAGCTGTAAAAGTTCAGGATGTGTTTTGTCTGCAATAACTTACAGCAAAGACAAGACACTATCAAGGTTTTTCATCTCATGTCTCTAACTGAGACCACTTTACATTTGTTTGGACCGTACTGTGCTTTTACAAGAACAAAATACAGTATAGTTCAAAATAATAGCAGTACAATGTGACTAACCAGAATAATCCAGGTTTTTAGTATATTTTTATTGCTAAGTGACAAACGAGTTATCAGTAGGTGCAGTAGATTCTCAGAAAACAGACCCAGCATTTATGATATGCACGCTCTTAAGGCTGTGCAATTGGGCAATTACTCTGGACCTGGTCTAAGTCTGGACTAACTCTGTCTCCTTCAAACACTGACCTCAGTGAGTCTGGACCTGGTCTAAGTCTGGACTAACTCTGTCTCCTTCAAACACTGACCTCCGTGAGTCTGGACCTGGTCTAAGTCTGGACTAACTCTGTCTCCTTCAAACACTGACCTCAGTGAGTCTGGACCTGGTCTAAGTCTGGACTAACTCTGTCTCCTTCAAACACTGACCTCAGTGAGTCTGGACCTGGTCTAAGTCTGGACTAACTCTGTCTCCTTCAAACACTGACCTCAGTGAGTCTGGACCTGGTCTAAGTCTGGACTAACTCTGTCTCCTTCAAACACTGACCTCTGACACTGACTGAGACTGGACCTGGATGAAACTGGACTTGGATTCATTTTCGGACATACATTTTTTTTTACTGTTCCTATGTATCTATTATTATATCCTGGTCTCGCCCTGACATAGTCTTGGTCTCGTTCTGGTCTTGATATGCTCTGGTCTTGGACATGGCTTGGTCTTGGTCAGTGCGGTCTATTCTTTAAAATACAATAAAACACATTCATAGGAAGCATATGGTCCATTTGCATCATTCATAAACTTCTGAACACAATTCAAACGTCACTCTGTGTTAACCCTGTCGATGTGAATAATTCCAACACTCTTTAACCCAGCGTCGTGTCAGGTTTGTGGGGGTCCGGTTGCTCTTATATTTCCTCTGAACATAGCCCCCTTTGACGGGTGTCGCTTGGCTCATTAAAACTGGGGCCCAACATGTCCCGGTGCGCTCCGTTTACTCATCACACAAGTTTTTTTTTAAAGAAGAGGGGTCAGCCACAGCCAGTAAATATGACCTGGTTGTGTTAAGTGACTGAGACGAGTGTTGGTTAATAGTATTTAGAGTGAGTTTAATCCCACTGTTGTCACATTGAAGCCTTGTCTGGCGTTAATTAGAAAGACATAACATTGTCTTGATTTTTTTGTGGCCAGGATGCATTTAAAGAGACACAAGTATCGAATGTTTTAGGAAGTTAGCTGCAGTTAGCAAATTACCACAGAAGTTCAAAAGACCATAGTGAAAGTATTATGTTGGTTTTTCTTCGCTTCAAGCTTCTTAAAGATAAAATAAAGCTTTTCCTTTGACCTTTTTTACATCAGATCAAAGACCAAATCAACAAAAAACAATTTAGCTAGCAGCATGTCAGCTTGACCACAAAAATCATGTCCTCAACTCAAACTCAACAAACATTAGAATAATCAACAGAAAACACACACAAAACTGCAGTTTAGGTATTGGTTAAGATGAGGACACAGTGGAAGAAAACTGTTTAAAACTGGGACAGATTAGTGGCTTTATGGTTATTTGTGAGGGCATGTATGGTCACCCTGGTCTTGTATTAAGCTCAGGCTGCTTTTACCTTTTTTCTCATTTGTTTACTTCTGCTCTGTACAGGTGGCTGTGGAGCAGGCTCGGTCCAGCTCCAGTCCGACTACGCCATATAGCCTACATGTAGCAGGAACTAAAATTATTTAAGGGGCTGTTTCCCTACATCGGAAATTTTGCCTGTAGGCTACTGACCTGTTCTGGAATTTAGGCTAGTTTATAGTCTCTGTGTTTACTCCTGTTGGTTTAGAGATGGCCATGTTGCTCATTACCAACAGTATATTCTTAAGTTAATTCTCCTTTCATGGAATAATGACCAAAGGGTTCTAAGAAGGGTCTCTTGGCATCAGTCTGACTCCTCAGTGATACACAGCTGCAGCCAGATCTATGACACTATCGTTTTTTTGTACAGGCTCCAGTTATTCAGAGGCGGGGGTGAGTAGAGCAGCAGCAGCTCGGACACATGTCCCACATTCACAGTCCTCCTCCAACGTCACTGCCCTCCTCACAAAATGAGCCTTTTGTTCCTCAGCTCTGAGGCTGAGACTGTGGGAGGGCATCAGGGAGGTCTGGGGTGAACCACGGCTTCTATCGTCATCACAAACCAAGACTCCACATCCCAGCCCTGAACCGCGTCCTTCTGCTTTGACACAAAAACTTCTGCCACCGTCATTGGCTCTTGTGATTGTCTCATTATTGTCTTTAATTGGGTCAGTCTGCTTTGTTCATTGTGGAGCCATGACCTTCATTTTATGGCAGCTCTTCTCTGTTCAGACAGGTTTTATCACTGATGTTCTGGTCATTTTCTTTTACTTCATCAAGAACATTGGATGTAAAATGTTTGAGAAGCAGTTGTTTCTTTTTCTTTTATTATTGTCAGTATAAACTAGTGTTGCAGTCAAGACCACATCGACCAAGAACAGATTGTATCGAGACCTTTAGTGATCCGACCAAGTCAAGACCAAGACTAAGTCAGCTCGAGATCGAGTCAAGACCAGAAACCAGGTTCCAAACAATCCAAGTCCACGCTCACAGTGGGGTTAGTGTTTGGTGAAGGAGAAGAATTAGAGATTTTCTTTTTTTATATAATATGGTATAATTTGTTTTCATTCAATATCAAGAATAGAAAAATGTACCACTTGTGGTCTTGGGTGTAAGACCACAAAAAGGACAAGACCTTTACAGTTTTTCTCGAATGCTAAAACACAAAAGCCAATCCTCTAAACCAAATGACCAGTTGTCTAAATACATTTACTAAATCTAGCCATCATTTTCCAATATCATAAACACATTTCACATGAAGACACAATTCACAAAACACAACCTCCGTTCTCATAAATCTTAACACATTTTTTTTTGCTAAAACACAAGTTGCAAAAGAACTCTGCTCATATTCTCAAATGAAAGCTCATGTGATGCAAAATGCTCGCCACAGTCAGCAATATTTGAACACAATGAACACACCTGGCGTCATTCATTACACACAACGACTCAAAATGGAAGACACTTGTTGCTAATGCTATGACCACATTTATAAAAGCAAGTTCAGAGTGCACAGTTTGCTGAAGATTCCAAACAAACACAATGGATGAAGGCAGAGTCAGGGGAAGAGGAATTCGAGTCAGAGGAGGGAGAAGAGCTGGCCATGGGAAAAGAGGAGCAGGCCAACGAGGAAGAGGAGTTCAAATCAGAGGAGGAAGAGGAGCAGGCCAACGAGGAAGAGGAGTTCAAATCAGAGGAGGAAGAGGAGCAGGCCAACGAGGAAGAGGAGTTCAAATCAGAGGAGGAAGAGGAGCAGGCCAACAAGGGAGAGGAAGACAACCTCACACCATCATTACAGACGAGATGCGAGCAATAGTCATTGACCATGTCATGACAATGGCTGAAGCAGGACTAAGAGTCCGTCCAAACCTGAGTAGGTTCACCGTGGCCACCATTATCAGGGGATTCAGACAACACAACAGGTATTGTACTCTATTGCTTTCTTTGTCACAATACAATTTTACAAGCCTGTGAAAGTAGTCTATTGGCTTCAAATCATACTATATAGAGGTGGGAGGGTTGCCATATTTACAGCGGCTCAAGAAACCCTTATTGTGGATATGGTTCGTGAGAACAACCTCATCAGACTTCAGGAGATCAGAGACAAAGTCATTGCTGATAATGTCAACTTTGAGAGCATTGATGATGTCAGCTTGGCCACAATAGACCGAGTTCTCCGGTGCCAAAAGATGCAGATGAAACAGGTCTATAGGGTTCCCTTTGAGCGCGACACAAAGACCTATGTTACGAGTATGTGCAAGTAAGTATACATCCATGTTCACAGTACAGTTAGTGGACATACTGTGTTGCTCAGTGGCCTACATTACTTCTGGACAATACTGTGCTACCTGATTGACTGTTGTTCTGAACTTGTGCACTTTCACATTTTCACAGAGGATATTACAGTTGGACGCGATGGCCAGACCTCATGAGTACCTCTTCCTGGATGAGGCTGGATTCAACCTGCAGAAACGAAGGCAAAGAGGCTGTAACATCATTGGCCATCACTGAGGTTCCTGGCCAACGGGGGGCTTATTAGGGGCTGGGTTTGGAGGGGCTTGTCCACCGGCATGCTGTCCTTGGGTCTTACAACACCCAACGTCTCCTCACCTTCCTAGAGGAGCTAAAACACATCATATGTGATCGTTTGGGACAATGTAAGCTTCCACAGAACAAACCAAATCAGAGAGTGGTTCACGACCAACAGTAACCACTTTTTAAACGTCTGTCTGCCACCCTACTCCCCTTTCCTAAACCCTAACGAGGAGTTCTTCCTATCATGTTGATGGAAGGTTTATGACAGACAACCATACACTAGAGAGAACCTCCTAAGAGCAATAGAGCTGGCCTGTGTTGACATCCCAGTGGAGGCCTTCCAAGGATGGATGGATTCGCCATTCCAGGGTGTTTTTCCTGCAGTGCCTGGCAAGAGACAATATAGCCTGCGATGTGGATGAGGTGATGTGGCCGATGCATGATGCCACACAGTGATTGTGGTGTGTGTGTGGTGTGAATAAAGTAAATAAAAAAAATTCACACCCTGATCATGTTTTTAAGTGTACTGTTGTGTGCAATAGATTCTGTTTTTGCATTGAGTTGTGTTACAGTAGTGTACATGCAGAATTTACTATAGATTTATACTCTATATGTTTATACATATCAAACAAATCTAAATGCCTAATCCTCTGGAGAGATCTAAGAACATCCATTACTGTAAAGTTTCTAAAAATATGCATTGGCAGTTATGAAACAAAGAACCTTCTCAAAAATTGAGCATTGTGTTTTCAATTGTTTTGCTGTAGTGTGTAATGATGTGTATAGTGTTTACATTTTTGAAAGCTTTGAGCTGCTCTTTTAGTGTGAAAGTTTTTAGTTTCGAAGTGAGAAGGTGTGGTTGTGTTTATGTAGCTTTAGAAAAGGGTGTTGTGTTTAGACATTGGGGAACATGGAGGAAACATTTGTGAAATGTGTTTTAGCATTTGAGAAAACTGAAATAAACTGGTCTTATTGAGGCCTACGTGACTAGTATAACCTGTTGATGTTTCTGTCTCTAAGTACATTCTCTGGCCTGCAGTCCTTGAGACAAATAAGGTCCATTTTATTTAATCAAATGCACACTGAATCGATCAAGTCTCCCACCAAGTGTTAAGCAAGTAAATGCAAGAGAGTGGGGGTTGTGGGCCGGAGCCAGCTGCTTTGAGCATGAGGCTGGGTAAAATCTGAACAATGGTCTTTTAATCGCGAGGCTAACACTATCAGACAACCGTTTACACTCACGTTCATTCATTGTATTGCTGGCGCTATGTCTCTATACTGCACTATTGCCTACATCTGACAAAATTGGTGCATACAAGGTTTTCTCTGCATTTGGCACCTGTTTGGGTTATTTTTAGTCTTCTGTGGCTTTTCCACCACAAGTACGCTCAGAGTAAATGCAGGTGTGTTCTGTGTGAAAGTTGTATATTTGAGGTCAAAAAGTTAAACTATTGTGTTCTTCTTAGTTTTTGCTCAAGAAGTGCATTTCCAAAACAAACTACCTTTACAATTTCAAGCTCTGTATCAGTATTAAAAGTTGGATAAGTAGTTTTTTTAACATAGACTAATGCAAAGTGTTATTCTGACACACTATTTTTTACAAACTGTACCTTTAATTGTATAAGGTTATTTGGTTATTTGCAAAAGTATTTAGATAAACTCTCACCAAAGACAGAAAGATTTCCTTGTCTTGGATTAGCAAAAGACCCCACAAAATCAAACTGGCACAGACTTGTCCAGGAACTGAGTACCTGACCCTTCACCTTGCATTCTGGGAGGGGACAGCTCCTGGAGGTTTCCCTCAAGGAGTTCCAAGACTTTTGATGGTGTTTAATTGTTAAATATCTTGTAAATTTTCTGCTAAAATCAAACAAAACACAATTGAGATTTCAAAGTGTTTATTTGTATAGAAATATGCTCACGTAACTTTGTAATAATGAAACAAAGAATATTAACCCAATTAGCATCATAACATTTCTCTCAAACGAACAGGAACTCGAGCCCGGTGTTATGCTGTAAAATGTTACCCTCGTCTGATGTGTCGAGTGTGCGTCGTTTTCAGTAAAAAGTGGAGTTAGCTGTTGCTCTTCTATCCATCATTTACCCCTAAAATAAAAGAACGTAAATAAGAGAATTTGTACAAGCCGGCTGTGAATTCTCTGCAACATCAGGGTAATCCGGTAAAACAGGATAAAGCCATAGACTGTAAAAATAGTGGGCCAATGGACTGTGACGTCACTTGAGCTTGGATTGGAGCCGTGAAGTCGAGGAAGTGTGGAAAGTTAGTTCAGAAAGCCAGGAGTGATTACCATATTCACCAAAAAGTCAGAGTTTAGGAAACACAAAGTGACTGCAAAACTCTAACTCAAACATATGCAGCTAGTGATGCTAATGTCAAATAAAGTAACTGTGAACTGTAAAGGATTGGTCAAAAATATTGTAGTGGGTCATCAAAAAACAACAGCCACAAAATAGTTTATAATGGCAAATGCTAAAGCAATGGAGTATGCTAATAGCCCATAAAATAAATATTGACAGAGGACCTGACTGAAAAAAGGTCTGAAAAAACCCAAACACAGTCCTAAAATAGTTATTCATCTTTTATGTAATCCTTCTTGTTACATTTTCAAATGATGTATTTTAAGCTAACGGTAGCAGCAAGCTAATCTGACAGCTGATTGGTCAATTATTTGTTTTAAACGTTTGCAAAAAGACTATTGGCTTCCATAAAATTGGAACTGTTTTTTCTCACTTTCTCATTAGCCATTGATCTTATCATGCATTCATGCATTAATTTAATGTTTTTAAGTTAGAAATCGCAAAGAAAAATTGGAGCCCCAACTTTCTGACTTGACAAGATCAGCCACGTTTTTTATTCTGTTAGCTTCATTTGGCATCGCTTTAAAGGGCTGCTTTGAATGATGAGCTTTGTCCCTTGTTCAAATCTGAAACATCTGACAGCATTTTTGTCTTTTGTTATGGCAAAAAAAATCTAAATTCCACCTTATGTGCATTAGCATTTGTTGTTTATCCACAATAGCTACAAAAAATATTCATAAACCATGTCTAAAGTGATCAGTTTAGGAAATGCAACAATTAAAAATAAACGTGTAGCATTCATGTTATTGTGGTTAAAACATTAAAACTTTCATTGTACACGAACAAAAGAAAATTGGATATAACTTTGGAAACTCTGAAATGCAGCATTGGCCACTATTTTTACAGTCTATATAGATAAACCTCAGAATCAGTTATTGCTTTAATCCTTTTGCACACTTTCTCCTGAGACAGATTCAAAACATCACATAGTAGTTTATGTCCACAAAATATACTGCAAGCTCACGGTGCTAATGTCTCCGTTTGTCTCCATTACATCTTCGTTTCTTTTTGTCCTTAAGACTCTCAGTTCCTCTCAATCTGCTCGATGTCCAGTTCTCCTCCGAGCTGGTACACATCTCTCCTTATGCTACATCGCCCCGCCCACAGCGTCTCTCCGTCCTTCCCATTGGTCATCACTGATGTCGTTTCACCGCAGTCCAAAGGAGTCCAGTCTACGTCCTCGATGGTGGGGCACAATGGCGGGTTTCCCCTTGAATCTTTGGTCCCAGACTCTGCGTCGTCTGTGCGGTGTTTGTTCGAGTGTCCGTTCTCAAAATGGACGCTGCTCCTGAGATTAAACATGGCGAGGTTTGATTTGGAATGGTCCTCGACGGGGATTCCTGGGCAGCTCAGACTGTGGAAACTCCGAAGTTTCTGTGGAAAGACGAAGATATGCTAAACAACGTATTGTTTTTGACAAATTAAAAAAAGTTCAAGACGTCTGGCGAACACAGTACAATAAAAACTAGTGACTTGGTTGGCATCAGTGGTATAAGTGGTGATATAAAGTGATATAAATGCATGAAGTGTGGACATATACAAATATCTGCTGGTCTGGGACTCATTGAGGAACAAAACTCAGACAAGACCATGTCTAGGTTATGATTCCATTTTTCATTTGAAGCTAAAATGCAATGCAAGGGTTACAACAACTTTTCTCAACTTTTCAGACACATTGTGGAAGACAATACTATTCAACGGTCAAAATGAATCTGGCCATGATATAATATTAAAAACGTTTGTTGCACCAGAGGGTAATTCAACTGTGCCCTGACAATGAGCACATACATTTAGAAAAAACCTCCGTGGGTGACTCCACATGTTCTGGCTGCTGCTGCTAAGACGGTGGCAGCTGGGCCTTTCTCTCCGAGGCTTAGCTGTACAACGTGGAGCAGACTGGGACAGCTGCGTCAAGTCTGAGTGCTTCAACTCTGAAGGCACAGAGAAAGGGGCTTCTGTTACTGGAGCCTTCCGTAACGTCAAACCGAACCGAACTGTTGCCGACGCAGCTCAAGGGCCAAGTCCCTGTGAACTGGAGCTAATCGATGAAACTGAGCCTGTCTTTGTTTGAAGTGAATCGAGATATATTTCAGTCGAGGGAAAAAAGACGCCAGACCCAAAGGTGTTGAGTGTTTTTCAAATTTTAACATCCAAAAAAACAATTGTCAAAACTGACTAAAGATTTTTATTTATTTTTTTATTTTACTTATTTAACAGACAATCAATTTCCTGGTATCCCATCCACTTTTATCCAATAAGAAGCGAGAACTCCTTAAATTGTCTGTGTGAGCTGTGGGTTCAAAAAATATGGAGCAGGTGAAGTCTAGCAGCAGATACCGAGCTGGATTGGGCTCTACAGTAACCATATGAAAGTTAGGTTTTCTATCAGCCATTGATTTTATTATTTATTTTATTAAATTTTTACAATTACAAATAACCTTAGCATTGTGTTTATACAGAAGTTCTTACAGGCTTTCATGAGAAATACCTAAAAGGCAACAGCCCTGTTGAACAAAGCCAGTTAATTTGTTATTTAATGCCACAATATTATCGAATATTGTAGAATTGCTGCTCACTTTAAATGGCAGCATGTGCCTTGGTTAAAGGTTTAAACCGGGGTTGAAGAGAAAGTGTAGCCAGCATTATGCAAAAAAAATAAACCCAAAGTTAACAAAGTTAATCCACAACTTCTGCAGTGTGTCTTTAAATTTCCCTTTAGAACGTCTTAACTCAACAAATATAATGCAGTTTGAATGCTAATAATAAAACGTATTAGAAAAGGATATTAGCAGAAAAATAATTTTCAAGGTATGGCCTAAAATGTGAGTGACCTAAGGGGGCGGTGCTCAATGATAATTCCATTGAAGAATTATTACATTTAATTGAATCATTGTCTAATGTTTAAAATGTGTTTTTAGACAACAACTATTTAAGTACAACCCTATTAAATAAAACTGTAACTATAAAGGCGTGCACATAGCCAAAATCCCCAAATATTTTTCATATTTCAAATTTGCCACTAGTTAATTCATCTATAATCCGCACAGACATCAAAGCTGTCCCGAGCTGTGAATTAGGTGGATACTGAAGGTGAAAATGTGAAAAGTTGGCAAACCCAGGGCAGGGGCTGGTGAGAAAGTCCTACATCAAAGGTCCCTGCTGTTTTCGTTGGCTCTGGTTGCGTTGCTCGGCCCGTGACACGGCTTCCTTTAGTCGCTACGGTTTGGTGGCTCATGTTTTTGGCTTGAGATGATGGGACTAAAGCAATGAAGGCAATGACCGATAGCTCTGTTTACCTAAATAATAAACCAAATAAGACCCAAAAAAGACACTGACATAAACGCTGTTTCTACACAACCTTTCACAGACTGACTTCAAATTCAGAGCAAGTCATAATCAATTAGGATTGATCTTAATCGCACTATTGCATTCTGTGGAGGTTCTCAGTCATCAGGACACTATTGAAGAAAAGGTTAAAACAAAGGCATCTTGGGTGTCCAGATGCCTTTGTTTTGTCAAATTAATAGAGCAATATCTGGTGTAAGGGGTGTTCATAAATTATATCACATAAATGGCTATGAACACATTTTTCCTGTAAATTTATTGCAAACTTAAATGTAATGTTAAACTATATTTAAAACCCCATCATTTACTTGTTTCAAATTACATACAGTATATTGCCTATGTCTAAAGTCTCATTTTAGATTAGATTGTTGCAGGAGATGGATCTTTGATATTGTCCTGAAAAGGTCTAAGTAGCTCATAATAAGGTCATGAACAGTAGTAGCCTGTGTAGATGTCACTGCAGCCCTGTTTTTTAAACCGAACAGAGTGGACACAGACTCTGCTCATCTCTAATGCCCTTGAGTCAACGTCAATAAAAGCTGATCAATGGCTCGTGTGACAGCGGCGTCCCACTGAGTGGAATTCTGTGAAATCGATACCTCAGACTCACACAGATAGTTCCTCAGAGCGGGGATCCATGGCTCTATGGCTCTGCTCTACTTTCTGACCTTCACCAAGTTACACAGAGTCACGCAGACGTAGCCTACACCAGGGGCTGCACCATTTATCACACATTTATCATGATGTCTGCAAGAACTGCTTGAATCACAATAATATTAAAGCCATATAGGAATCCACACTGACACAGCACCTTCCAGCAGCTGGCGACCCTTGTCTCAGTAAAAACATTGCCTGAATCTCCCTCTGTGTTGACCTCGGCTCTGTTCAGAGGCTGTCTGCTGGTCGTTGTTGTAAAGACAGTGTTGAACTCTGTGTGACTCATTGTTTATGATCTGAGCAGAGTCTGTGCAACTTTACTGTGTCTTTGGGGTAGAAGTGCATGCCTCCGCAGATGTACTGATGTGTGCAGTAAAAAAGCCACTCTGGAAAGCAGACCATACCATTGGTTTCATAACAGTTTCCTTTATGAAAATACCATAGTGCAAGATTCAGTACATATTATTTTTTTGGCTCAAGAAATACTTTAAAAAAGTAGAGTGTAGCCTAGCTATCTATTAGTATTCAGAAGTTGGAATCATGGTACCACACGATAATAATAACGATAATATCACAATACAGCAAGTCTGCAGACATTCATTGACAAAAAAGTGTATTTTGTGCATTACTTCATTTAATTGTCATGCTATTGTCATTTGTTTGAAATTAACCTGAAATTAACCACATGCTTTTAGTTTTTAATTAGTCCACAAAACTCCCACATGTTTATATCTACAACAGACCTTTTTCAGTGACATAAAAAAATACTAGAAAAAATAAAGGTCAGAAAGAGACAGGAAGAGACAAAAAGTGATTAAATATGCCATTAAAAATGCCTCAAGGGTGTAGCTGGTTAGAAAAACAGCCAATTAGAAAAGGTTTAGAGCCTTCCCCACTTTAGAAAAACAGAACCAAACCATGGCAACTCCTCCTGAGACACTGCTGTAATTTAACCAAACATTATTATGAAACACCCACCTGTGTCATTTTAGCAAGGTCCAGCGAGGGCCTCTGTTTGTGTGAGTCGGCTGGTCGTCTGCGTTTAACGCCAATCTTCTTATCGTTGAGGACACAGGGCTGAGATCGGCTCCGGGACAGTCCCCCTTGTCCACAGCGGCGCTCCAGTTCAGGGGTGGAGTCCGGAGAGCTGGGGGGCGACGGCATCTGTTCATGGGAGAGGTAGAGCGGCTGGGCTGGGGGTTCGGAGGCCAGAGGAGTGCAGGGTGTCTCGGGGAAAGGCAAGCTGAAACTTGAGCTACGCTGCATCGAAGGGAAGCCAAAAGGGACAGTGGAAGTTCTCTGGACGCTTCCCCCGCTGAGGCATCGTCTCTTCTCTACGGTAGTCCACACTCGGGAACCTTGTGGACGCCAAGTGGAGCGGCCCAGATCGTCGGAGCAGGAGAGGGAGCGACACTGACGTTTGTTGGGAGGAGCCGTTGAATGAGGCTCGGTCAGACTCAGGTCTTGAAGGAGGTTGGAGATCGAACCCGAAGGACCTCCTATGGTCCAGCCGCAGTGACCTGGACTCACTTCCGGGAGACTGTCCCAAATACTTTCCAGACTTGCCGCAACAGGGATCTGCTGAACGGAAACGCTTTGGCCCATCTGATGCCACCGACTTGCCTCTAAACAAAAACAAACAACCAATACTTAAAAACAGATAAAGCATATAGAATATTAGTTTGGTAATATAAGGCACAACATTTTCTATCACTTAGAAATGAAAGCATAAACGCTACTTATATTTTCAAAATAAACAAATGACAAAGAAGCATCATGGTAGGTGCCTGCCATAGTCTAATTTACCAGTCATAGTGTACTTTACCTGCCATAGTCTACTTCATCACCCCGCCATCTACCTACCCTAAGTCTGTGGGAAAAACTGTTTAGACTGCAAAACTGTAATGCCCATTACAAACCCGATTCCAAAAAAAACACTCTAGGACACTCTACAAATTGTGAATAAAAACAGAATGTAATGATGTTGAATTTTTAAATATTAATATTTTATTCAGAATACAACATAGATGATATATCAAATGTTTAAACTGACAATATGTATAATTTTAAGGGAAAAATAAGTTGATTTTAAATTTCATGGCATCAACACATCTGAAAAAAGTTGTGACAAGGCCATGTTGGCTTCAGAGAGTTGGCTTCTTTTTTGACCTATAGAGTTTTAGTTGGTAACGGCGAATGGCCCGGTGGATTGTTTTCACTGACAATGTTTTCTGGAAGTATTCCTGAGCCCATGTTGTGATTTCCATTACAGTAACATTCCTGTTTGTGATGCAGTGCCGTCCGTCTAAGAACCCGAAGATCACGGGCATCCAGTCTGGTTTTCTGACCTTGACCCTTACGCACAGAGATTGTTCCAGATTCTCTGAATCGTTGGATGATATTATGCACTGTAGATGATTATAACTTCAAACTCTTATCAACATTTATTTCTTTGCTATTTTAAAACTGCTTTAGTGGGAAGTTAGATCCACTTCATTTAATGAAAGAAAACTTAATATACACACGTGGAAAAAATTGTTGGTACCCTTCGGTCAATGAAAGAAAAACTCACAATGGTCACAGAAAAAACTTTATTCTGGCAAAAGTAATAATAAATAAAAATTCTATAAATGTTAAACAATAAAAGTCAGACATTGCTTTTCAACCATGCTTCAACGGAATTATTTAAAAAAAATAAACTCATGGAACAGGCCTAGACAAAATTGATGGTACCCCTAGAAAAGACTGTAAATAATGTGACTAAATGGACAGGTTAATTCAAGGTGTGTGCACTAATTAGCATCACAGGTGTGTACAATCTTGTAATCAGTCAGTGGGCCTATTTATAGGGCTTCAGGTAGTCACTGTGTTGTCTGGTGACATGGTGTGTACCACACTCGACATGGACCAGAGGAAGCGAAGGAAAGAGGTGTCGCAGGAGAATAGAAAGAAAATTATAGACAAGCATGATAAAGGTAAAGGGCTTCAGGTAGTCACTGTGTTGGGGCTAAAAATAAATGTTAACCTCCGGCAGCTTTTCAGTGTGGGCCAACGCAGCAGGAAAGAGCTCAATGTCTAACTGAGAAACACCCTGGAGCGAGGCTTGATTAAATAATTTCAATAACCCACTGTATTAGAAGCATACACGGTCAAGCCTTTTAATACGTGTGCTCTAAGACTACCACAGTGATTAAATGGAAAGAACCTGTTTATTGTCGTAACAGTAAATTCTTTAGATAAACTGGTCATGCAACTCTGAATCCTAGAAGAATCTGTCCATTATGCGAATGCACAATAATGATGAAAATACCATTACTAAAATAGCATCCAGAGTAACAACTAGTGTACTGTCCAATAATTTGGCGCAATTCTTTCTAACGTATTTCATCCACAGATATACCATTCAAATACTAATGCCGATCAGAGACATATATAAACTAAGGGTCACAGCTAAATTGTGAAAATATTCATAGTATGTAAACCTGGTGTTATTATTGTGAACGATGCGCTGCTAATGTAGAGTCATTAACACTCCTGTCATTCATGTAACTGTTGATGGAGACTTCTCATTGGGCGTTTTCCCATTGAAATAAATGCAAATGTTAATCCAGCTTAAGAATAGACACTACGGCTAAAAGAGTCAATAGTAATGTGTCAGCGCTTTTTTCTGTCATCTTTGCTTATCTGTAGAAATGTTATTTGAGATCACACTAGAGGAAGTCAAAATGTTATGTGTCTGATTAGTTCTTGATTAACCCTTGACCTCTTCATGGAACTGACAGCTGTATCTTTAATAGAAATTAAATCTTGACTAACTAATGACTTGATAAACACAGTACAAAATCATAAAAGCTGTAGTATTGCTGTTTTCCAGATGTGGATAGAGTAGTCTATACTATAATCTTTACTCTGGTAAATCTTTATTATCTGGTTATAGGGTATGTATACTGGAACAAAGCCCCTGCGTCCTTTTTAATCTCAAATGCACCTTCAGTCATTTGTTCAAGAACTGGGCCTATATAAGGTAGTCTTACCCATGAGTCCACAGGTGAACAGGGCGGTCCCTTGGCTCATGGTCTGTGCCGGAATCTGGTGAAAATATACAAAAATACATTCACATAAAACAAAAGAACCTAACAGAAAGTTTTTATAGCTGTTTAAGGAGAATAAACAATCATTTACTACACAAGATCTCATTTTAGTGTGTGGTAGTGCTGGATGTAAACTTTGCATCTCCAAACTTCCCTACTTTTATTATTTATTTAAAAGTGACTTATAATGGCCCTGAAGTATAGTAAGTGCTGATTGGTTACTGAAACTTTTCTGTACTGTATCCATTGTTGATATTGGTTGAGTTTTCTTATTAGGCCAGTAAACATGGACCCATTATGTACTGGTCTGGAGTCATTTGTGACATCACTAAACCTTTAAAATCCCCTTTTGTCCTTTTAGGAGCATAAACGCTGCACCCAAATCAGCTTTGTAGGCCTTTAAAATGAACAGAATGTGATCTAAACTCGCTAAAGCAAAGAAGAGCAAACACAATACAATAAATTACTCCTCCTGGCCAACCTCCAGAGTCCACCATGTAATATTTCTCAAAACAAAACTTAAAACTCTGGTGTGTTCCTTCATAACTTCCTCTCAGCCCTGCAGCTCGATGACTTCATTCACCCTGAGGTTAATCTCTGTCCACGTTTATGGGGAATTTTCTCAGTCCATACTGCAAAAAAGAGGATTCCTTCTGCAAATGCCCTTACCAAGAGTTGAGTCAATAGTTCCCTGGGTCGAGTCAAATACACCATTGTGATTTTGTCAATGGGAGCAAAGAGTGTTTTGACTCCAGATGGAAAACACCGGTGACGGCAATAGGAAGCTATTTTGAAGCAATTAGCTGTAATTGTAACTAAAATAACCTTTGTGCCAAGTGTGAAAAGTCAGAATAATACATTTGACAACAGGTCTTTGGGGTTTTCCAACAAATTGAACTCATATGAAATGTGAATAAATTGATTAAAATTAACAAAATGGAGACATAAATGGTCACACTAATGTATAAATGAAGCGATACATTTATATCCTAGTTTCTTAACACAATCTGTCTTAGCAGCACTAACACATTCAAGCTTATTTCAAGCTAGTTTAAAAATCTGAATGAAAAGGTTTGCCGTGTCAATTCAAGCACTTTTTAAAGGACCATTAACAATTGGGTTTCAAACCCTACATCAGTCAGTACATTTACTTGCAGAGCTTGCTCCGATTGGGCTCATAGCTCAATTAAAACCTCTCAGGTGAATTTATCACCCTGTCCATGTCACATTCCTATGAGTTTAAAGCACGAGAGAGAACGAAAGTACCCTGAATGTTTTGAGTGTAGCCCTGGACCAAAACTAAGGGGAAAATCAAATGTAAGCAGTGCTGACTAGGGCTGGGAGATATGGCAAAAATGTGATCTCGAAATAAAATATCCATATTGAACGATAACGATTTTCGATATTCGATACAAGTTGTTAATGCTTCCAGCTTAAAAATAGTATGCCTGAATGACTGAAGCCACAAAAATGAGAGGGTTCATTAAATTACACTTTAAAAGTATAGTTTATTAAAAAAAAAAATTACACATTTCCAAAATGTAAACATAATACTATTGTAAACATAATTTGTAAACATTACAGTTTTTTTCCAACCAGAAGACTAACTGTAAACAGTGTCTGGCGTTAAGAGGTACATTAAATGCAAAATATAAACATAAAAATATACAACTTCTAGCAAGTGCACACAATTTGTAAAACTTTCAGTTGTATTTTTTATTCTTTTTGCCAGGAAGACTGGTCTGTAAAAAGTGTCTGGATTTAAGAGGTATTTTAAATGTGCAAAAACGTAAACATGAAAAATATACAACAACTAGCTAGTGCACACAATTTGTAAACTTTACAGGTTTTTGCCAGAAACACTAGTCTGTCCACTGTGTCTGGCTTTAAGAGGTAGATTAAATTTGCAAAATGTAAACAAAAATATTCAACTTTTAGCTAGTGCACACAATTTGTAAACTTTTACAGGTTTTTGCCAGAAACACTAGTCTGTCCACAGTGTCTGGCTTTAAAGCTGCCCTGTGGCAGGACACTATATTACCACCTGTGCTAAAAGCACGCTCTGAGGGTGAGCTGGTGGCAGGAATACACAGGTAACGTTTTGCCAGGAGGCTCACTCTGGGGTATATTGCTGAATTGATCTTCCACCATTCCAGGGGTTGGTCTCGCTGTCTGCATCTCCTTTCTGTTTCCTGTATGAGATGTGGCGGAATGCGCATGCGCGGGTCTACACAAAAATGAACGACTCGCTCTCTGAGATGACTAGTTGTTCCCGAGTCATATTAAAGACTTGTTCAAAAAGACCGAATCGTTCATGAACGACTCATCACTAGGGGTGAACAACTCCTGCTCTGACTGCAGCTGGGAGGGCTGCTGCGAGGACTGGGCTTTGGGATGGGGTGGGGCCGCGCAGCACCCGCTGCTCATTGATTAGAGTAAGAACGATGTGTGCTTTCACTTCAGAAAGTCTCCAAAAGTCTCCAATAACTCCAGAAAAAGTCGCTAGATTTGTCGCTAGTGGCTTTTTTGAAAATTTGTCGCTAGAGGGGTCTGAAAACTCGCTAAATATAGCGACAAAGTCGCTAAGTTGGCAACACTGCTGACGTGCACGTGCACGCTGCTGTCGCATATTTCTGCTGTGTGATTGGTTCTTGGATCAATCCATATCGAGTGAAAATGTCGGAGCTTATCATCGTTATCGCTTAAAATTTTATCGCGATTCGATGTGATATCGTTTATCGGCCCAGCCCTAGTGCTGACAGTGAGGTATCTCCAGATTGAGATAAAGCGTCTGTGAATTCCGTGCTCTCTTTCAGCGCCGTTTTGTCCTGGACCTTAAACACATCTGCACGTTCACATCATGCCTTAAATACGCATCTTGTTTATGTCTAACAAGTTCCGCTTTAGCAATGTAAAGGTACTCTACACTTCCTGTGATCCTGTCAAAATAAAAAAAAAGTTCTTCAAACAATAAAAGAGTCATGATGGTGATGGACTCTAACTTTATCATTGTATAATTTCCATCCATTGTTCCACATTCTCACAGACATTCTTACACCAGAGCCAAAGACACAGGAGGTGGATTGCCCAAGGACACAACGACAGTGTGAACTGGAGTCAAACTGGAAACGTGTCAAAATAGAGGACGAACTGAATCTGTCTCCACATGTTCAGGAGGCCTTTAGACAGATAAAAGTCTACTTAGGGATAATTTGTGACAAACGCTGTAGGCTAGTTGACAAAACAGATAAAAATATGCTTACGTATTTCACTTAAGTGTGCTAATAGAAGTATTTTACCTGTATTTATGTGTATTTCTTGTTTTTACCCTTTTGTAAATGTATGTCAGGCTACTCTAATGTCTGTCTCAGTTTTGTAAAGGTGTAACATGTATAAATTAAGCTCTCACCGGGCCCAAACTTGTGCTTTTAGCGATTACATCGTCGCCGCCCTTCTTTTCCAGTGTTTTCTTGTAAATGATCACCATGGCAACACACATCCCTGTCCCACGCTTTTCCAGATGAGTCTGCTATGGGTCATGTTGGAAGTGCAGCTCAAGACTCCTCTGGTTCCTCCTCCTGCTGCCGAGAGTCCTGAGGGAATGTGCTTCAATCCTCGCCCAAATCCTAAATGGGCACACAAAGATGAGCCAGGGATTAAAATTCAGGACATTTCTAGCATTCTGTGGAGCAAATAAGTAGAGTAGGTACTCTAAAGGAGATCTGAGCAAAGACATCAGCAGCTGCTTTAAGGTCAACCCAAAAACTGTCTTTAGAGAGAAGTGGTGATAAAAAGGGTTAAGATTCTGTAACAGCACTGTTATAGTGAGTGTTAAGTCAGTAACATGTCTGTGTCAGGAGACTGCTTTACAGTCTCCATTGTCTGGTATCTTGTCTCCTTTTATCCAATCAGAAGAGTGCTCCTTCAATAGTCTGTGTGAGCTGTGGGTTTAAATATGGCCCATAGCAGAGCAGGTACAGAGCTGCAAAAGCTGTCAAAACAAAATGAAAAGCACTACTTTAAGTTAAAACTTTTGCGCGATGCACACATCTTAAAAGAAACAAAAATGTTCCCATTTCAAAACCACCACTAATGCGGGGGTTTACCACAGCACCTACACATATACACCATTTAATGTATCTAATGTGAAAAAGCTTACAATGCTGCAGTTTTTGGTTAAAACTCCTGGTTCTGTGGTAGTATGGACAGACAAAAACGTATTCGATTTTTGAGAACTCAGCTTTATCAAAATATGCTGTAGTTTGAATGCACTATGTTGTCCATGGCTCCAATTTTCAAGTCTGGATTTAACCCAAAATTGGTTTATAACTTTATTTGGAATAAGTGCACAAGGGGACAGTAGGCCTATAATTCCAGGACAAAACTGCATCCACCCTTTTTAAAATCTCATCAGTGAAACAAGTTGTGGCTTCTCAAAGATGTTTTTTGTGAGAATACTTAATTTTTTTTAGTTTCATCATTTGTCATTAGCCTCAAAGCACAATTTGTTATCTGCAAAGCCCGACAAACGGAGCAGATGTTTCTCATAAAGGACTCACTATATCATTCAGTCTCTGTAATGTGGAACCATAAAACAGAAATCCCTGCTGGTCATAATCCAGTCACAGCATGTTAGCTTTAGCCCAAGCACTTACTTTTCTGACAGAGTCACAGCAGACACTAATGCTTATACTTTTCAAAACCACTGACTAAGCTTTTTGAAGGTTTGAGTTGTCTTGTGTCTGGTCTGTGATCAAATATGACAAAGAACTTTTCACTTCCATATGTCGGCGGAAAGTACAGCTACAGCTATAATGTTGGGTTTAGCTTTAGTTTTAGTCCTGGATTAGTTTGTTTTTAGTCCTAGTTTTAATCATTGGTTAATCCTGGGTTTGATTCATGTTTAGTCCTGGTTTAATCCTGGTTTAGGTCAAGTTTAGTCCAAGTCTGATTCTGGTTTAAATCAAGTTTAATCGGCGGGGGCAGTGGCTCAGTGGTAGAGCGGTCGTCCTTCAACCGGAAGGTAGACGGTTCAATTCCCGTTCTACCCACAATTCATACTGTCGCTGTGTCCTTGGGCAAGACACTCGAATGTTTAGTGAATGTACTTGGTGTTGGTCGAAGAGTCCGTGGGCGCGGAATGGCTGCCACGTCTCTGTCAGTCTGCCCCCTGGCAGCTGTGGCTACATTTGTAGCTTACCACCACCAGTGTGTGACTGTGGAGTGAATGAATAATGGACGGCCTGTGAGAGCTTTGAGTCCCATGGTCCCTTGGGAGAAAAGCGCAATATATATCTAATCCATTATTATTAATATAATTATTATTAATCCTGGGTAAGCCATGGTTTATCCTGCTTTAGTCTAGGTTTTGTACTGGGTAGTTCTGGTTTAAATTAGTGTCGGTCCAGGTTTAGTATTAGTTTAATTTAGCCCTGGTTTTCTGTATTGGCTTTACTCTGTTAAGACTTTCACACAAATTCTGGTTCTACTCTATACTTATATCAATATTGGACAGGACATTTCAAAACCAAAGCTTGTCTTTTCTCCAAGATGTATATTTTGACAACAAACTCATGTTTTGACCCTCTTTTTCTCTTTCGCTGAGAGACACCGACCGTGGAGTCTGCAGCACACGGAGCATTTATGGAGGACGAGGAGGCGTAGTCAGAGTTGTGTAAGTGAGTCCTCGGAGGCGGCTGGGAATAGCTGACCTTGAGTTATCACAACAGGTCTCTTCACATCGGAGCTGCGCTGATTACAGTGCAACAGCTGATTAGAAAAACATGTAGCATGTAGCGTTTTAGAGGTTTACTTCAGTAGAGGTAAGAATTAGAGAGTAGAGAGTATCATGTCTGCAATGTTAAAACTAAAACTGGATCCCTATCAAATATTTAGCTATATAAATATATGAAAAACATGCAATAACTGTTTGTCATTCCAATGTCTTTTATTCATGTGCACTTTCACTTCTGTTTTATGAGTTTTATGAAACCAAAAAAGAAGCTACAGTGATTTGTAGTGTTTTTTAATGCTATAAAGCTCTTTGTTATTCTATGCAGACAATAGCAAGTGTTCTTTTACTTTGTACTCGTTTGACCTACACCTTTACTCATTCATAAATATTACACACTCATAACTGTACTCAGTAACGACAAGTACTCAGTTAGAATTTAGAAAACAATTTGCAGTGGTCATCCCAACCTTCAGCAAAAAATAAATATGAAAATTGTGATTTTTTTCATTTTCATATTGCCATGCGCTGTCCATTTGAAAAAACACGGCTAAAAACAACAAACGCTGAGACAATGTGTGAAACAAAAGAGCGCTCTGTGCAAAGATGTGACACTGTAACAAACAAAAGCGGCAGCATCAGAGGTTGTGGTGACGGGGGGCGAAAGGGGGTATCACAAGACTGAAGAGAGCTGACTTAGTGCTGCTGGGGTTGGTCGACAGCATATGATTTTCATTACACTTATTATCACGTCAGGAAAAAGAACAACACAGTGCTAATGATCAGCAAACAGTTGAAGTTTAAAGCATGAGTTAGCACCATTTTGGTAAATATGGAGCCTTGGAAGCTTACCATTGCCATGCTAAGTTTATGAAGGCAAAATTGACCATATTTGGAAAAAAGGTTAAAGTTTGGGAGGCGACCAAAATAGCAGTTGCAAAGTTAGCAGCAGCTACTGGATTAGTCCTGGTTTAATCCTTGTTTAGTTCTTCTTTAGTCCTAACTTAGTTCTACATTTATCCTGTTAATGTCTGGTTTTAGAGCTAGTGAGAGCCCTTGTTAGTCTGGTTCACTTTTCGTTTCGACCTGGTGAAGTCTTAGTTAGCACATGACTTGCTCTTTTGACCTAATTTAGTCATGTTTAGACTTGGTCTGAAGTCTTGGCTTAATTCTTGTTTATACCTCCTTTAGTCTTTAGTCCCACTTTTATTTTGGTTTAGTCCTATTTTAGTTCTAAATTCATGTCCTCAGTTTTCAGCTAAGTAGTTGCTAAGTCTGGTTTAGGACGTAATTTAAGGTTTGGTCCTGGTTTTAAGTTGCTTTGAACCTGCTTTTGTCGTAGATTACATTTGTGTTGAACCTGTTTTATTCTTGTTTCAGACAGTATTGTGTAATGTCAACTGTCTTTTGTCTTTAGTAAATGAGTATAGTTTTCTTAATTCAAACATACTGTATTTCTTACTATAGCTATAGTATAGTTGTGTGTCCTGTGAACTGCAGACTCACACAGAGCAGCGTGACATAAACCACAGAGTCATGCGATAACTGGAGACGGGCTGAAGCAGAGGAAGAGCCTGTTTATACATTACCCTTA
The DNA here is from genome assembly GCA_024416835.2 of Perccottus glenii. Taxonomy (NCBI): domain Eukaryota; kingdom Metazoa; phylum Chordata; class Actinopteri; order Gobiiformes; family Odontobutidae; genus Perccottus; species Perccottus glenii. The sequence continues at coordinate 22,888,680 of CM044566.2, forward strand.
ATGACTCACTCGAGAAATCATGAACTGAAGCGGACGAGGCACACAAAACAAACAGGACGCACAACTTGGGGCTTTCCTTTCCTCAAAATATAGATGTTTATCTGTGACCTTCCGAGAGAATTGGTAGACTATTGTTTACACTAATCAAACTTTTTTACCATGGATACATGCCCCTATCCAGGAGCTTTGGGTCTCTGACATAAATAGCCAAAGTCTACTTTGTTACCTTGCAAAAAAAAAAAAAAAAATTAAAGTTATAAAACAGGAGTCGGAATCACAAGGGCTGCAACAACTAATAGGATTAATCTATTATAATTGATTATTAAAATAATTATCAACTAATTTATTAAATGATTAATCACTATTGGGGGGGGTTTCATAGACTCTGAAACCTGTCATGTGCTGAGAGACAAGGGTTTTATTACCAAACAGAAACAGTAAAAGAGATGAACATTTTGTGTTTTTGATGAAAATACATGAATACATGCTCTGTCCACACGTCTTGTGGCACTTGTAGCTTCGTCTGGATCTTTTTTGTAGTATTATAAATTTAAAGCAGGAACACTTTGTTAGTTCATTGGGGCCTCATTAAATGAAACACACTTCAATATCCAATTGATTTTAGAAATAATCGTTAGGTGCAGCCCTATACAATATGATTTTCCAATACATTGTCCACAATAGCAATAATATCAAAATACAGACATTTATTTACAATATACCATGATGTCTAAGAAATGTAGTAGAACAAAAGCCCTAGATTGACAAAAAAGTGGATTTTGTGCAATAATTGTTAGTGTCATTTTAATGAAATGAACCTTTGTCTATCACATGCTTTTAGTTTTTGCTTGCCTTTTAACATATATCACGATATCTGAATCACAATAATTTATCACAACAATCCGATAACTGTACACACATTGTCCCACCTAAATGTGTTTATTTTTTATTTATTGTTTAGAAAATAACAAAATAATTCTGCAATTTTGGTAAACATTAAATTACTGTAGCAACCGTTACTGTCTCCTCATTAACAACACTCGTATTATTAAACAGTGTCTTTGTCTTGAGCTTTATCAGCTAAAAGTAGAGGGCTGTTAAAGAAAAAGCAACTGGTCTGATCTCAGATCAATGCTCTCAAGGTCTGATGTTTGTGTTGTTTCAGAGAAGATTAAGACAGCGCTGGTTTCTTGGTGAGTCACAGTTGTTTCAAAACAGAAATGCAATAAGCGATATCTTCTCTGAATATTGCAATGACACAATATGAAAGGTTTACCTGATTTAGGAAACACAAAGAGTTAAAAGGATCTGGACTAACTTCCACTCGACAAAGCAGGGGCTAAATCAAGACTAAACAGGTCTAAACTAGAACTAAATGTAGAAATGAACCAGGCCTAAACCAGGACTTTTTATTCAGACACACGATAGTTTGATTTAATACTCTGTTTGGATAATGATTTCTACCCAAAAAGTAAAATAATTTTTTGCGATACAGATAACAATACATTTGTAATATATTGTGCAGCCCTACTAGTTATCTATTTTTTAACCTAAAACATTTGAACCAACCTCAATAATGTCTATAGGTGCTTATTTTCTGGGAAACACTGCTGTAAAAGACAACGGCAAGCGCTATTTACACTTCTTGTACTTGTTGCTGACCCAAGCGGCTTGTGGTTTCCTCGCCTATCTTTGTCTTATTCATGCTTCGCAATAACTCGCTGTATCTATCGCCCAAAATAATGACACTGACCACAAAGGAAGTGCCATCATTGCTTGAAGAAGCAGCGTTTTCTTACAAAACAGGTACTTTTTTTTATGGCCCATCTGTCAGTTTGAAGCCACATTTGTGAGGCACGTCCTGCAACGATCGCCCCCTATTCACAGAGATAAGAGTCCTCAGCTGTCACGGCCACTGCTGCTGTCCCAGTTCAGATAAAGGGCTATCAGATCTCAGTGGCAGTGGGCCTCCTATGATTCGAGATAGAGGAAACGTCGTTAAGAGAGCTGACGTTAAATGAGGTTGGCAGAAGTTTGAGACACTCGCTTGGCCCAAAGTCACCCCTTGAACACCTCCTATTCACTTTATCAGGTCTATAACAGGCTACGGGCCAAGACAACAATGGTTATTAAAAGATTATTGAGTTATTTCTATTGATATACATATATATATATATATATATATATATATATATATATATATATATATACAGTGTATATACCAATTATTTCATATATCCAGACTATAGAAGCACATTAAGAGGAAAACGTAAGATAAAACTATGGCTTGGATTAAACTAGTGTTAAACTGAGTCTAAACCAGGAGTAAACCTGAGAGTAAACCCAAAGCCAAACCAGTGCTAAATTTAGGATAAAACTAGGGCTAAAGCCTTGAACTAAACCTGCAAAAACCTGCAGGTCTAAACCAAGGCTGAAGCAGTACTTAATAAAACACTTAACATAAGATTAAACTGGGGCTGACTTAACAAAACCAGGACTAAACTCCTACTAAACCAAATCTTATTCGTAGACGTACCCTACAGTAAATCTTGTCTAAACTTGGACTAAAACAGTGCTACACTAGGGCTAAAACAAAACTAAACCAGAACCAAACCGAACCTAAGACTAAACCCTGAGCTAAACCTTAAAGAGCAAATGTCTGTTTGCAATTGGCTCATCCTAAACTGTTAGACCAATAAAGTTCACAAATTCACTTTCCTAGATGCATTGTGGGATACTCCGAGTCTCCTTGACACTGGGACTAAACTTAAAAGTGGCCCATGTGTAATGCATTAAACGTTGATAAGTGACTTTGAACGGGCCGTACTGCAGTGTAGGTACACAGCTGACTGCCGTGCACGTTTTATGGGAACATATCACATTGCTTCCTCCAATATGTAACTGATACACTGAAACCAATTTTTAATAAATCATGCTGACACTGAGAGATCCTGCTGCCAAGTGGACTTAATGAAGTCACTGGGATAAGACCGATACAAATGAGATCTAGACACTTCTGGCACAATTTATCCCTGTCAGTGATAAAACTGCCCCATTCATCCAGGTCATAGTTCACTAGATAAGAGTTATAAGAGCGATAGTCGATTTGTGAAGCCTTTTTATGCTTTTATAAAAAGGATGCTTTTATAGTTCAACCTGTGTGACTTATAAAATGCAACTGTAATGACCAAGCAGCTAAATAAGTTAGACTGAATGAACTAAAATGCAAATACACCAAAGGAACAGGCTGTGAATCAGAAAAGTCTTATCAGTAGCCAATAAAAATACATCACAACAATACATACAGCCTATAATAGTAACCAACTGTGTCTTGTGTTGGCTCTCATACGCAAATTAACCACAAGTAATACAGAGTCCAGAGTCTGCACTGAGTTATTCACAGAGCAGTAACTCACAGACACATGCCCAGGTAAATGCAACGACCATGAAAATATAACTTACACATCACAAAATGTAATGCTCCAGCCTTAAAATGTATTTATATTAATTTTGAGACTATGGGATAAACATTCCACTTTTTTTTTTACACCTGTCAATCATATCTGTTCATTTATTTATTTTTCTTTAATACATAGAAAACAGTGGGAATACTGGGAAAGTCATTTTTTTCCACAAACCCAGTGGCAGATGAAAACATGATGTGTCCGAAAATGTGTTTCTGTTTAAAATATTGGTAATTTCATTGTTAATTGTAAAAAAAATAAATAAAACATGACATTGCAAATTAATTAAATGACTAAAGTCTGTGGTGAAAGGTTTTGAGGTCAGCTGCAGTGATAGGTATTTGTTAAAAAAGGGAACATTAGAGACAGGGTCTGTTCAAAACCGGGACATTTTTGTGTTTTTATAGATATATCACTTGTAAGTCGCTTTGGATAAAAGCGTCTGCTAAATGACTAAATGTAAATGTAAAATATGTTTGTTGGGACATGGGACGGAGAGTGTGAAAGTGGGACAGTCCCCGTTAAATAGGGACATCCTAATCAAGCTACACTGACTAAAATGATATTTTCACTCCACTTGATCCATTATTTCATACTTGTTACTGGAATTATCCTAATTGACATGCTTCTATAAATTGAGGACAAATCTAAAAAGATTACACTGTCAGCTCAAGCGTTACAATGGGTGGTGGTCACCCCAAAAACCCTTAAACACTGTCCAATTAGGGCAGCTTTTCTATACATCGCTCAGACTGTAATCCCACCAAGAGGCCAACATTACATAAGGATATGGCAGCTTTGTGTCTGACTGACTATTAGACCGAGCTAATGCTAATCCATTTTGCAGCACCAGGACAGCTGCCGGTTGTCAACACTGTGCTGATCGTACTACACATACTCACAACAAACTACAGTCAGATTCCTGTTTACATGCAAGGCACCCAGGTTCAAATTCAAGTACTTTAAATTTATTAAGAATACTAAATTACGTAAAGACACATATAAGCCTTGTTGTGAAGGAAATAAATCTTGAAATATTTGAAGACCTTTACAATAACAACCTCTTACCGTAGACTTCACCCATGGACACAGGTTTGTGGTCTGTGCGCAGCAGTGGGAGCTGAGGTGAACTGTACTTAAATTGCTATTTTCTTTGAGGCAACTTTGATATTGTGGAGATATTGTGCACTGACAGTGACTTGAGGGAGGGTTTGTGTTTTACTCAATGTTCTAGGACAGCGTTAATATAATGTGACGTTTGACAAAAGGTAACGGTAATAGATATATTTTCTTTTCAAAGTGCATCCCTGTCTGATTGACCTGGGCAGGTGATCTCTTCCTCCATCTCTTTCAAGTAATCTTATGGTGGACAGTACGAGCTTGACTTTCAGCTCTGGATAACAACATATGCTTTACTGGCTGTCTAAAACTGTCTTATTAAAGCTAGCCATGTTAGACTTGCATTCAACTTCATAAACTCACGTGTCTGTCTGGTTGAGCTTTGAGCAAACTTTGAACCTGAAAAGAAAAAAGAAAAAGAAAACGAGCCCTTTAGCCACAGCCTCGTGACACTTTGCACCTCAATTTTATTTTCAACCAAAGCTATTCATTGGAAGGAAATATCCTTCTCTAGGATATCTCCTAGCTATCATTTAGATTTATATCTTTGGAGTTTGCTCAGATTATGTGGGACCCATATGTCGTCTTAGTCAAACAGTTTGGCATAACGGCTGCCGTGTTGACTGAGCATGTTACAAAAGGCCAACACAGACAGAAAGTACATTTAAACAGCAGAGGATTTAATCATAAATCCAGCCTGTAGTTTTCTTCCACACCACTTTTATTCTGATTCCTAAGAAACTTAAAATTCTTTGGCAGCCTTCTCATTAATTAGCAGCCACAAAGAGCAGGTGCCACTGACACGGCTGGCTGTCCAACAAAAATTTATGAAACACCATTGTGGGTCGCACGCTAAGCCACAGCTGCCGGCGTGTTCACAGAAATTAGGTCTAAGTCGAGTGAATAGTCAGAAATGAGCATGGCTGGGGGCTTCAATAGTAGTTATCAGGCTTTTGGGTCGGAGCCAAGGTCCCGTAAGCAGCAGCTGCCCACTTACCATAAACACAATGGCTCAGCATGGCTATGCACGGCCGCCAAGGAGGCCTACGCTTCAGAGCAGGCCTGCTGTTTAATTATCTCAGACATAATCACTCACACTGTATACATTTGTCTAAGAACAAGAGCTGTTGTTGGACGCTGTAATCGAGGCTTTCAAACAGTCTGTCAGAGTCTGAGAGAAATGATGTGAACGCTAAAGCTAACGTTAGAAAAGGCTAGAGACACAACTTAAGTTTGGGAGCTCAGAATTTTGCCTTAGAATTTCCACAATAATTGAATAAATCTAAAATTACACTTACTACTAGTTGTCACTCAAACGTTTTTTATAATAAACACTAAATAAGACAAGTGATTTATCAAAATATAATACAAGCTGAGAGTAAAAGTGAAAGAGACCAAATTCTACCGCAGAATTGTTTCAACACTACTAAGATATTGTTGTTGAGCAATGAATTTGAGGTTTTTAAACAGTCGCCTCAGTTTCAAAAGTAATACAAAAAGTGTGAGAAAAAGTTTGTCTTAGTAACTCAAACAAATGTGGTAACTCAAAATACTGCATAATGGTTGCAACATTTTTGAGTTTATCAAAATAATTAAAAGTGCCATAAAGTGAGACTAAATTTGACCTTGGAATTGTTGTTGTTGATGCTAGATTCTAAAATTAGAAAAAGTCCTAATACAAAGAAATCTACTTCAGAAATTTTGTCTTAGTATCTCAATCTTGGCAACTCTAAAATTGTATAAACTTTTTAGGTTTTAAAATAAGTTGTATCTTAATTTTGGCTGTTTCTTTTAAGATTATCACATAATAAGGATTGTGAGTTAATCAAAATAATAAAACGTTAAAGTGAAAAAGACCACATTTTACTAATTGTTTTATTTAAAACACTACTAAGGTTTTATTGAAAAAATATATGACAAAATATCAGACTAAACTTTGAGAACCTGTAAAAAATGTGTTGTTGCAAAGTAAATTTTAGTGATGTCTTTATTTGGAAACTAAAAAAAGAAACAAAAAAAAAACAAATTAGCAAGTTACTAGTATTATTAAAATTTTAACTTACATGTGTTGGTAGTCATTCACAATTATTGTATATATATATATATATATATATATATATATATATATATATATATATATATATATATATATTTAATAGGTCATTGGTATGAGTCAAAATGTTGAATGTACCCATTGTTTTTAGTAAATGTGTAAAAAATAAGTTACTTGGTCAAACTTGAAATTTGACTTGTTGGTATTTTTGGTTGCTGTGTCACATTTTTATGTCACTAAGTCATAAGTCTGTGAAGGTTCTCAGTCATACAGAAATGAAAAGGTTCAAGCAAAAGCATCTGGACTCAGTTTTCAAGGTGAAGACGTTTCGGCTCTAATTCCGAGACTTTATCAATTCTGAGATCATTTCCTTATTGATAAAGTCTCTTGGAATTAGAGACAATTGGATAACACTCACTTCTAAAATAGCTTTAATAAACCCTGAAAAGAAGGGAGTCACGTCCACTGGAGTTCTGCGAAGTTTCATTCAAACCAACAGCTTACAGAGAAAAGATGTCCTCCCACATGCAACATTCCCGTTTGTCATACTCCTATGTCAAAACATTAGAAAACCAGTAGCTATTTTTCTAGATTAGTGCAGTGAAAAAATGTCACAGCACTGATATTACACAATGAGTGTCTGCAGCCTATTCTTTGTCCTTCTGGTGTTGAACAGTCTTTTGAGATGCCATTGCCAGCTCTTCTCCAGGTGGATGTTCTCAGTTTCCAAATTGAAAAGGCCCTGAAAACTGAGCCGGTCCAACGCACTCACCGGCTCAAACAGGCTCTCGACAGTCTCTCCAAAAAAAAAAAAAAAAGAAAAACTCATGAAATGGAAATGAGTTTGGCAAAGAGATCGGTGTGACAAGAGCCTACAGAATGTTACACAGGCTTCAGAGCAAACAAAGTAGACTCAACGCAAAAAGGCCACAACTATTTTACCTACATGTGAAATATATATGTATAAAGTAAACCATATGAAGCCAATTATCCTTTAAAAATGTGTTCACATTACTTACAAAGCTTAATTATAGGGGTTGGATCAGTTACAGTAAAAAGAGAGAGGACTAATATCATGTAACATTACTCTTTACACTAAATGGAGATCCTTAGTTTGCATAAGTAATTGTTATTCAAAAAGCTAAATGGTTGCAAAGTTAGCTGGTGCTAGCAAGTAATGCTATTGACCAGAGCAGTCTTATTTAGTGTAAAGCAACGTATTTGGTTAATCTGGTTAATCTGGTTAACAGACACTACAGTCAGGGTTAAGCCTGTCTTCAAAATAATCACAGTTATGATTTAGAAACAAGCTTTGGAAGTCCGTCTTTGAAGCTAGCAGTAAGGAATTAGCTATGATAAGCTTTAGCTTTAGTTTGGCATGGCCTTTTAACTTGACTACTGTTCCTTTTCCAGTAAAAAAGCAATAAAATAACTCTGCTATAATAGATGAAGTTTTTCCTGCTTGACCTTTTACGTCACAGAGATTAGTTTGCTTCTTCTGTTGCGCTCTGTTTGCTTTGTGCAGGAAACAGTGGAGCGTGACAATGGTCTAGTCCAGCTTCAGTCCCACTACGCCATATGCAGTACATGACCACATTATCAAGATGTCTACTATAAGAAAGTCAAGATAGTACATTTGCAAATTTAGTGTTTAATTAAGACAATGAATAGATTTTTCTTTACAGATAAATGTACTGAGTGAGTTCTCCATATTTAACCTGTCGTATGTACAAAGTAAAACTTGTGTATTGTTAGGCGTAAAGACACTGTAAACTAGTCCAAATTTAAACCTGCAATTTTCTTGAGAAACTTTGAGTTATTAGGTGAATATTTAAAATAAGTTATACATTAGTTACTAGGTCATAGCTTTCAAGAAACTTCAATTTTTTTTTGAGAAAGTAAGTAAACATAAGGAAATACTACTCCTTTATTATGGTTTATAGTCATTAATTTTGGCTTATTTTCACAAGAGTACACCATCCACAAAGCATAAGAAGATATTTCTGATCATTTGTCTTCACCTTGAAACCTACGTCTAGATGCCTTTGTTTTAACCTTTTCTTCATTATGTCCTGCATGACTCAGAACCTCCACAGACTCTGACAATTGGATAAAAGTGGATGGGATACCAGATAATTTAAAATCTGGGGAGAACATGTAAACCTCAAACAGAAAGGCCCTGCCCTGGCTGGGATTCAAACCCAGGACCATCTTGCTGTGAGACAGGAGTGCTAACCACACCGTACCTTTAAATTTACAACAATCTCTCTGATATTGTACAGTCTACATAATTTCCATTCATGACCATGGGACACTGTCAGAGTTTAACAATCTCCAGTCTAGTGTTTATAATCCCAGCTCTGCATTGTCAGCCAGGCTCGACTTCATACCTGAGGGGAAGGTTACTACACACGAGCGATAAGACATTCCTCTCTGTAACATAAGACGTTTTGGGTCAAGAATGATGGAACCTAACCCATAAACTTAATGCTACTTAAAAATGTATTACAACAGTGAGCCTCCAGGCCATTCCATGGGAGAGTTGTGCATGGGAAAAGCACTCTTTGCACTTCAGAGCAGGCTTATTCACATGAAAATGCCTTTAAGCAATAGGGGTAGCCTGTGTTTGCAAACTTCATGCTACATTTGTCTGCTTTGTCAGCTAATCCGATTGGGTTCTTGACAGTGCAAAGATAAAACAACCATACTTTGAAGTAAAAATGATCTTTATCACACTACTACTCTACTCATTCTAAGCCTTTGTGTGGGAATAAACACGTTGCAAGGCTGGACCTATGCACGTCTCTTTTTAAAATATATGTAATACACTTGTAACACAAAATGACTTACAGGAATATTGTATGTAATGTCTATATAAGACAATTGGAAGACATTGCTGCGTTAAAACATGAAAAAAAGTTGCTAAAGTTACAAAATGCACCGAGTCTTACCTCTTATTTAACCATTATACAACCAAACTTAATGTCTACTCACTTATTTTGTTTCTTTCAAACATAAGAGCATCACATTCAGCTTCCCAAACTAGCCAAAAGTACGTTACAAATTGTAACTTTTAGGCGAATAAAAGTTACAATTTGTTAGAAAAGTGGTACTTACAAGCATAATTTGAAGCTAAGGGCGTCCCGAGGATACAAGGCGGAATGTTAGTTTCCTTCGACCATTTTTGAAGCCTTGTTTTTGCAGAGGAGGCAGAAACAAGGCAAAGGAAAAGCAGGGAAGTGAGTGAGTAAGCTCCGGGCTGCACTTCTCTACTGTCCAACAACGCACGTTGATGAGGCTGAGTTACGTTGACGGAGCGTACCACTTCTCAAAGGGGGTCAACAGGTCTTGTTTTACTAATTTACACCAGTATAACTTAATTTGTGTTGATTATTTTAACTTTAAAGTACTTTTAATACTTTTATAACACTTTTGAGTGATATTATAGTGGATTAAACAGGAAAAATATAGCCGTTAACTGACTTTGTAGCACAAGCTAACACCCCTTTGCTGCTACCTCTTTCCGTTGTCCGCCCTACAGTAATGAACAATGAAAAGTAATCACAGTTTTGAGTTGAGAATCTAAAGGTACTCCAGTGAAAACTTTGGATTTTTGTTCGTATAAAATAAACGATGGCCACGCTAAAATACTATAGTAATAATAAAGAATAAAAAGGATACTTTTGCACTTTCCCAATGAATAGCCTCTAGACTTGCCTATAATAGTGTCAGTTTTTCACAATACACATATATATTTATTATTGATAATCTAATACCTAATAATAACATTGTCAGTGCAACCATGACTTCATCCAGAGGAAATGCAGAGGCATTACAACAGTGTAAAGCAAATCAGGCAATTGTCTAAGGCCCTAAGCTGGAGAGGGAACCCCAAAGATGTCTCAGAAAAGTTAGGCTCTTTATGCTAAATCTGCTTACATAGAAACTTTCCAAGTTTTGCATCACCATTGATACAATGTTGACAGAAAGAATCAAATTGTATTTTGTTTTTGTTGCCCAGACACTAGTATTTTCTGGTGTTTGAGTCGCTTGTACTTGTTTGACCTCCTCAGATGCTGACATTTACTGATGTGAGTTTTCTGTATACAGAAGAACAGGTTTGATTATGGTGCACACCCACTCTCGTTCTGGAGAAAAAAAAGGTATCATGAAATCACTATTGTTTGCATTGTAAAGAATGTTTTTTGCACTTTTCTGCTGCTCATTCACACTAATGGTTTTGATGGGAATGAGCTTTGGTTTGCCAACTCTGGCCTAATACAGTGTTTTGTGCATGATCCTTCTTAAAGACACAAAACTAAACCACATGTATCATGTATCAGTACTAAATGAGAAACAACTGCTTCTTATTCACAAATCTAACAGTTAAAGTACATTTAGTTTGTGCATAAACACTAATAAACTGTGAGCTAACTTAAACAAGCAGCCCAGACTTTTATCTCCTGTCACGTTGAGTTTGTGGTAGTTCACTTCTCCTCGACAGCTCTGAACCTCCAAAGGGGTGGACCTCTGGCGGAGTCTATTGTTAATCGAGCGCTAACATCTGCTGCTTGCTGTTAATCTGCTCCAGACCTCAGACTGTCCTCACTTCAGTCTGTCTTATGTGTCAAAGGGCACCGAGGAGGATTTGTCTCCCTCAGTGTCAGGTCTACTACAGTTTGTCCAACCCCCTTCTGTTGTATCCCAAAGGTAAGGTCAATTTGGTAAAGGCTGGATTCTGTTTCATTTGCAGATGGAAACGGTATGGACGACCCTTGAGTGAACCATACAGTCCCTTGAGTGAACCATACAGTCAAAAAATGTTAGTTGTTTCTAAGTTGTATCTAACTACCAACATCCATTGCCTATTAGTTAATAAAGTGTCTAAATATGTGGTTCCCAAATATTGCGTTGGGACCCAAAGCTGGGTCGCGGGGGATTTGATTTGGGTTGCTTAAAAAAGAACTGAAAATTCAGAAAAATATTTGTAAAAGTAAATGAACATTAAATGTAGACATGAACAGGTTTTTGTTGGATTTTAACAGGTTTTAGATGAATTTGAACAAGTTTTAGATGGATGGAAGGCCTTGTGTGTATTTATCATCAAATCCACCGGGGGCAGTGTCCACTTGCCATGTGTTGCAAGAAAATAAATAAATACTCAAACAGTTTCTTTTCCATTATCTTGCTTTCATATCAATATCTGCCATATCATGTACGTTTTTTGCAAATCCTGATGCCTTAATAATGACCTTATTTTTGACAGTAAACATGAAGCCCCACAGCCTCAGACCCCACACTGAACACTGAGTACCATCTGTGGCTCACACTGGATGCAGACAGATGGCTACAGGACTCTAGTTACAGCAGCCAGGGTTTATTATCTTTATGAACTGTTACTTTATTCAACAGATATTAGCACTGATTGATGACCCAGAACATTTTCAGCCAGGCTCCTTGTTTGATGATAGAAAACATTGCAGTGACAAGTGACTGTGGCTAACTTTGTCAGAAAGTTGCAGTTTTTAACCATTTCTTTCTTCCAATTGGATAAAAAAGGACAGGATATTAGTAAATGGATTTGCTGTTTGAGGGACTTCATGTGACTCAACAGTGACCGTTGTTTGCTTTTTACTTAATACAGTTATAAGAAAACAAATCTGTGTTTGTGTACAGTAGTTGTATCAACCAACATTAATTTCCCAAAACATTGGGTCAGGCCCTGAATGGTAGGTAGCAGGGAATTATTTTTGGGTCACCCAAAAAAATAATAATTCAAATTTACTCAGAAATGTCTAGAATTCAGATTTTATATCAATTTGAACAAGTTTTAGTTGGTTTTTGAAAAGGTTCTAGTTGGATTTGAACATGTTTTAGATGGATTAATAAATTGGCTATAGTCAGAAATAATATTATGCAAAGACTAATTAAAATCAAAAACTAAGTTAAAAAGAAACTATACTTTATAAAAATTGTGTTAAATGAATTAAATTCAATGTTAATAGATTATGTCAAACTTCATCAAAGAGCATCTGTCTGGTTTAATGTACTTTTGAAAACCGTAAAACTGACACGGCTGCCAGATGAATAGAAAAACAGTGACCCCATTTGTCATAAAAGAGAAGTACACACACTTTACAAGACAGAGTTTACACCTAGTTTCTTTTGATTTGTTGGACAAATAAACTCGACTGGATTAAATACAGAGAATAAATTTGCCCTTGTGGATAATGACAGGCCAGTCAAACTTAAAAGTTACTACTCAACTCTGTTCATTAGATTTTCCATTGTTAGTGGGACACCAGTGTAACTTCAGCTGTATTATGTTCGTGACAAAAGTAATATCTATGGATCAACAGGCTCTGGTTGTGTTTTGACCTAATTTAAAGAGTTTAGTTTCTAGGACCTGGTAACTACAGTAATAGCGATAACTATTTTTAATTTTAATAGCAGTAAAGTTATTGGATATTGTGTAGTTCCTTTGCTGCCAACAAACTCTTAATTTAATGTAACTTAAAAAAAACAAAAAACATTGTGAAGTTTTCCTAAAAAATACAAATTGTAATTGTAAACTTCCAACACTCATTTCTTTTAACCTTCATAACATCTACTTGCAACTGTTTTTAATTAAATGATGTATTGTATGTGAAGTGCTACCATAATAATACTGGACACACAAATCAGTCACAACATTAACAGATGGAAGAACTGTTTCTTATGGGTGTATTTCACATTTTAACAGAGTTCTGTGAAACATTAATGAACATCCAAGTCTAGTCCAGTATAAACTGGCAGAAAACATCTGAATACATTTTTGCAAAGTGAACTTGAATGCACCTTTTTTTTTATCCTAATATGTAGCATGACCATGAAAAACTCAGGTCTTAACATGTTACAATCCAATGTAAAACAGATATAAATGTATGGACCCTAACCAGTCTTGTGATTTTTTTTTTTTCTGTTATCTCTTACCAGTGTAGGTCTTTATTGCTGCGTTTGTGCCTATAGTTATAGTTAAATTAAGTAAACCAATGTTCTGTAATATGTGCCTGTTTAAACAAATAAACCAATAAACTCACAATATTGCAAAATTAACATTGAGAAAAGATAATTTTTCAAGCATTAAAAGGAATAGTCCAGTATTTTGTAACCGTTTTCTATTAGATTGTTGTCAACCCGCACTCATTTAAATGTGTGGCTTTTTTGTCATGTTTTTATAGGCTGGGCCACCTTTTTATTTTAGAATAATATATTTGAATGCTATTCAAGTCATTTTTTTTGCTTCTTTTGATTATTCTTAGAACAGTGCTATAGTTTTCACTCTCATTTTAAAGCTGCTGCATTCAATAAGGCTAATGTATTGCTATGGTAGTGCTAGCTAAGGATGAAAATCAAAAAGGTAAATAATGACAAGAGAAGGGTCTATACTTACAACTACGTTTTTAGAAAGTAATGGTTTGTAACCAATTTTTAGAAGCAACATTACTGTATCTGCTGCAACGGATTTCAAGTAAAACAAGTAACATCTCGTTTTTGTTCGTCATCTTCAAGTCTTCATCACAAAAATCCACTTTATGTTTGCAGTGCAACATTTAGACCTTTTAAATACACAATATAAATACACTTACAGTTCATTTTATCTTCACAAACATGCTCTTAAAGTGAGATATAAAACAAACAAACGTGTTAAGTTTGTTTGTTCTCAGTTAAGGCTGGGCAGATTGTATTGTTTTTGGCAGACGACTGTTTTCGTTTTCCATGTAAGCCTGCACAGACCTCCACAGAGCTCGGATGTTGCCCTCGCCAAAACCGGACGCCCCTCGCCGCTCGATCAGCTCCAGGAAGAAGGTGTCCTCTTCAAACAGCGGCCGGGTGAAGACCTGCAGGAGGTATCTGGGGGGGGATTTAAGAATAGAGAAATATTCCTGGTGCTGATGGTAAGCTACTGTTAGAACATGATTATGGAAACAAAGTACGTACATTTAAAAGACTAACATTTGTGAACTTACCTTCTGTCTTGGCCTGATGACGGCTCCTGTTGAAGGTCAGTGTCCAGGAGGATGCCGTGTCGAGCCAGAATCTCAGGGCTGTGTCCTGCCTCCTCAATCTCCTGCTGCTTCCCAATCTGTCGCAGGAGACATAAGACATTAGACAAATAAACACATCTATGGTTGAGCAAAACTGATTGAAGTGGCCATATTTAAAGGTCCCTAAAAATGCTAATAGACTTTTTTTAATAACTTTTTTTTTTGCAGTACAAAGACATTTTATTAGATTTTTTAGGTATAGCCCAAATGACATTAAAGAAAAGAGTTACATTAAATTCAGAGTCCTGGGCCCTGTTCTCTGAAGCCAGTTGAATCTGAATACTGTCACCTGGTGTTAAGAAACTGAATAGTGTAAAACTGCAAAAGGCTCGGAAGAAAAGGTTAAAGCAAAAGCATCTGGACTGTGCCGCCAAGTTTTCAAGGTGAAGACATTTTGTTTCTAATTCCAAGAGACTTTATCAATTCTGAGATCAACTGGTAGGAGAACCAAGAGGACACAGAAACCAAACAGACAGGAACCAGGAACAAAAGGGAAGGGTCTAGTTATCCCTTGTGTCTGGTTTATCTGAAAAAGGATTTTCTACAAACACAACATTCCAGTCTACTTTAAAACTTGGGAAGACTCTGCGTCAAAAACAGGTCCATCCTAAAGACAAGACCCTCTCACAAACAGAGTAGTGTAGTTTATACAGTTCAGTGAAGAGTGCAAAGTTATGTTGGTGAAACAAAACATCAGCTTCACAAGAGGATGTATCAGCACAGAAGAGCTAATCCTGGAGGAGTCTCTAGAGATAGAGATCTGCCCTCTAGAGATAAAGTCCTGTCAGTACAGACCTCAGTGTAGTAGACAGGAGGAGGAGAGAAGAACCCGACTCCAGCCTCAGCCATTGTCTGTGCAGTAGAAACGATATCATTAGTGTAGAGCCCGATGTGTTGTATCCCAGGGCCTCGGTGTTGCTCCAGAAACGTGTCCACCTGGTTTCTCCCTGAAATACCACCAGGAATAAACTGATCTACTGAACAGACTGTAATGAACTGTGGTAATAGTAGCTGCTGTTACCTTGTTTAGGGAGAGACTCTGCAATGACAAACTTGCAGTCGGCTTCGTTTTTGTCCAAAGCTGAAAGAGCTATTCCTGTTTTGCTGCATTTCCAGTACTCCATCGCCGTGAGACGCAGCCCGGTGCCCTCCTGGTTCAGGACAAAACCCTCGTCCACGTCTTCGTTCCTGATGGACAACAGCAAGAGAGGGAATTAACTTGACTCATTTTTACTTAGTGTTTTGGTTTGGAGTCTGAAAGTCATTTGCAGAACATTTGCCATTAATAAAAACCCTAACTTAAAGCTCTGCCTTAATGAACAAACAAAACCAAAACTATAAAAATGTATAAAATGTATAAAATCTCACTGACTGACAACATAACTAGATTAGGTGCAGAGTATTTGTGACATGTTTATCTAATATTGTTGGCAAATGACAGTGGTATAAGTGGTTTACATAAATAATGGGAAAGTCAAATAACCTTGGATTTCACACAACTGCTTCACACAAACGTCACTAACGCATTCATTTTGTCTGGTAAACCTTAGCTCATGGTGTTGATCTCGGTTTGAGAGGGGACAAGTCTCTGCAGACTTTAACTGAAAATAAAGCAATGTATAAAAAAAACAATGTACAGGTGATTCAAAACAAAGTTAGTAAGTGCTGCTGCTGCAAATATCTCTCTGAGAGTCCCTTCTTCTAAAATAATTGTTTGAGGCCCCTTTACCTCCAGGGCCCCTGTGCATCTGCATGAGCTGCACTGGTGGATGCTGCCTCATATGCAGGCGTTTTGAGTGTAACAAAACTTTTATAACACCATTTTCTCACCTGCCAATGAAGAACCTCTTAAACCCGAACAGCCTCTCGTACCACTGCATGACCCTGTGCGTAAACCTCTGGGGACACGCGTAAGTGATGTGGTCAAAGTGTGTAACAGGACAAACCGGGTCCAAACCTGCCTCATTATCCTTCCCGATCACTTTGAACCCAGGCAGGAAGCTCCCCTCGTATTTGGACTTATCGATGAGCGTATGCCACACGTTCCCCACGATGGACCTGACCACGGAGTAAGTGACCAAACCCCTGTCGTCACGCACGGTTGTGGGCGGCACCAGGAAGCTGCAGTCCAAGCGGCGGAGAGCTTTGAATGACCTTTCCACATCTTCCACTTCGAAACAGACATTAGACACCGTGTCCACTGGATAACACGGGCTCCCTTCGTAGAGACACCTCAGAAAACTCTCCTGCTCGAGTTTCTCCGCCTGAAAGTCGTCTAAATGAGAGAAAACGCGTTCATTCAATCGTCTGTCCCTCACGTTTGGTCTCTCATTCACAACAAAAACAGCGCGTCCCTTTTTAAAAGCGAGCTGTCGGGACTTTTCGTTGAGTCTCGCTGCAAATAAGTTGAATTTGAATTTGGAGACGAGCTCATCGGCAACTTTATCCACATTGCAAACGTGGAGAGAAATGTGGTGTAAGCGCCGGATGAAGGCTGCCATGATGCAGTGACGACCAAGAGGGCGTGGTCTAAAGGAAGTGAAAGCAACGCTCATAAAGTTATGTTTTATGCTGTTATGTTTTTCCACTCAGAGGTCAAAGGGTCAGGGTTTTCAGACAGTTCAAGGTGGTAGTATTATATTTAGCAGGAGAACACTGCATTTGTTTAAGAAGATTTAAAACGAAAGAGTGCTACATAAATGTGACACAAAGTAAAGAATTGTCCATTTTGTGTTCTGCTGTTGTTTTTCTCAAAATGACATGGCTATTTCAGTTCATCAGGGAAAGGACTGAATGGTCTCAGATGTTTCCTAATTTCCTTTTGGCCCGAGTCACATGTACATGAGCTTTGTCTTAAGAGGAAACTAAACAAAACACTGAACATGTTGGAGCCATAATAACACACATTGGTTTGTGGTCTGTGTGCGTTGGGTGAGAGAGCGGTGGCCCTGGTGGCTTTGTCTAGGTGAAATATGGGGTCACACAACTTTTACCGCTTGTATCTTAATGCATGTCTCATCCATCCTCCACTGCAACATACGCCACAAAAAATACGTCTTCTTTAGATAAATTAAATTGTGATGAACTATTATGTATGGTATTTTCAATTTTTATTTTTTAATCTCTGCTGCTTGTTAAACATACCTTTTTGTTGCAATGTACCATTTGTAAATTGTGAAAAAATAAAATTGTAACATAAAACAGTGTCTCAGTTATACCTACGAACAACAAAAATTATTATTATTTTATGGCTTTGTTGTTTATTTATAATAGTATTAGATGAGCAGTTCTTGGTCATTTGAGCCAAGAGTTTAATCCCAGGTTTAGTTCTGGCTAAGTCATAGATTGAGTCCTGGGTTGGTTCAGGTTTACTTCTGATTTATTTTTAATTAAGTCCTTGTTTAGACCTGTCTTAAGTCCTAATCTAGCCCTTGTCTGAACCTGGCTTTAAGCTATTTTAGTCCTGGGTTTAATCCTAGTTTAGTCTTTAGAGCGTAGTAGTTAGGATTTATGTTTAGTCATTGATTAGTCTCGGATTTAGTCCAGCATTGTGGCCTTGTTTGATTCTCAGCTCTCCTTGTTCAGCCCCTAACTTAGTCTTGCATTAACTCGTTTCATTCTGACTTTATTCCTAGTTTATCCCTTATTTATTCCAGTTGAATTACACTATAACACAAATCTCCCACTTCCTCAAACGCCTCATATTTCTCATATTTACCGAGTTTTCCTAAAAGCACCACCGCTCTCGCTCAACAGTGACGTATGCTCCTCCGTTTATTTTGGCCTGCTGCTCATTAGTCTTCTTGTCGCCGCCATTAAAATACACAGCCGCAATGTTAACCTAGCGCAGAATTTTTTTTGTTTTACCATGAAACGGGCCTTAACGAGACTTTACCCCGTTTCGGAACCATTTTACGGGTGGTTTATATCTCCAGGAAGCTAAAAAAAATGTGAGAAAAAAGAGCGAGCAGGCAAAAAGTCAGCGGCCAAAGGTTTGAGAGCAGCAGGAGGAGGTGCCTTGGGGACGGGGCTAGAGAGGTTTGTTGTGGTTTTCGAGAACAGTCAAGAAATGGTAAGCGTTTTAGGTATTTTTCACGAACTTTATAATGTACCACCTTCATTTTAGTTCTGGCACAATAAACAATAAACTGCGTTGTTGTTAGCCATTGTTACAATTGCTAACGGTTATTAACACACAGCTAACGGCTACATTTAAAAACACGAAGCAAAAAAAAAAAACTCGTAAACTAATCATGGCTATAGATTCTACTAAACTTAACATATTTTAACAATTTTAGTCTTACGGTTGTCCTACTTACCTCGACACTAATATTAAACGTAATGAAATGACCGTGTCTAACTTTCCATCAGTTTCTGCCGTAAACATTGCAGTGGGTCGTTAAACGAAGCAGCAATGGGAGAGCATTTGAAAAAAAAATAAGCATAAAATCAACCAGTGTAGCCCACTAAGCTAACAAACATGCAATACAGATGTGATGGAGTTAAAACACAACTTATCTGTTTTGTTATCAGGATTAGATAAGTTTTATGAAATGAGTTACGTACCAGTGTCCATCTTGGTTATGTGTTAATTTGGTTGGATATGTTTTTCAGGATATATTAGCAGCATGCCCTGAGTTATATAGTATAATATCTAGTCACCATTGTGTGGCTCTAAAAGTGGGGTTAATAGTTCTTTTTCATGTTAGCATATCATCAAAATGACTCTGAGCTTGACTATTCTAATTGAAGGTATTGCAAAAAGTTACGTAGTGTTAATTAAGTCTTAAATGTAATTTTAGGACTTAAATATACACATTAAACTCCAAAAGGTTCATTAAGCCTCTGGAATATATCACAATTTTATTATTGTTATGTAATTTAGCTAGGACTGCAATAATGTTTGGATGGACATGAGATCTGAGAAAGGGCGTGGCGATAAATCGAATTATTTTGAGTAATTCGAGTTTCTAATTTTGGACGATGTCACAAATAGCCATAGTCGAATTTAACAGGAAGAAAACCCGTTTCTTTTAACCCTGTGCTGCACTGTGTTGTGGCTATTGCTGTTGTTAGCTCCACAGCATCTCACATAATGTCTGTGTTGACTCTGCAGACACTAAAGACACTAATAATCCCCAGAGAAAGCGGGTTTTCTCAAAGTGGCAGGAAAGGATCAACAGGAACAGTCTACTTTATTGATGTCATGCAAATTAGCCATGAGGTCGGAGGCTTTTAACGTCTTTTAATGAGGCTTTGTGTTCAGTGGAAAGTATATTGGTCTATGGAGATAGAGAGGGATAAAACTAAAAAGAATCCAACCTAAACTAATTTTATTTTAACTTTGAAGGCAAGGAACACTTCTGCTGCTGTTTTGCTCATGCTGTTTTCAAAAATCAATTAAAATAGTCAAAAAAAAATCATGATACGTTTTTTAGCCATATTGCCCAGCCCTAGTTTTAGATCTGTTTCCCATCTTTTAATTTTTTCCTCCATATTAACATAAACAGAACTTAACAGCTCAACCTGTTTTTTTGTGACATTATATGGCATTGTACCACTAGCTGGAGTGGTGAGCTTTGGAGTTAAAGTTACTTTCCAGAGATTCCCAAAATAAATGTTCATTTTAAAACGCAGACTTCTGTTGCTCTTTTATGTTACATCTGATATTGTAGGTATATTTAAACCCTTTATATACCAAATGCTGGATGAAAATGTATTCTAATTCTAATCTAATTTTTTGGCTGTCAATGGTTTGGATCTAGAGGTTTTTGCAACAGTTGGTAGTGAAAATTAAATTACCTCAGTCCCACTCATTACAGCTCCTTTCTACAGCTTGTGAGCACCTATGGTAGCTCTGCAGGGACATGTTGTCTATGAACAGTGTGAAGTTCTTCTGGTCCTCACTTTATTTATTACTGTTAATACATTCTTGCTATTATTAAATAAATAATAGGTAACAGTTAAACAAATGAGAGTTGTTTTGATGCCAAGTGATCCTGTTTTTGGAGAATCACATGAGACCAGTGTTTACTATTGGGTTTGATCTAAAGTGGCTTGAGTCTCAGCTGAAGTAAGAATTAATAACACAATATAATTAACCAGGTTGAAATCCATTAGAGGAAGGTTTATTGGAGATTTTAAGTAAACTTTGTTAATATGCACTTATTAAAAGTACCAGTTGAATTTAATTTACATTTAAGTTGATTAATTAAAAAAAAAGTATATTACAGTATTCCTTTTAATGAGTGTTAATCTGGCTCATTTTTATCTGCCACAGACCGAGCCAAAGCCCCCACGATGACCGAACCGAAGCTGAAGTGGGGCTGCGACTACTGCACTTATGAAAACTGGCCGTCCGCTATTAAATGCACTATGTGCCGGGCCCCGAGATCCAGAGGCCCCATTATCACAGAGGACCCTTATAAACACACCCCAGACTTGGACTCTAGCGTGGACTGGACCTGTTCTAGGAATGAGAGTAGTAGCAGCCTTTTAATTTGCCCCGACTCGAGCGCTAGACCCCGAATTCGGTCCAACAGCGTGGCAGAGATCGCCCATAAGTGGTCCTGCCAGATGTGCACCTATTTGAACTGGCCTAGAGCTGTTCGTTGTACCCAGTGTCTTTGCCAACGTCACAAAAGTCAAAGCCCGACCGAATCCCCTGAAACTTCAAGTCACCGTCCCGGATTGCAATCCCCAGTCGACCCTTGTGAGGAATACAACGACCGAAACAGACTTAATACACACCAACAGCACTGGACTTGCACAACTTGCGCTTATCAAAACTGGCCCACTTCTACGAAGTGCGTAGTGTGCAACCATCCCAAACCATACAACCAGGAATCCACCAGAGAAAGAGTTGATTTTGACGAACCGTCGCAGATAATAAACGAACAGGAGAGGTCCCAGAGGAGAACAAGCGGCAGCAGAAGCCAAAGTCAGAGGTGGTCGCCTCCTTTGGCCAGATCCGAGGGTAAAATGGACTTTCAACGGATTGAGCTGGCAGCAGGAGCCATGAGCAGCAACGAAGAGCAAGAGGTTGACTTCAAGAAGCTCAAGCAGATTAGGAACAGGATGAGGAAGACAGACTGGCTCTTTCTGAATGCATGCGCTGGTGAGTGACTTTTAACATTAAAGTTCACACAAGCCCTAAAAGCCCCAGCTCTGAACAGGCTCACATCAGTGTTCCTCAATGACTACTTTACTTACAGTATACTTGTATCGTAACTGAGGCGTGATGAACGTAAAATGGCAGGCTGTGGATAAATATAAGTGTATTAATAGTTATAGGAGAATCTAAGTTTCAGACCTCATGCTTTATGCAACAAAGTGCGTTTGTTTGTTTGTGTTAGTTGCAATTGTAGAAAAAATTTAACTAACATTTTTTTGGCTAATAAAGAATGATCTGTTGTTTTATATATCAATTTTTTATTCAGATAGTTGTCACCCTGAGTACTTTTTTGTAGTGAGTGCATTTTCACGGCTTTAATATAAAATGCGTCTTTTATTTCGCAGAGTTTACCCTCTGCTGTAAAAAATGGCTCCTGTCTGTTGCCTTCACTTTGCTGCTGAAACCTCTGCCATGTTTTTTGAATGCAGATAAAAAAAAAAGTACAGTATTGTACAAAATAATAGCAATACAACCAGAATAACCCAGGTTTTTTGTATATTTTTTATTGCTAAGTGGCAAACAAGTTACCAGTAGGTGCAGTAGATTCTCAGAAAACAAACAAGACCCAACATTATGCGCGCTAATTGGGCAATTAGTTGAAAGGGGTGCGTTAAAAAAAATAGCAGTGTCTGCCGTTGACTGTACAAACTCAACTATTTTGTACAAATGTTTTTGTTTCTAGGATTTAGCAATCCTGTGAATCACTAGGCTAATATCTAGTTGTATGACCACAGTTTTTCAAAACTGCTTCACATCTGTGTGGCACCAACTTGTGGCACCTCTCAGCTGTTATTCCACTCCATGATTCCTTTAAAACATTCCACAATTCATTTAAATTTCTTGGTTTTGCTTCAGAAACAGCTTCTCGATTGGATTAAGGTCCAGGGATTGGGCTGGCCACTCCATAACATAACTTTTGTTGGTTTGGAACCAAGACTTTGCTTGTTTACTCGTGTGTTTGGGGTCATTGTCTTGTTGAAACAAACATTTCAAGGGCATGTCCTCTTCAGCATAAGTCAACATGACCTCTTCAAGTATTTTGACAAATGCAAACTGATCCATGATCCCTGGTATGTGATAAATAGGCCCAACACCATAGTAGGAGAAACATGCCCATATCATGATTGCTTCACTGTCTTTACTGTGAACTGTGGCTTGAATTCAGAGTTTGGGGGTCGTGTCACAAACTGTGTCTGTGGCCCTTGAACCCAAAAATTTTTTTTTCTCTCATCAGTAACAAAATGTTCCTCCATTTCTCTTTAGGCCAGTGTTCTTTGGCAAATTGTAACCTCTTCTGCACGTGCCTTTTTTTTTTTTTAACAGAGGGACTTTGCGGGGGATTCTTGAAAATAGATTAGCTTCACACAGACGTCTTCTAACTGTCACAGTACTTACAGGTAACTCCAAACTGTCTTTGATCATCCTGGAGCTGATCATTGGCTGAGCCTTTGCCATTCTGGTTATTCTTCGATCCATTTTGATGGTTGTCTTCCGTTTTCTTCCACGTCTCTCTGGTTTTGCTCTCCATTTTAAGGCATTGGAGATCATTTTAGCTGAACAGCCTATATTTTTTTTTATAGGTTTTCCCCTACTCCAATCAACTCTTTAATTAAAGTACGCTGTTCTTCTGAACAATATCTTAAAGGCTTTCAAATTAGGGCTGTATACCTTGGAGAACCTGGCGATACGATACATACCTCGATACACAGGTCACGATTTGATACGTACCTTGATACAGAGCTGTCTCTATACAATTTGATACAATGTGACACAATTCAATAAAAATACATGGGCCAGAGCCAATTAGTTAATGCTGAACACATTTACTCAACAAACGGAACTCTGCATTTTTCATCAATTTATTGAAGACAAAAGTGCATTATAACAAAGTACATTTTGCTTAAATATTTGCAACTTTAAGTGCTGTGATTTATTGTACACAAATTGTATTAATCTGGAAATTACCACAAGTCAACATTTAACTTTCCAAGGGTACAGTCTGAGCTCACACAAGCACAAAATCTTCTTATTCTTATTAAATCTTCTACCATAACATATTTCACTATGAAATCACTTAAATGCTACATCTTGCTTTAACATTTGGCACAACAACAAATCTAATCTACCTATCTATCTCATAACAGGATGGATTTTTCAAATCTTAAGGCTAAACCAGGTTTGTCCTCAAAAAGGCAGGTTGAACAAAAATCACTGCAGCAACAAAACAATAACCTACAATGCAAATATAATGCACCACAGACTCCGTAATCTTCTGTGCACGGACTGAGTTAGATGGAAGCTTGGATGTTGTGTCGTCCAAAGTAGTCATGGGGTCCTGTTTTGGGCTGCAAAGTGGCCATTTAGCTTGTCTGTCTGCATGGTGTCTTTGCAGGTGGGCGCGCAGGTTAGTTGTATAACCTGTGTAGCGTATAGAAGCCTGGCAATGCTTGCAGATTGCATTTGGTTTATCGATCCCTTGGTTTCCTTCCTATGCTTTAAAACTAAAATGTGTCCAAACATCTGCCTTTAGGGACAACGGCGCTTCTAAAATCTTTGACATTTTCCATGAGTTCTTTGAAACTCACGGGCGCCGCTGCGCCCCCTAATGGCTGGGCGGAGTATCGATACTAAGGGCTAGAATGTCGATACTGTATCTTTTTTTTATTATATCGGTATGTATCTAAGAATCGATATTTTGAGCACACCCCTATTTCAAATGCATGTTCAACAAGTGCTAGTGGCTTCATCCTTAAATAGGGGCTACCTGATTCACACCTGTTTTTTTTTCACAAAATGGATGACCTCAGTGATTGAATGCCACACTGCTATTTTTTTGAACACACCCCTTTCAACTAATTGCCCAATTGCACAGCCTTAAGAGCGTGCATATCATGAATGCTGGGTCTTGTTTGTTTTCTGAGAATCTACTGCACCTACTGGTAACTTGTTTAGCCACTTAGCAATAAAAAAATATACTAAAAACCCATATTATTCTGGTTAGTCACATTGTACTGCTATTATTTTGACAATACTGTATCTGCATTTTTCTCTTGATATTGTAAAGCCCTGAATGAATACAACACAAATCATGCACTGCTCAACCCTGATTTTATTTGCTAATTTTGGGTCAGTTTTGGCTTGTATTGCAAAAAAAACAAACAAAAAAAACCCTTTTTTTCTAACTAAGCTTGAATTTTACTTGAGGCTGGAGCTTGTGCTCTTTCTGACACTTGAGATCAGTGCTAAGGTTAAACTTCTGCTTTCATGTCTCTGTTGAGTGTAAAAATGTCAACTTAAATGCCCAAGTCTGTTATTACTCTACTCCAGCTCATCGCCAAATGCCTGGCCGCTCTTCTCTGTTCTCTGAGTGACTCTTTGATACTGACTGAGAGGCTGCGAGTGTCTGCAGCCGGTGTCAATGAATGGTCCGTGTTCAGCCCTGGCTTGCAGTCAACAAACCTCGTAAACAGTGGCTCTTGTGCGTGTGCTGCCCTGGCCCCCGGGAAGCAAAAATAACCTCGACAAGACACGAGTCAACAAAACGCACGAACGCGGCGCATGATCTGTGTGGTCTTTTCACCTTTGCTCTTGTTTTCGGTTGTGTCGTCAAACAGTAAAAAAATTTCTGGGGTCACAGTGAGCAGGTTCTGTCACATCTGTCCTACATTGGCTATAAAAAATGGAATCTCCACAGACTAATCCAGACACTCTATTAGACACCGTATATATTACATAATGTGTTGTAAAGACAATTATTTTTATCACGTTCACAGTTACTTATTTCTTGAGCCAGGAACTATGTTTTGGAATAATTTGTACAAACTTGTGTTTATGTTGTCACTTGCGTTGTCATCTCCGCTAACGCTAGTCAGCCCAAACATTCCTCTCTATTTTATTATTCAATAATTTTAATAAAAGACAGCATGTCAAAATTCACAGCTTGGCTTTAATTCAGCTGCAATTCAGAGATCAACTAGTAAGAGAGCTGAGCTTTATCTCTAGAGGGAGGGGTTTGAACTGAAATTAAACCTGATTTGGACCAGGCTGTTCTGGTCTCATAGTCATTGGCTATCAAAGGACAGTGTCTCCTGATGTGAGAGTTGTTTAACACCTGAAAAGTAGTGTATAGCATTTAAAGAAGTGCCATAAGTTGATTGACATAGTTAAGGAACCTAGTCACTGCAATGAATAAATTAGACCCTCCCTCAACCTTCTTCTTAACCATTTCAGGGCCTTTAAACATGACACACACCAAGTTCTCTTTTCTGATTGGATATCAGAAAAGAGATTCTCTGTAAACTAGAGGAACTGGGACAGACATGTTACTGACTCAGCGCTCTATGCTGTACTTACTTCTCCTTTACACTTGATTGGCCTTGCTTACGGTGAAGACATATTTTAGAGTTAATGCTTTACGTTGGCAGCCATACCAGCTGTATGTTCAGTGTTGGAGGAAATGCAACAGGAGCTACAGCGAAGCACTGCACTTCCTCTACTCCTACAACTCGAGACTGCTTAAAGCTCCTGTTTCCAAATTCCAGGCTTCCCACAAATCCTTAGAAAATGTCTTTTCCTTGTCTTGTAAAATCATTTTACCAAAAAGATAACATTGCAATTTGAAATAGCCAAGTTTATACCGTATTTGTTCTCTTTTTAGAGTCATTAATTCCCCCTTTTACAATGTTGTCAAATTTATTTTTGACAAAACTGTTTGATTCCATTGATTTAGTCTCAAGAAAATGTCAGGGGCTTTTCGTAATAATGTCAGAATGTAACTGGCAGTGGGCCTTAATCACAGTTGATAAAAGTCTATTATAAACACACTCTGCCTGGTCTTTTATAATGTGTTAGGGGTTTTAAAATAAGGCAGAGGAATTGGAGGTGTTTGCTTGCCCTAGTTTATGGAATTGTTAATTTCTTGTCTGATTGAATAAAATGAAGCCATAGAAAGAGATTTTGTAACAGACAGGTTTTAGTTGAACTTTAGACCTGGGCCAACCCTTAGTTTACTCCTAGTTTAGACATGTTTTTGATCTGGTTTAGTCCTCATTCAGCCCCAGATTTAATCCTTATTTATTCACGGTTTAGTCTTATGTATAGACATTATTTAATCCCATATTAAGCTTTGTTCCTATTTTGCCTGGATTTACCCTGGTTTAGCCCCAGTAAATACCTGGTTTATTTCTACATTTTGTCTACTGTTGTATCCGATTTAGTCTTTATTTGGCCCTGTTTTAGTCCCAGTGGCTTATTCCTTCATTTAGTCTTGGGGTTATTCAGCCTGGTTTAGTCAGACCTGGATTTATCCTAAATTTATTTAAAGTTTATTCCAAAATGTTGTCCTCTTTTTAACCTCTTTTTGTCAAGTTTGCCTGTGTTTTAGTTCTAGTTTAGACCTGGTTTTGTTTTTGTTTTAGTCTTTGTTTAGCCCTGATTTATTACTGGTTCTGTCTTTAAGTTTTGTCAAAGTTTAATCTTAAATTCAGTCCAGTTTTAGACCTAAATTACATAAATTTTTGTTCTAGTTCAGACCGAATTTAGTCCTGGTTTATTCCTCTTAGCTTTTTTGTAACCGCTAAACCTTTTATCTTGTCTTTAAACGTAAAGACATTTTAAAAGGCTAAATCTCTGGGCCTCAGTTTAACAGTGTCGTTTGGGGACACTGTACTGTGTTACTATATGCCGTCTATAACCATCTGGAGTCTATTTAAAAGTCGGCGTTGGCTAAATATCACGCCGCATATGTAAATGGATATGTGTTTTGGCAGCTCCTGTCGGGTCCTCTCAAGGTAACGTCTCATCCTGACGCCGTCTTCCTTTCTGCGACAACTGAAAACATCTTCACACAAGGTGCTAGAATTAAAATTAGCTTGCGCTTAAACCTCGCTGCTACTTGTTTTACTACTGCTACTGAGGAGTGAACTCGGATAGCTTTAGGGCTGCTCAATGTAGAGAATCTCAGATGTCCACTGGCTACTCTCTGTTGTTCAAAAACCCAATGCTGAGGATGGTCAATGTTGTTCAGTTTAGCATGTGTCTTTTTGTGTGTTTCTTGCTCCACTGCTTCAACCAGTCTCCAAACTAATAAACCTGATGTGATGTGGACTCATGTCACACTTTATAGTCCACTATATACTGGCCAAGGTTAAGAACTTTACTTTACATCGACCGTCCACTGTCTTCCACTAATGCGCTGTAATAATTTTTACTGAGATAACTGTGCGCTCATTGTTGCTATCAGTTATATCCAGAGGTCACCTGCGCTAGACAATAAACCCTGGCTGCCCTGTTCATCTCCTTTTTTAATTCATCTCTTTTAAATCCAAATTGCTCTCTGAAATGAATATAAATTGGCAGAGACTGAGAGTGTTGTGTTGTACTGCCTGCGTTTGATCGATGTTTCTGTTCCTCTTTCACTAAACATGGCAGGCCGTCTGTTACATCAGCCCTTAGTTCGGGCACAAGGACGCAGAGCTGGAGCCAAAAAAAAACCCCAGCCCTAATCCATTTACAAAGCGCAGGGCTGTTTTAAAAGGATTTCCGTTGCCTGTGATGTTAATTTGTTTTCCTTAGAGATGTTAATATGGCGCACGATGACAGGAGGGCAACAGATGTGAAATATGAAGTGCTTTGCAAACAGCCCTAAATGTTGTGGTGTAGTTCGAGCTAATACAAAAATTTTATTGTATTCAAATGAGTTTGGGTGGACTTTGGGCCAAACCTGGACCACCGTAGACCTTCCTTTTGGCCTCAGTGGGTTTTTACACCAGCTTTTGCATCGTATAAATGTAGTGACCTACTTTATGTCTGAACTGAACCAACTTGGACTGAACCAGGGCTACAGCAAAGACAAAATTTTGACCAAAAACAAGTCTATAATTAGGACAAAACTAGTCTTTGACTGGGTTAAATCCACTTCTATAGAAGGATTGATTTGACTTGTTTTTCTCTTTTATGTTTTCCAGGTGTGGTGGAGGGCGACCTGGCGGCAGTGGAAGCCTATAAATCGTCCGGTGGAGACATCGCTCGTCAGCTGACGGCAGACGAGGTGCAGCTCCTGAACCGATCTTCTGCGTTCGACGTGGGCTTCACTCTGGTGCATCTCGCCATTCGGTTTCAGAGGCAGGACATTCTGGCCATTCTGCTCACGGAGGTAAGTACTAACACATGTAGGTTATACTCTTTTCACACTAATGTTGTCTTTGTAAATGCATTTTCATTTTTCCTCCCTCGCATAAAAGCTATGTTTTTCCTGGTTTACATCAAGACATAAAGTTTGCTGAATAATTGTCTACTTCTTTACCAATCAGAAATGCCTCTACATGGTCTATGGTAACTATACAAGAATTTTATCTCTCTTAGCTTTGTCCCTTTTTTGAAGTATACAAACCAAAATTGCAGTTTGTCTCACTTAGTTTTAAAGTGAAGAGAAATGGAGCCAGAATGGTGCCTTGTGGAGTTCCTGTACTATCTATTACAGCAATTATTGTGATTTTCTCGAGCTGCATTAGTCACATTGTCGGTAGAAGTTGTTAAATATTTTTTGTAATGTAGGACTGGCATCAATGACAAATACCAGCTGTTAACAAGTTTAAGCAGTTAGTAGTTTTGACCAGTGGGAACAATAATTTAGAAGACAGTAAAATGGTGGCTTTTCCATTGTTCACTACACTGGTCTGTAATAGTTACAACCCGCAGCTGGACGACGCACGGCAGATGCCTGTGATGTGGCCTATAATTACAGCGGAAGTGCACTCTGAGGATTAGCTGGAGGATTAACCGGGCTGCTCTCTGTCATTGGGGCTAATGGACACAATGCCACAGAGCTGATGTGCTTTATGAGAAGAATAGAGGACAGACTTTTTACTGCCATATGCCTTTCATATATGATGTCTGAGAGGTATTTTGTAGTCAAGTTTCAATGTACAATAATTTTTATTATAAGCTTAAGAAACGGAGTTTCCTCCTAATAAAATAAGGAATTGAGTGACTGTTGATTTCATATTTTAATAGAGTTGGTTCATTTTGCATGGCAGGTGTAAACTCGCATGTTTCAAAGTCAAGGCAAGAAAACAGACTTGAATTGGATAAAAGATAAGAAATATTTGCACCAAATACTGGAGAAATAATAATAAATAAAAAAGAGGGATGCTATTGTAACTGATTTTATTTAATGTAGCTTTAGAGCTGGTCAATTGAGTTTAAGGTTGGTTAAATGAGGAGACCATTGGGATGGATGGATAGATAAATAAAAAAATATATACTTTAAAGTCAGTTTGTTGAGTTAAAGTTGAGTTTGTATTTTCTGTTGAAGGTGAACCAACAGGCGCCAAAGTGTATCCCCTCCATGGTTTGTCCGGAGCTGACGGAGCAGATTCGAAGAGAAATCGCAGCCTCTCTCCATCAACGCAAAGGAGACTTTCCCTGTTACTTCCTCACAGACCTGGTCACCTTCACACTTCCTGCAGGTAACCTTTAATCAGTCCTCAATAAATATACATCAGATAGAGAGAGAGAGAGAGGTCAAATGGTATGTTGTGTAACCAGGAGCACAAAGACCTGAGTTACAGCAAAAATATTTTTCACTGCATTTTTACAATAACTAATCAATTATTTGTATTTGCATAAAACCAAAGCCTGGCCAGCTCCAGTCCCACTAAGTCAAATTTATGTCAAATTTAATTTAAAGTCACATTTACACTTATACCAACTTTTGGCAGCCTTTAGAGTTACACTATTAAATATTATATCACAATTCTACAAAAACTAATTGAAAATCATTTTCACAATTTATGATGATAAAAAATATATTGTTAAAATATATTGTAATATATTGTTAAAAAATACATTGTTACAGTTGCATTTGACTTTTAATTTTGAACTTTAACAACCCATTCAGTTAATTAAAATGTTCCCGTATTGTGTCTGTACTTATACTGGCATCATTATCTATTATTCTTCCAATATATTAAAGACTTTCTGGGCAGATACATTTTCTTTGCATAAAACAGAGGCCTAGTCCAGCTCCAGTCCCACTATGCCATATATATATGTACATATAACAGTTAACAGTTCATACATTTATGTAAACCTTTATGTTAGACTCATGAATTGGCCCATACAAACATCATCATGCTTTTTCAATAGTTTTAAATGTTTTAGCCCAAACAACCCACTGACTGCCGAACTCTTGTGTTTTTACTCTTTTTATTCCCGATGCCCCCGAGCCCAGCTGCTGTGTCCCTGTGGCTCGTGTTTTCAGTGAAAGAAAATGCACTCTTCCACAGAGCCACAGTTTTGTTCTGATCCACAGCTGATGTTGCCTCTGGGATGAAAGATTACGCAGGCTTCACTGAGAGATTGTGTTGGGCCTTGGGCCAGCTGTAGGGCTCTCTCTGTCTCTTTCTGTGCGTCTCTCTTTTTAGACAAAACCAGGGCCTGTCTCCTTTTGAGCTGAAAAATAGATACCAGTGTTTAGCTCTGTGTGTCCACAGTTCAATACGCACAAAGACGAGTCGCTGGCCAGAGCTTGTGCTGCAGCCCGTCATTGATAAAATGTCAGGGCAGCACTGAATGGAAAAACGGAGAATGTCCTCTCTGTGTTGTAACAGTCAGTGGTGACAAAGTCTGATAATGAAGGGCTAAAGTATTTAAAATTAATGAATGTCTCAGGCCATGTTTGAATATATTGTTTATGGACTCAATCAAGACTAAGCCAGGACTGAACTAGGACTTAGCTAGGACTAATATAAGGCTAAACTAAATTTTAATTATTTAAAAAGAAGAAATGTGCATGTAATAGTAGTTTACTAAAAGAGTGTAACAAAAGCAGATAGAATAAGTTAGAATAATAGTCCTAGTTAAATGTATTATTATTATAATTTATTCTAGAAAGAAGAAGTAAACTAAACTAAGATCATGATTAAACCAGAGCTAAGGGTATTTATTCAGGACTTGGGTTGAACTAGTTCTAAGTCAGGTCTAAACATGGTCTAATGAAAGGACCAAATTTTGGCTAAAGCAGGGTTTAACTTACGAATATTAAAAAAACGTGACTAAATGGGACTAAAGTTTAAACACTGAATTAAAACCTGCAACTAAATTTTGGACTAAATCAGATCTGAGATGGTCTCTAAAAGTAAGTGCCTTTGAGCTTATCCACCGCGATGTAGTTCACATGAGTAGCTTGGCAATGTTTTTACGCTGGATGACCTTCCTGACACAAACTTCTCCATTTACCAGGTCTTGGGAGATTGGGGGTTGACTCTGTAGCTGTACCTCAACCCCCAATCTCACGCACTACCCTGTCCACCACAGAGGAGCCCTAACCCTCGAATAAACCCCGTTCTTAATAAGGATTAAACATTAAATCAAAGCTAAACACATGTTTATTCCAAAAATAAACCATAACTAAACAATTAAAAGAAATTGCTGGACTAAACCTGGGATTAAAACCAGCAACCAACTAAGTCTGAACCTAGATAATTTGGGGTTTTTACTTGGAATAAACTAGGGCTAAACTAGAAATAGATCAAGACTCAACTTCCTCACCAACCACGAGGACTAACCCAGAACTAAATCAAAACTAATTCAGGATAAAATATTATTACATTTCTTAAGTGTTGCTCTTTTTTGTGTTTATTTATTTGCCTGTTCTAAAATATTCAGAAACTGATTTTTGTGTGTGTGCAGACATCGAGGACCTGCCACCTGCCGTTCAGGAGAAGCTCTTCGATGAAGTGTTGGACCGAGACGTTCAGAAAGGTAACCAGTGATGCTCGTTCTTTTAGCTTTATTTGGTAATGACTAACTCACTACCTCTGTATAAGACAGAAATAACAGCCTCACCCAATGAGTTACAGCATGGATGGGAATACCCAGTAGGAACACAGGGAACAGGGAATATATGTCTTTAGAACCTGCGCATATTATGTGGTCTACTATCATAGGCAGTGAAGAAGTATAATGAGCACTTGTGTATCGTAGTAATGAGCCTTAATATGGTTGTGACTTTATTTGGGATGGGACGTCTGCTGCACCAGGGAAACTAAGTTAATCATGTCACTGCTACATGACAACCCTGACACAAACTGCAGGGAGCTTAGTGCTGTTGAACAAAAAGTTTCTTATAGCCAATAACCAGCCAAAGTTAAAGCTGAATGAGTTCTTGAGGGGAAAAAATAAGTGTATGATTCCTGTTACACATCTTATAGTTTTTGCATGAGCACCCGTGTTTATAAGAGGCCCTCATTTAATTCTTCATGACTGTAACCAACATTTTAAGATTATTATTATTATAATAATAATAATAATAATAATAATCTTTTTTATTTTTATATATATAGCGCTTTTCCACCTACTGTAGTAGGCACTCAAAGCGCTTTACACAGATTAAGCTATTTACCAGTGTTACAGAACACTCACTGGAGGCAATGTAGGTTAAGTGTCTTGCCCAAGGACACAATGACAATATGTGGGGGAGAGCGGATGTTATGATGTTTTGGGATGTTTCAAGCAGGCTTCGAACCACCCACCCGCCGGTCGAAGGACGGCCGCTCTACCCACTGAGCTACTGCCGCCCAGATTAGATAGATTTCTAAGTATTCTGGAATGTTAAAATAAAAACATCTGCCAAGCATTATCTCCATGTTTTGTTTTCTGCCACCTCAGGTTAATTATAAAAGTCTATTCCCTTGGCTGTAATTGTGAGATATGACACTCTTTCGTGACTGTACTCTGTGAAGATACATTTGCATAGGTTCGCAGTATGACAGGAGCATCGTGACCTACATAAGCTTTTCTAAATCTAGGTTACATTTTGCATTTGTGACTGTAGAATTAAAATATGCATGTTGGTAGAAGATTTATTCCAAGCAGGTGACTCTGTAAGTAGTTTATGTCCCTGAAGATAAGCTGCAGCAGGTGCAGAGAAATGCTTATGTACGTTTTTGTATTTGACAGAGTTGGAGGAAGAGTCTCCCGTCATAAACTGGTCTCTGGAGCTGGGCACGAGGCTGGACAGTCGGCTCTACGCTCTGTGGAACCGGACGGCTGGGGACTGTCTGCTGGACTCTGTGCTGCAGGCCACGTGGGGAATCTATGACAAAGACTCTGTCCTCCGCAAAGCTCTGCACGACAGTCTGCACGACTGCTCGCACTGGTGAGATGGGAACCAAGGGGATTTAAAATGCTGAGTGAGAGTTCAGAGAGTTCTGGTCCAAAATGTGCAGATGCTAATGTCAAATGTGGAGCTTAACACCAAAGCTTAATGAATTAGCTTTAGTAATAGAAAACGCAGTCTATACTGTATATTTCCTGTACTAGATTAGCTGATCTTTTATTTTATATATAATATATATATCTATATATCTATATAGATATATCTATATAGATAGATATAGATATAAAAATATCCACTGGTCCAAACCATTTAAAAAAAAAAAAAAAGCATAAACATTTAAACAGCTCTATTAAAGTTTTTTTTTCGTATAAAGATTATTTTTAGTGCATCTTGACCAACATATAATGAAGATATACTGATCTCTATCTCTAAGACCATTATTTATAAAACGCAACTGCTTTTAATAAAGAGAAATCATTTGAGCAACTTAGCTTTAACTAAAGGATTTCAGCGTCAAAACAATACTCCCAAAGGGTTCCATGTAACACTCAATAACATTACACTAGTTCCTATAGAAGTTTAATGTTGTGACCTTATTAAACAGTTCCAAGTCAGGTAGGTTCTGCAAGATCCTTTCTACATTTATTTTATTACAGACTGTAGCTTTGATAAAGGTTTGAGTCACTGAAAGATGGGAGTGGATTTGACCGGCAGCTTTGGTCAAGAGCCACAGGATGTTTACATATCTCTCCCACAGTCAAATCTGAAAACTTTGATTATCAAATATGACATATATGACATGATTTAATGATTAATCCTCCCCTCTTTACCTTAGGTCAATTAGTAACACCCCAGAAAAGGGATAGAAATAACCCAATAATGATTTTGACTGTTTTATTTATTATTTTATTAAATGTGTCATCTAAGTGGCTTAAAAAGCTTAAAATTAGTCCTTGAAATGTGCTTAAATTTGATTTAAATGGGAGTCTTGTTGTTCTTTTCAGGTTTTACAGTCGGTGGAAGGAGTGGGAGTCATGGTATTCGCAGAGCTTTGGTCTGCACTTCTCGCTCAGAGAGGAGCAGTGGCAGGAGGACTGGGCCTTCATCCTGTCTCTGGCCAGTCAGGTCAGTGTTGCTGCTTCCTTTGACACCGTTAAAGTCAAAAGAAATCAACACTTTTATCAGATTTTAATCCTAATTATGATTTGGTTGTTTACCACACAAACATGAGAAGATGAGCCACACAAAGTGATAATTGTAATGTATGTCATGTTGCAGAGCAGTGTGTGCCACAACACATGGCATTTAAGTGAATGTCTTCAGTGTTCTACATTTAGGCTTCAGTAGAATTATTTGGTACGTTCGCAGCCTCTCATCCGGAGCACAGCGCTCACATATGAGTTAGGTCTATTTTTGGACTAAAACTTCAGTTTATGAATGAATGTTTCAAAACCAGTACACCATTGACTGAATTATTTGACGCAGTTGAGATAACACCTTTTTTAATTGTTGAGTAATGTATGCTGTAGTTTGAAATAAATATAGACAATGAGGGGCTCAAAAGCTGCAGCTGCCTTGATGTCATAAGAGTTCCGTTACCGGTGCAGAGAAAACGGCAGAGCAAGTCGGACACAAAACTAATCGACTACATTGATTGGCGTCGCATTTTTTTCTGTTGTCTCGTTCTGCTCAGAGACCGCTTTGTGTAGCCCTGGTTGTAAAAGGCCTCTGGTTACACATTTATTTAAACATATTAAGAGCAAACTGGTTAAAATATATGCACTACAAAGTTATTATTACATTATCATTGTAGATACAAGTCAATGATCCACATTGTGTAACAGTTTTTTCATCAGTTTATTAAATTTTTTTACAGAAGGCATAAGAATGAAGGCAGTTTGTGTGAGAACTTTATTTGTTTGACGCCTAAGATAGATTTTAGACAGGCGCCTCTCTTTCTAACACACGCTGACACTGGGATTATTTCAACTCTGAGCCACTGCATCGATGACATAATAACAGCAGAGACAACCATGTTCTGACCTCAGCTAAAGCTCCGGTGGATCAAAGTCCCGACAAAGGCTCAATATTATAGATATTAACTAAATATTTTAGTGTGGCAAATAACCAATTCAAAACAATGTTTATGATGTTTATGTGCGTCTTCATTCTTTTATTTATGTGCTTCTTCTGTTCTTTCTATTGTAAACCTAAATACCCACCAGAAGTTGCCCTCAAGTCTTTGTGATATGAGGTTTGCACTGTCAGTATTTGAAATCCCCTTTAATACTGTGTTATTATAGCTGTAGAGGAAAATTCAGTGGAGTTATGTAACATTATGCTTCAGAGAGGGTGTGTGTGAATGGCTCAGTTCACAGTTCAGCCGCAGGACTCCCTCATTTCAGATGTATTTCTATTAAAAACAGACGTGGTGATGTATTAATGCTCTGTGTATTGTCATTCATCGATTTTCTGTGTGTGTGTGTGTTTACAGCCCGGAGCCAGCCTGGAGCAGACCCACATCTTTGTTCTCGCACACATTCTTCGCAGACCCATCATCGTCTACGGAGTAAAGTACTACAAAAGTTTCCGAGGGGAAACGTTAGGCTACACACGGTTTCAAGGTAAATGTGTGGATTCAGAACACACACCTGTCTTTAAACCTGCCACCTTTTAGTGAATAAATAACTGTTTAAATATGGTTTATAAACGGTGCACAATACAAACTAAATTATTTAGAGATTTCTTTATGCCTTTTCTTTGTAATAATCTGAAGGACTTGGTATGTACACTCACCTAAAGGATTATTAGGAACACCTGTTCAATTTCTCATTAATGCAAGAATCTAATCAACCAATCACAGTGCAGTTGCTTCAGTGCATTTAGGGGTGTGGTCCTGGTCAAGACAATCTCCTGAAATCCAAACTGAATCTCACAACGGGAAAGAAAGTTCCCAAAGGGCCGGTCTGAGTATTTCACAATCTGCTCAGTTACTGGGATTTTCACGCACAACCATTTCTAGGGTTTACAAAGAATGGTGTGAAAAGGGAAAAACATCCAGTATGTGGCAGTCCTGTGGGCGAAAATGTCTTGTTGATGCTAGAGGTCAGAGGAGAATGGCCCGACTGATTCAAAGCTGATAGAAGAGCAACTTTGACTGAAATAACCACTCGTTACAACCGAGGTATGCAGCAAAGCATTTGTGAAGCCACAACACACACAACCTTGAGGCAGACGGGCTACAACAGCAGAAGACCCCACCAGGTACCACTCATCTCCACTACAAACAGGAAAAAGAGGCGACAATTTGCACGAGTTCTCCAAAATTGGACAGTTGAAGACTGGAAAAATGTTGCCTGGTCTGATGAGTCTCATTTCTGTTGAGACATTCAGATGGTAGAGTCAGAATTTGGCGTAAACAGAATGAGAACATGGATCCATCATGCCTTGTTCCCACTGTGCAGGCTGGTGGTGGTGTAATGGTGTGGGGGATGTTTTCTTGGCACACTTTAGGCCCCTTAGTGCCAATCGGGCATCGTTTAAGTGCCACGGGCTACCTGAGCATTGTTTCTGACCATGTCCATCCTTTTATGACCACAATGTACCCATCCTCTGATGGCTACTTCCAGCAGAATAATGCACCATGTCACAAAGATCGAATCATTTCAAATTGGTTTCTTGAACATGACAATGAGTTCACTGAACTAAAATGGCCCCCACAGTCACTAAATCTCAACCCAATAGAGCATCTTTGGGATGTGGTGGAACGGGAGCTTCGTGCCCTGGATGTGCATCCCACAAATATCCATCAACTGCAAGATGCTGTCCTATCAATATGGGCCAACATTTCTAAAGAATGCTTTCAGCACCTTGTTAAATCAATGCCACGTAGAATTAAGGCAGTTCTGAAGGTGAAAGGGGGTCAAACACAGTATTAGTATGGTGTTCCTAATAATCCTTTAGGTGAGTGTATAATACGACAGAAAATAAAGCATAAAGAAAATTAGCATCTTTAAACTCTAACATTCATCCAAGGATCAGCAAGTTTCAAAAATATTCAATAAGTTAAGTTCTTATAGTTTATCGATTGTGTGGTAATAATAAACTTTGGGATTTCTGAACTTTTTTGATAACTGAGTGCTGACTTGTCAAGAGTTCACAAGCCCTTTTTTTTCAGTTGAAACTGGTTGAAAGAACCTTATCAATTGTTAACTCTCTGGACACTTACCTTGTGGCTCTGACATACTTACTGCGAGCACCAATAAATCCTCTAAATATTAAATGGTATAAAGTATAAAGTTCTTGGCTTATCTTCCGTTAAAATAATAGTCAAGGCATTCTCTGTAGCTACAACTGATCAGAACAGCATATGAGTCTTGTAATAGTCTTTTTTTATATATATATTTTTTTAGCAAGTTCACTGATGATCTAGGAAATGCCTCGTAGCCCTCAGTGTAACTTTAGTCTCTGTTGTGTTTTCAGGTGTGTACCTGCCGCTGCTGTGGGAGCAGAGCTTCTGTTGGAAAAGCCCCATCGCCCTCGGCTACACTCGGGGACACTTCTCCGCTCTGGTCGCCATGGAGACCGACGGATACGACAATCGCGGTGCGGGCGCCAACCTCAACACCGACGACGACGTCGCGGTCACCTTCCTGCCGCTGGTGGACAGTGACAGGAAGCTGCTGCACGTTCACTTCCTGTCCGCACAAGAGGTAGGCTTTAATGACTTACAGGAAATGATTCTGACAATACTTTGACGTCTCTATTGGTTACAAAAGATATGGATCCGTTTCAGTGTTTGAAATGGAAGGCAATTTATTTTCTTTGTGTGAAAAAGAAATACTTTCAGGAAAAGTATGCTACACTATTCCAGCTGACTTATTATCTTCTGTCCTTACAAGGGTTCATATAATGTGGCTGGATTACAAACCAATAAATTTTATCTCAGTTAACTTTGATAAAGCAAACGTCAGGCTCATTGTTTCAGCTTTTTCCAGTTTAAAAATCAATATTTGTAGATATAGTTGCAATAATTTGGTGAAACGCAGCACAGTGTGCCGTTATTTCATACAGAGATGTAACCGAATGTGTTTGGTCAGATGGGGAACGAGGAGCAACAGGAGAAGCTGCTGCGCGAGTGGCTGGACTGCTGCGTCACTGAAGGAGGGATGTTGGCCGCGATGCAGAAGAGCAGCCGCCGCAGAAACCCCCCTCTGGTCACTCAGATGGTGGAGAAGTGGCTGGACCGGTACCGACAGCTGCGGCCCTGCGCCTCTCTGTCGGACGGAGAGGAGGAGGACGACGAAGACGAGTGACTGGACATATTATATTTACACCTTTTCCCCCGTGTTTTCTGTCTGCAAAACCATTAACTTGTAATAATGCATGTGTTGTGTGAGCGCTGATAGAAAAGAGTGACCAGCAGAAAAACTCCACCCAGATTATTGGTCCTGAAAAAGCACATTTAAATCCGTTTAGTGGCTGTTTACACGACAATAGAAAACATTTTGGCACTTTCAGACCCCAACCTGACCTGAAGGGGGCACTATAAATCAAGCAGAATCAATAAAACCGACACTGCGTCAGTTTGTAGTTAAATCATTTGTTAAAGGTGCAGTGTGTAGTTTGTGGCAACATCTGGTGGTAAAAGTTCAGATTACATGACTTTTTTTTTTTTACAGCCTGTGAGCAGCAACGGTAGCCCTGCAGGGACATGCTTTTGTCTTTGAACAAACCCAAGTGGAAATAGGAGGTTACACCCTTTCACTTTGAAGTAAAACGTGTCTTGGATCCCTTACTTTTGCAGCAGTTTTCTAAAGTAAAAATTCAGTTGGACCAATCGTAAGTGTTTATCTAAAAAGGGGCGGGGTTTATGTGATGCTTTGTTTCTCTGATTGGTTGTATGCCTCTACAATTTTGTAAAGAGGCAGTTTATTCTGTGTCTGTTGGTACTGAATCCTTGGAAATCCAACTTAACTCTTCAGAGACTAGGCTAATTCTTTGGGAAAAATGGATGATGGGTTAACTTTAAAGCTGCATATACACTGTGCAAGGTCGTACGTTCTTGTGTTGCTGTGTACAGGGTGTTACTTTGGTGTAATTTGTATTAGATTTACTCAGAACAGTG
Source organism: Perccottus glenii (assembly GCA_024416835.2). Classification (NCBI taxonomy): domain Eukaryota; kingdom Metazoa; phylum Chordata; class Actinopteri; order Gobiiformes; family Odontobutidae; genus Perccottus; species Perccottus glenii. The sequence goes on from CM044566.2 coordinate 22,928,825, forward strand.
AGTTTGTGTTCTATTTCAAACACTCTAAAATTGCAGTTTATGCCTGACTTTAAACAGAATTATTTAAGTTTAGCCTTTAACAAGATTGTGTCCAAAAAGAAAAAAGTGCTTCTCCTTAGACTTGATTCGTTTGTCCTCTCTGGGCAGCTGTAACAAGAAATAAATGGAACTAATGGCTCTTTTTTATCGGAGCTTTAGACCAGAGATTACATTAGAGTCTGCATTGTGAATGTTGTCATACTTGACCATGTACAACCTGCGTATTCTTCTTCGGAGAGCTCAGATGGGACATAATGTCCTACAACGAAGTCCTGTTTGGTCCTGTCACACAACATTATTAACACTAAGATTTATTTTGTGACCTGTGTAGAGGCAGTTTTATCATTGCATAGCTGCTCTATTATTCTTTGTGAATGTGCTCTGATGTTCAGTTACTTGACTTCTATTATAAAACTGCCATCCTAGTATGGTGTATATTTGGCCTCAAATGACTTTTTCTATTTTTTTTTTTAAATAGACAAATGCTTGTTATTCTACACTATTAAAAACTACGGCTATCTGTTTACTACAAAATCTTACACACTGCACCTTTAAGCTTTCACATTGATCAATAAGACTATATGTATTTTTATCTAATGAATGATGGAAAAACTAAAGATAATGACAATGTCTGCTTGTATATTTTCCTCTTCATGATGTGGTCCTGCATATTTCACCCTGAGTTTGTGGAGAAACTACTTGTTAATTATCTTTTTTTTTTTTTTTTTACATAAACAAGCACCAGATCATATTCCATTTATTATGACACTGTATTTGTTTTCTAGAGTAAAGAAAAATCACTGAACAAACCATGTAAACTATTTAGTCTTTTTTTCTCATCTTTACACCAGTACAAAGTCATATTTGGTCAGTTTTATGGAATATCCCTCATTTACCCACTTATTCCTAATCTGTTGTGTAAACAGCCCTTAGTTAACTTTTATAAATCCCGACTCCATTTGTTTAGAGGTGATTCTCTCGTGATGCAATAATAGAACAAATAGGAACTGTATTTAAACGAACCCCAACATGCACTAGTTAAATATTTCATAACAGAATGAAAATGTGAGATATAAAAAAAAAAAAAGTTTAGTTTCTGCTTTATTTATTTGTTTAGAAAGAGTTGGACTTTTTTTTATTTTATTTTTCTGGCCCCATTATTGATTGTAATCGGGTTTGATTGTGTCTGTTTTTGAAAGTATTTAATTTTGCACAACGTGACGTGCATTGACGAGGAGAGTTTACTGACATTTTTACGTGTTTTTTTAATTTTATTTTTTTGGCTGATGTTATTATGGGATGGTGAATAAGAGAAAACCAAACTATCCGCCTCTTTGTATGGAGAGCGTTCATTAAATTTGACCTCCTTGCCACATGCTTTGTTGACTTCTGGATTTTGTCACAGTGTTATTTATTATTGAATTATTTAAGTGTTTATGTAGGCTAAGTTAAGGCTGTTTAAATCTAACTTTAAATGGATGCAGTAATCAACAACACATCCTATAAACTAACTCCAAACAATTACATATACAGTATTTTAAGATGGTTTGATTATATTTTTTTACATTGTCCAGTTGAGTGCCCCCAGGTACCTCCTGCCCGGGGGCCTCAGTATCTCTAGAATCCCTCTTACTTTATATTTGTAGCACAAGGCCACAGCTAAAAACATTTACATGAACTATCTTATAATAATGTCTTAAATCAAGTTATGAATATTTTTTTTAATTAATTAATTAATCTTTTGTATTCAATAAGGCTTTTTAACAGCTGAAAGTTTGCATCTGCAGCACTTAAATCTAATTTTGTGATTTTTGATAAACTACTTTAAATTTCACCTAAATCTAGACTCAATAATAGACAATGTAGGACAAAAAATGGGTAAAAATACCAAAAGATTTTTGTAGACTTGAAACAACGAAGAATCAGAATTTAGCATAAATCATAATTTAAAAAAGAATTAAATGTATAAACCCAAACTGTAATATGCCAGCTTTGTTCACTAGTTTATTATGTTTCTTTTTATTTTTTTATATTCCAAAGTTTAGTAATGACCAATTTGTTCTGTATAAAAACTTATTCTAAACTTTTCTATTTGGGGTTGAACAAGTGGAAACATTTATCTTGAGCTCCCACTTGTGACAAATGACAAAGAGTGATAAATTAAACTGAATAAAACCACAAAAGTAAATGCACACACAATCTGATATTTCTCAGAATCAACTCTTTTATTTGAACTGCACTGATGCTAAATGTCCACCTGATACAAGAAACAATACAAATACTCACACTAAAAACAAAAACTGTCTGCCTCTGCTGCTATGGTCGGGACACAAGATCAAAGTTCTGCTATTGCTCTTACAGTTTACAGGATGCCCTCCCAAAAAACCTGGCCTTCGATCGAACAAGAAAGTAACTCGAAGAAGAAGAGGAGGGCGGACCACGTAGGACTATGTTTTAGAGGAACATTTAAAACTACAAATCTAACAAGACTCTCAAAACTCTTCAACACCAAAAACGAGGGGCGGGTCTGGTTTATAAAAATACCACAATGGAACGGGTCAAAGGGAGGAAAAAGAGAAAGGAAGCAGTTAATCAGTCACTGGTTTCCTTAAAGACAAAAATCAGGGAATAAGGGGGAAGTATTTGCAAAAAAGTGTAAATTCCTGAGTTAGAGAAGTTTGCTTTAACCCTTTCCTGGAAATGAAATGTAGAAAATACAACCCCACGAATACAAGAACAAGAGTGAACTGCTCTTTTAAAGGGACTGTACAGTATGTGACATTTTGACTTTTGATTTTACAAATTAGAGGCTCCTGCATTATGTGAGGTTGAAAGAAAAAAAGACTATGTACTCCTTTACCCCTTTATGAAAATGTTTAACATTTGTGCTAAACAGGCAATGTAAATACAACAGAATGTAGTTTTTTTTGTCCCACTATTGTCTTCAACATATTCATCAATTTTTTTGGCCCCCCACAAAAACTAGATGCATCTCAATCCATGAATACAATCAAATTTTCTAATAAAAATAATAAACTAATAAGATTATTCCATTTACCAGAAAAAACAATGGTATGTGGAATTCAAGCAGGTCACTTTGTAGTCACCATTGTTACTTTTTGTTGAGCCAGACTATATTTATCTGTTAGCATAACTAGCTTCAACATTGATAAAATGTTAGCACAGAGTTCTATTACACTAAATGGTCTCTCATTAAACAATCACAGCAGCACAGAGACCATCACATCTGTTTGAAACAGACGGCCATTTTGTTTAGATACTGCTTTCTGAACAGTAAAAGGTAAAACGGTTGAGCTTGGCTGTTAATTGCTAACATTGTGTCACCAAGAATTGCACAAAAACTGAGCAAATGCCAGTGAATAAATCAAACTCTT